>CM075860.1:4549687-5119687 GCA_037975125.1 Latrodectus hesperus | reverse complement strand
TTGCGCTCCATCTGTTATAAGCGTAGAATTCTGCGATGCTATTATTTAACATATATATTTGTGAGATATCAAAACAATTAAATATCATGAGAAATAATCAAACAGCGAATCTCTTGCAAGAAATAAAAGAATGAACAACATAGTCGATTGTTAGCAAAATTTTCAAAGGTCTTAAATTTTGGTACGTATTTAATATATTTTAATCATGTTCTTTATAAATTAACTAGTTAAAAAATGTAATACAGTACTGGCCATTAAAATTGCTACACCAAGAAGGCGGCACACCACACACGTGAAATTTGCATGACAGGTAGAACTTGCTGTGATATGCAAATGATTAGATTTTTAGCGCATTCATACAAAGCAGGCGATAGTAGCGACATCTACAATGTGTATAAAACCAGAGATTTGACAGCAGTTTTCTCATACTCAATTTCCGTTTCAACGTTGTTTTCGGCAAAGAAAGTTGTTGTAATGTTTCGTGTAAGAAGAAGAAATGCCTATAAGCACGTGTCTGACTTTGATCGAGGAAGGATTATAGCCTACCGGGATTGCGGTTTATCGTACCGCAATATTGCTGCTCGCGTCGGTCGAGACCCCATGACTGTTAGCAGAATATTGTATCGATGGGTTCAGAACAATCATACGGAACGTCATGCAGGATCTCAGCGACCCTCCATCACTAACAGCAGAGAAGACAGACATCTTATCCGCATGGTCACAAGGGATCGTACAGCCACGTCACGAACCCTGAGTCAAGAAATGGCGTCATTTGCAAGGCAAGTTTCTGCTCGAACAGTTCGATGACGTTTGCAGCAGCATGGATTGTCTGCACGGCGACCATGTCTTTGGCTACCATTGACGCTGCGTCACAGAGAGGAGCGCCTTTAATGGTGTGATCAGCGACGAACCTGGACGGGGGAATGGCATCACGTCCTCTTTACAGATGAATCTCGGTTCTGTATACAGGAACACGATGGCCGCATCCGTGTTTGGAGACAGCGTGGAGAACGCGCATTGCCAGCTTGCATTGGACATCGCCATACTGGCCCATCTGCTGGAGTGATGGTATGGGGTGCATTGGATACACGTCTCGATCACCTCTTGTTCGCATTACCGGCACTTTGAGCAGCAACCGTTACATTTCCGATGCGTTAAGGCCCCTGGCTCTGCCCTATCTTCGAGGCCTCCCTAATGCTTTGTTTCAACAGGATAATGCACGACCGCATCTTGCCCGTACTGTTCTGAACTTCCTTGGTACAGAACAGGTTCGACTGTTACCCTGGCCAGCACATTCTCCTGATCTGTCACCAATTGAGAACGTGTGGTCAATGGTTGCCGAGCGATTGGCACACCATCACTCACCATCCACTACTGTCGATGAACTGTGGCATAGTGTTGAAGCTGCATGGACTGAGACCCTCGTACATGTAATACAATCTCTTTTTGACTCCAATCTTAGGCGGATAAATGCTGTTATCGCAGCCAGGGGTGGCTGCTCTGTGTACTGATTTCTCAAGATCTATACATCCTAATTTCCTGTAAATCTAATCACTTGTTCTTTCCACTATAATGTATGTGTCCAATAAATATCGTTCTGTTATTTGCATTCCTTCTTGGTGTAGCAATTTTAATGGCCAGTAGTGTATTTTTAAGTCAGAAAATTAAACTTATACGGATTTTTCATTAGAGCATACCATGTCTCTCATGGAGGATTATGCTCATAAGAGGAAAAGAACCAACATTGCCACCCAACTTGTCAAGTGGTCAGCGTGCCTGACTGCGGATAAGGAGGTCCTGGGTTCGAATCCCGGTTCGGGCATGGATGTACTTTCTCTCTCTCTTTCTCTATAATGTCGTTTTCCTTTCCTTGTATGAATGAGGTGTGAATGGTTGCCTACCCAATAAACGGGTCCCTATGGCATGTTGTGTAGAGCAAAGTCGTACTTTCACCTTCATGGTGCTCTGATTAAAACAAAAGACGCTAACAATTGACTTAAAATTCGCATAGCCAAGGCAGAGCGAGCTTGGCTTTTCAAAGTGTCATTAGTAACAACAACACCAGAACCAACATTTGATTCCGATCATTTTATGTAAGAAGACATCCCTGTACCAAGCTTGCAGAATGGTTCGCTTCAATTGTTCATGGATTCGAATCTCGCCATGGGCATGAATATTTATAGTGATTTAAAATTTACTTTAAAATGCCGATACCTGTCTAATCATCCCGCGTATGTAAAATATGACTATTGAGCGACAATCCAATCAACCTTGTACTTAACTTGAAAAGAGCTTTACCTCTTTCCACAGAAAAAACTGTACAATTATCAAAAGTTTTCAAAATTCACTTTTTTCAGTGGCTCTTAAGCCTAATGTTTGCTACATTTATTGAAGGATAAAATGCTTACAGATTATATATCACAAAAAATATTATACACTTAGAGACATAATTAAAAAAATTTGAAGACTTAACATATTCATTCTAACAATAACAATTTTCTATTGGCTGTCAAAAAATTAATTAATTTTATAATTTAAGACGTGAGGGATTTGTTTATTAGAAAGATTTTTTTCCTCCAAATGATTCTTCTGAAGGTTTAGACAAAGATGTAGTAATGGTGGGATGCGAAGTTGTATAATAAAATGGTATGGTATTTTTTCTTTGTTCACAAACACTGCCACTATTTTCCCAGATCCCAATTCAGCAAAGATAGGAAAGTTATTTGACCATGACCGTCACGAAAACCGTAGTTGGTGTAGGTCATCCTTGTGCGATCGTGAAGTTATGTGAAAAAAGTTTTTGTACAAAGTCTTTTTATAAAAGCCTGTTTCTCAAATCAGTAAAAAATATGCATTTTTGATATGTTACAATTCCATGACAATAATTAATGATTTCCTGCCTTGAAGAAAATTTCTTATTATCTTAATTAGAAATATTTGTTAGTTAAATATTCTATTATATAAAAATAGTATTTTTTGCATGAAAATAAACACTTCCAAATAATTTAATAATACCTAAGCATAAAATATTAAAATATTTCATACATAATATGTATATAAAAAATTTAAAAAAAATACTTTTGGGAATCTGTTCAGTAAAAGAAACGAGATAAAAATAAGTAAATATTCTTATTACTACAATTAAATATTCTTATTACTATTCTTATTACTAGAAGTAAAAATTCTTATTACTATTTATGATTTGTTACTTTCTAAAATGATCACATCGCTTATATTAAAAATAACTGAGTTGTTCCTTTCAGAAACTATTATATTATTAAAAATGAATTAAAATTTTGCTGAACATATATTACTGCTCCATCAGAGATGGAACTTATATAATAGAATGCTATGCAGAAATAAGCAAAAATTAATCAAAATGATCTTTTCAATTATACCATTAATTAGATAAAAAAACCAAAGGATTTGCAATATGTTACTAATTTTATTGTATTAAAATTTTTGCAAATCATATTTTATATTTTTAAAACTATTTATAGTTATTTTCTTTACAGGAAAAATCAGAATTATTCCTTAAAAAGACATGATTTACCTATTATCTTGAATTGCAAAATAATATTCAATTAGAAAGAACAGAAAGTAAACGAAATGGAGAAATTGCTTGAACAAGTTATAAAAAAATAACAAAGGAAAACGATTTAGAGATCAGAGTAATATTGCATAAAAATGAAATACCATTCATCTCTTTACGGAATTTCTCAATTCAAACAAGCAAGAAAATCTTCCAAGAAAACTCTTTGGTTAACTTTTCTACTAACAGGTGTCGCTGCCTGTAGCTACCAGATTTCTAAATTTTTACGAGTCTACTTTACTTACCCAGTCGTAATATCGTTGCAAGAAGAACAAAGGTCTGTTTTGGATTTTCCAGCAGTCACGATTTGCAACATGAATCGAATGAAACAACGGTTCATAAATTGTAAAAATACTGACATTGCAGATAGGGGCTGCTTAAATAAAAGGACTAAAAACAAGTCAATAAGAATACCATCAGGAATGAAGCTTTCTGAAAGACGCTATATTCTGTCATGTGGAGATTTCCGAGCTGGTACTTTTAACAATCAGATGATAGCTCTAATCAGTTTCATCAAGTGGTATATGGCAATGGAACCGAGGAATCAACGTGCTGTAGGTGACAGGATCGATGAGCTCATAAAGTATTGTTCTTTTGATGGGAATCTGTGTTCTCCAGAAAATTTCACATTCTTCCGTAGTTTGAAGTATGGAAATTGCTACACTTTCAACAAACAAAAAGCGAATGGCGAAAGACCGCTCAGAACTTCTTCTATTGGCTACAATAGTGGATTGGAACTTGTTTTGGACGTTGAAAAAGGACAATATGTTAAATATACATCCAGCATTGGAGTACATGTTTTGATTCATGATCCCGAAGAAATTCCAGTTACAGATGACGCGGGAGTAAACATCGGCACAGGATACGAAGCATCCATTGCACTGAAACAAGTGGCCATTCATCGCTTACCATCACCATACAGAGATCAGTGCAAGGACTACAAATCAACGGGAATTCATAAAAACTCAGATGAATGCCTAAAAGACTGCCTTCAGCAGAAAAACTATGAAGTATGCGGCTGCTTAGATCCAACAGTGACGTCAGGAGTAAACCAAACACCATGTAGTATCAAAATCGAAGAAGATGTTTGCTGCCTCGATGAAGTCCAAAATAAAATTGCTGATGGTGAGCAACAATGCTACTGTCCACTGGCATGTTTTTCGAAATATTACGAACAACAACTATCGAAAGCTTATTGGCCTTCAAAAGAATTCATAGGGTTCAAACAAATAGAGACTCCTAAAAAAAATCTGTCATTCTTCAGGAATAACAGTGTACGACTGAAAGTATTTTACTCAAGTTTGGCTTCAAAGGAATACATACAAGTTCCCATGTTTGATTCAAGTGAAGTATTTAGTAACTTAGGAGGTCAACTAAGTATGTGGTTGGGATTTTCTTTGTTTGCTTTTTATGAACTCATGGAAATATTATTGCATTTATGCTACAATACAATGTTCAGATGTTCAATGAAATAAATATATTAACGGTAACAATTATCTGGCAAAAAAGATTTCACATCAATATATTTCTTAAACTATTCCTAAAAGGAAAATTATTAAGACGTACTTTACAATTTACTGCACAACTAAAGTATATTTAAACTTGATATTATAAAGGTATTTGATACACAGAAAAAATATTTGAATTTGAAAATACAAAACACTTTGTCTAAAATATTTATTTTTTTTCATTTAATTTGAACATTGTGATTTTTAAGTCAAATATAGTATCTTTATTTAAAAAGTATCTTTATTTTCCAAATAAAACATAATAAGCTTTTATAGAATTTTGCTCATTCAGCTAAACTTTAAAAACTTACATATTAATTAAGTTCACAGTTAACATTTGTCAGAAATTTCAGCAAATAATTAACATTTGCCAGAAAATTCAGAGAATGTAGATTTTATGCATCTCACAATTTTTATACAAATAATTTAATATTGTTTTGGTGTTTATTTTAAAAATAATTTAAATTATTTTCGCTCTTTACGCCCTTTTGTTTTTTTTAATAATAAAGATAAATCAAAAATAATGCTAGAAAATTCCTTTTACTTAATGAAAAATTTACTGGTGATAGTTAAAAAAGGCATGGTAAAGTGTGCTTAGCTTCAAATTTTTTTTAAATGATTTCAATAAATCTATAAATTATATTTACATACAATTCCTATCATTTTATTTATCGTGAGTGTAGTTGAATATTAATAATAACTTGCATGAGTTTTCCTTTATGTTTCTTTTTTTAAGTTGGCTAAATTATAAATTAACAATGATAACATCTGAAAACGCTTAACATGAGCAACCTTTTTCTAGTTATGTCACGATGTATTAAATTTCATTGTTGAATTTTAGCATAATTGCAAATATTGTTAACAATATCACTTTTTTAATATAAAATATGAACTATTTCTTGTATCAGCTACATTTTTTCTTAATAATTACAACTTTTTTCAAAAATGTGTGTATATAAATAAAATTCTTATTTTGTTAATCCCTCAAAACTTTTATTCGAGGTTGGCAACGACTTCACGGTAGGAAGCTTAAAACAGAGAATGTTGGCGTCTTACTATCTTTAATTAAAAATATTTAATTTAGAAACTTTGATTATAGCTTTTGTAATTACTTTAAAACATAATTAACTCAGTAAAATTATTTATATGAGGATTCAATTAATTTAAGTAGTGTAATATTCGGTTCCCGAGGTCTTCTGATTTCCATGAAGAATACTCTTCTAGATGATTGATTCTTCTTCTTCATGATTCTAAGTAAGAAAAGATTATTTATATAATTCGTTTCTCCTTTTTAAATTGTTGTTTATGTGTAATTAGTAATAGTAAATAGAAAAATAAGATTCGGAACTATTTTGAGACTTCGTAGTTGACAGACTAACGGTAGAAATCATCTGAAGGACTTTCTTAATATCTATGTTGGGAATTGCTATTCGGAAAGACCTTGGTAATGGAGCGTATTCACCTGTCACAAGGGAAAAAACCTGGAAAACATCATAGCATAGCATAGCGAAGTGGCAGGACCCCGGACTTTACCAACTGGTTATCGTGTTATGCCCCACCATCTCCGAGAGCCTTCCGTAACATTTACGGGAGCCCACTTACGACCCAGCCTTTGGTTTATTTAAAATTATAGTCACGTATTGGTAGGGCTTGAAAGCCTGCACACATCCTAGCAAAGTAGGTGTCTGCATCACAGTTCAGTTACATGATTGAAACTAGTATTTATGAAATTTAGTGAAAGTATTATATTAAGAAAAAGTAGAAGTAATTACAGGAAAAGTAAATAAGGAGTTATACAATCTTAAATTAATTACAATTTACATGAATTGACAAAACATTAATGTATCATGTTTCTTGAAGTATTAAATTTAACTAACAAAATAACTATACTATTATGAACAACATATGTTATATATACAGAATTAAAGGAAAGTATAATTATATAGAGTTATTATGCAAGCTTGGATGACACTATTTACAAGATTTAATTTTTTTTAAACATTTGACTCAATTAACATATTAAGTCATGATGTTATGGAGCACTAATAATTGGTATAAAGTACTCGTGTTCATTATTTCCTTTAAAATTTTGCATGAATTGACAAGATATTAATGTTACATATTACTTGAAGCATTAGTTTTAACAGTTAAAATATTTACACTATTATGAACATTAGATATAAACAAATATTAAAAGAAGGAAATGGAAGCATTATTGTTCATCTGATGAATTAGATGACGAATAAAGCTCATCATCTGCTATTGTTGATGATTGTACAGGGACACGGCATAGTGTGAGTCCCTGTACTATTAAGAATTTGATTATTTGAATTATTTTTTTTCGTCTAAAATCGTCCTTTAGATAAAATTGCACAAATTGAAGATCTGTTTGACTATGGTGCCTTTTTATGTGGAGGGACTTTGTAGATGGACATTTCACTATGTAGTGAAGGGCAGATCCAAAATCACCACATTTGCAGATGTTCGAATAGGATTTGCCAAATCTTGAAAAATATTCAGTGGAAAACATCCTGAGAAAAACCCCAGAGATTTGCATGCAAAAGGCATGCAAATCTCTGGGGGAATCTCAGGATCAACATCCATTTCCTGTTATTGAACAGTGGCTGAAATTGAAGTATGGCCTTTATAGTCCAGAGTTCTTCTGTCACTTCACTAAGAACCAGAGATATTTAGAATTCGATACACTTGCATATGGAATTTTTAAGAAGATAACAGTATTTATTCTTTCTTTGATTTTGAAACAAAAATATTGTTTTTATTTAATCGTGTGAGTTTAAGTTTTTCGGAATATGACACTAAGGAAATACATTGAAAAGTGATTGAAATGATTTTCAATTTCAAAAGTAAAGGGCTATGTAACTAAGAGCGTTTTCAAATTTTCAACACCTCACTCAATTTATTTTTAGGTTACCTATATTTAATTGCTCATTTTGCAGTGCAAGACGACATTTTAAAAAAATCGAAGCTGCAGTTCGCTGGTAACAAATGAAATGGTATTGATTTGTAAACTTAAATTAAAAGTAATTCAAATACATATTCAAGATTAAATATAAATTTATTTAACTACACGATTTTTCTTTTCAGAATAAAGTTTAATTAACTAAATATAAAATTTATCTTTCACACATGCTTGATAAAGAATTGCATAGAAAACTTATATTTATATAATTATTTAAACTAAACACACAAATCGCGCAAGATATTACCACAGATTTGAAAGAAACTTTCGTTTTTAATCAAAAAAAATGTTTAATCAAAACTTATTTGACAGTGATATTTTGTTTCATTTACACAAATATTTTAACAGACACAAGACTAAAATCAAATGAGCAAAATTTAATTTAAAGGTAATAGTTTTAAATAAATTTATATAAAAGAATAAAATTAGCATTATAAAATAAAAATTTAATCTAAAGTGATTAATTTGTAACCTTTTACGCATAAGAAATGTAAAAAAAAGGGGAAAAATCGATATGCACGTGCATAAAGTCACAGTCCATGACAGGCATTAAGAACATAAATTTCTGATAAATTCTTTTAAATTTAACTTATTTTTAAATTATATTTATTAAATTTATGTTTCTTTTAAATATTACTTCAAACACTAGAAACTTCAAAAAACTAGAAAAAATCAAAAAACTGTATAAATGAAACATTTCTGAAAACTCGTTAGAATTATCGCATCTTATTCTATTAAATTTCTATTTTTCTCTATTGTGCACAATGATTTGAAAGAATCCTGTGTGAAAATTTTAAATCAATTTCATTAAATTTTCATCTAATGTAATAAGAACATTTTTATTAATTGTGTTTTGATTTTAAGAAACATTTTGGTTTTTGTTTTTCCTTCCAAATATTTCAATACCTGGGATATCAACAATGTACGATGATTTCATGAAGGCCAAGATTTTATGAGTATTAAATCAAAATAAATATAATTTTAAAAATATAAATTGTTTGGAGTTTATTCTTATATGTTAACTTTTCTTTGCAAAGCAAATATAATTCAAGTATTGTTCAGAATCGCTTTTCTAATAATTAAACAAAATTTCAACATTGTTAATTTTAAAATTAAAGAAAAATCAACAAAAACAGTATTTGATTTTTCTTGCTGATTTAGTTTTTATACAGAAGAAAATATTTCCTCTATATAGAAATAAATTTTCTCTCTATATACAGAAGAAATGTAATTCCCTAAATCAATGTGACACACACACACACACACACACACACATATATATATATATATATATATATATATATATATATATATATATATATATATATATATATATATATATATATATATATATATATATATATAATTCCTATAATACTATAACACATTTTTCCAAAAAATATTACTTTACTGAATCTAGCTAGAATTTATTAAAATATCCTGTTGCTATTTTCTACTTTAAATCAAAGTAGCAAAAATATTTAAAAATAATATGCATGGAAATTAATAATTATATTTATGCCGTAATATAGTTTGTATAAATATGAATATTTCAGTGCTTAATTATTAGGGCAAAAAAAATAAAAATTATCTAATCATATAATATTAAAAATCAATATCGAAATCTAAAATATGGAAAAAAGATAAGAAATTCATTAACAATTAAATTAAAAGAATCATTAATGAAATATAAGATTGAATTCAAAACAAGAATTGATTATAAAATGTGCTCTAACTTAAGAAATCAAATAAAAGTTTAATTTTTAAAAAATTTATATTTAACTGCTTTGTATCGACGATAAAAATCCGCAAATGTGAAATAAAAATTTTTAATTCTGGAAATTTTTAATAAAATTATCAGATTTCAAGAATACATTTTAAATTTCTTTAAATAAACTATGGTTTTTAATACTTAATTTAGGAACTTTTTTATGATTATTAATTATAAAGTATATTTTGGAATGTAATTTTGGTATGAATATTGCGCTGAAATTTGTAAGATATATGCAGGTTTTTTAAAGGTATATTTACCAAACTTTAAAAAAGTATTGTATGTAATCTTCTAAAATATATATGCATATCTATTGATAAACTTAAAATATATAAGCTTGCGCTTAAAACACATTCATAGAGCTTTACCTTTCTTTCAGAGTTAAAACAACTTTCATTAGAATTTTTATTTTAAATTTTTTAAAATAATCAAATCCTAGGCAGATCATAAAATTTTAGCTTGGATAAATTATTTAACTGATTTCGAATGTAATCGTTAATTAATTTTAACACTTCTTGACGGCAAAAACATATAAAAATTTTATAGTGCCCCTTTCTACACTTACCATTACAAAGTTTTCAGTATCATGGTGAGTATAATTTTACTTATATATATATATATATATATATATATATATATATATATATATATATATATATATATATATATATAGACACTATAATAGACACTATAAGGGGGATTCTTTAACTCAGCAATTGGATTTGGAATCTCAATTATATAACAATGCAATACAACTCGTACATAATAGGTATTCTTCATACCAGTGTTTTTCAACCGTCGCTCCTCGGACTAGCACAGGTCAACAAGAAATATTTGCCGGTCAGCAAAATATATAGCTTGCTGTCCAAAATCCAAAGTATCATCGGGTGACAACCGATATTAAAACAGCACCTACATTACAATAACAATAGTTTATTAGTTCAGAAAATAATATGATCAATAATGAAAACTATGACAAACTAGCAACTACTCATCTAACTACCTTTCACAGATTGCCGTACCGCACACTCATTACACCAGTTAGTGTGTTCCTGTCTGCATTGAGTATCGCTGATTTTTTTAACACAAATTATAACAATTATAACTTAAAAGAAGCATTTGGATGATGTTTTACAGGTAGAATTATCGGTCATCAGGAATGTGGATGTACCCAGCTGGAAGTATCCTAGGAACTTGGAATCACCCAGAGTGTCATCTCCAGGCTTTGGCAATGGTTCCAATATAATGGTAACGTGAGTAGATGTTACAGCACAGGTCACCCCCGAGTTACAGCGCAGAATGATGACCGGTATCTGTCAGTTACTGCCAAAAGAAACAGACGGAGCACACCATCAGACATGTCTCGTAACCTTTCTTCAGCTACTGATAAGACAGTTTCAAGGCAAACAGTGTACAGACGTTTAGCGCATAATGGTCTATATGCTCGTAGGGCGTGTCAGATGTGTTCAAATTACCGCAACTTATTGTCGCCTGCAGTTAGCCTGAAGTAGAGAGCATGCATTGTGGACACAGCAACAGTGGTCTTGTGTAGTGTTTTCCTACGAGTTCAGGTTTAGCTTACAGTCTGATTCTCACCGGACTTTCACATGGAGAGGCACAGATACCCGTTACCATCAAGAGAACACCATTGAACGACACCGTTACGGTGGTGCAGGATTGTTCCTTTGGGGAGGAATTATTCTGGGTTCCAAAACTAACCTGCATGTTCAGAATGTGACCATGACAGGCCACAACTGTCGAGATGTCATTCTAGAACAACATGCACGTTTGTTTCGAGGCGCCATGAGTGCAAAATTTCTGTTTATATATGACAATGCCCGTGCTCACCGTGCAAACATTTTAGACGAATGCCTTCAATCGGAGGATGTCACCCGTATGAACTGGCCAGCAAACTCACCGGACTTGAATCCAATAGAGCGTGTGTGGGACAGGCTTGGCTGACGAATTGCAACCCGTCAACCCCCTCCCACATTTCTACCGGAATTTCGGACAGCATTCCTTGATGGGTGGTGTAATATTCCGCAAGATCAGATCGATAGTTTGACACCCAGCATTCCTAGGCCTTGTATTGCATCGTCTGGGGAGCATACTATGTATTAACCATCATACCAATCATGTTATATTGGTTTTTGTAAATAGGTTCTTTTTTTAAATTAGCTCCAAGGAATAAAAATCACAATTTTTATTAATGATGTTAAACATATAGCATCTTTTTTGCTCTTTACCATTTGTTTAATAAACAGGCTTTACAAATAAGTCTCATTTGTTTTGCTTCTGTCTCTTTCTTAGCCTGAAATTGCATTAATATTAACTTATGAACACAAGTGTATATCGGTGGATTGCAAGTATCATTAAAGCTCCGTCCTAAATGTTAAGTTCTTAAAATTACATAAAATTATTCTAGGACATGTGGAGAGCTACATTATGAAATTTACTATATAATTTTTTTTGTCTGATATTAGTTTTCATGAAAAATTTGTTTTCATATCTGATCATTACAACCATATTATATGTTTTTATTTCAAAAATTGTTTTTAAATATTGTAAAAGGTAAAATAGAATCTCAAATTTGTTTTGCTTCTGTTTTTTCTTTGCTGAACTTGCATTATTTTTAATTTATGGACATGAGTGTAAAAATTAACACATTTTTTGAGGAAACTTTCACAAACACTATGTTCCGAAAATTTCAACAGAATTGGTGACACTATATTAGATCATAAATTTAATTAATACACTAAAATTGTATTTCTACTCTTATTATTTACAATTGTAAAAATATTCCATAAATTCTTTATATTAAAAATGTATATAATTTTACACAATATTATTAAAAATGTCATTTAGCAACAATCTGTTCATTTCCTTACAAAAAGCTTTAAATTTAAAAATAAGGTAGAGATAAATTTGTCTTGATGAATAAGCATTTATTACAAAAAGTAAAGCCGCTCAATTTGTCTAGTGGTCAGCGTGAAAAATTTGGATAAGGATGTCATGGGTTCGAATCCCGGTTCGGGCATGGATGTACTTTCTCTATCTATATATCCTGTCTTTGTCCTTTCCATGTATTAATGAGGTGTGAATGATTGCCTACTCTATAAATAGATATCTATGGCATGTGTGTACAGAGGAAGTTGGACTCCACACCAAAATAGGGTTCAGTTGAAAAAGTGGAGCAGCGCACCCCATATTGCCAGCCTAGCTGGCACACGACAACAACAAAAAGTAAAAATCTTGAAAGAATATATTTACCTAAGCCTATTGTAATAGACCAGGAAGAAAGATCTGCTGATACAAGATAAGAAAAATAAAGATATGTTAATAAGGAATACACACACATGCTTTTATATAATTTTGGTTTCCTAAATACTCTAATTGTGCCAATTTTTTACAATAAATTAATTTTTTTACCAGCTCTGACTTTTTGATATCATTCCTGCAATTAGATTATAGAAAGTCACCAGCAGATTTGGAACGTGTTCCAAAATGTCCTAGTCCATAAATATTCGTTATAAATGTTAGTTTGTTCCAAAAATGTTATATTAGTTCTGATTATTAAATGTTCTGATTAGTTAAAAAGAAGTATAAATTTATTTCATTATTATTGTTTGACAAAGTAGGCACTATGAAAATGAAACGTAGATGCCCTGGAAATATAAGCAATTCGTCAATTCTATGCAATTTTCTTGCGCGTATAAAAAAACAAGAACTGATCAATTTGTCACGGCGGAATTTCAGTGCACCACTTATAAGAAAAAACTAATGTCTTTGTTCTTATCACAAAACAACGCCAAATAAGTAAACCACTATCGAATTTAACCATTGAAATGGTACACTAGAAGAGTAAATGTTGATGCACTTGAATTGAAAATGCACTTGAAGAGTAATACTTTACATCTGACATTTTAAAATTCATCATAGATTTGATATTGTACCTTAGAATTAAAAAAAGTTTTCTTATAGTTTCTAATTTAGTATTTTTACAGCTTTTTTCATAGCTGTAACCTTGTAAACACTGAGCTTGTTCACTGACTCTACTTGATATTTGATTTGATGGTTGTCTGGCGTTGACAGATGTTTGAAACATATATTTAAAACTGAAATTTATTGAAAAAGTAAAGTAATAAGACTAATATTTTCAAATTTATGTGAAGAAAAATTTAATTTTCTATTGTATTGTTTATTTAGTGTTGATTTTATTTGTCAATTAACTGTTAAGGCACTCAATTTTAGTCAGAAACTTAGCCAGACAAACTGTCTTTCTTTTAAATCATAAATACAAATTGTTCTATTAAAAGAAATCTGAAGGCATTAGAAATGGCAAATAATGTATTTCATGTGTATAAACCATTCCTTATGTTTGAAATGAGAATGTAAAGAAAAATTTTAAACATAATATTATATTTTCTGTTACATGTGGTAAAATCATCCAAGTGTCTAGATTTTATGGCATTTTGCAAATTTCTTTAGCACAAATTCATCTTCTATGACAGTTATTAAAGTATTTTTTATTTCTATTGTTGCTTGAATTTACTTAACAGTAGAGAAATTTATTCTAATTTATTTTCAAATTTCATTTAGAAAGAGATAAATATTATTGTTTGTAGCTCTTTTGAATTTACAAAACAAGTAACTTATAATATATTAACTACAAATATATGCTTTCAAAACTATTATGACATTGAACAAGAAAGGGCAACTCTACTCTAAACTCTATCGAAATTATAAATATTTTCAAAAGATCAATATTCATAAAAACACAAATTATTGAAAAATATTTTAAAATATCGTACATGTTAAATTGAGCTTATTAAATATGTATGTTAATACTTTTAAAAGTAATGAAATAAAGTTACTTCAATTAAAACATTGATACAATTCAACTAATAAATAGATTACAAAATTTTGTATATAAACTTCAGCAAAATATATCCGCATAATGTACCAAATTCTTTATGTAAATCAGTGAAATTTTTTTTCAATTTGCTTGAAAAAAAATTGTTTTATTTATTCGAAAGAAAAAAAATATATTTATGAGGGCTCCTATACAAAAAATTTAAAATTATTAATCATTGTCAATTGATAAAGTACATACATTTGGTAAGTATTGAATTTTTCTACTATATTTTATGATGACAGTAAGATATAAAATATTTAACTATTTATATTAAGAGTTGATATAAAATATTTAACGATTATATTTCATTCTTGTACAGAGGGTATTAACACATCTTTGGATACAATTTAGAAACCATATAATTAATATTTATTAAGTTGAAAAACTATGTCTCAAATGATCGATCCGATAGCCTATTACTAGACTATAAGTCGCACATTGTGATTTACTATGCTAGCATAAGCTATTAGCAAAGATTTCTAGGAATATTTTCTGATGAAATTTCCTCTTCCACGAATTTCAAAAGTAGGAAGAATGGAGGTGGGTTTGCGTTTAGAAAGAGCTCTTTTAAACAGACCAAAAGCACAATAGTCCATAGGTGAAACATCAGGGGACTTCACAGGAATATGTTGAAAAGGTATATATGCAATACTTGTATTAGTCTTCATTTTTTCAAGGAATGCAGTGGTAGTTTTCGAAGTATGAGACTTGTAGCTTTGTCTTCATGAAGTTCACTCTTTGAAAGTCTTCGGGATTTTTCTGTGGTGGAAGAATGCTTTAGGTCCAATATTTACAGAAGTGGAATTTCTTCTGTAAATATTGGACGTAAAATCTTCTCCTGATAGTACGATGAGTTGATTTTTAACATTTTTTCTACTCTTTTTATTTTTAATTTCCCATTGAAGGAGAAACCAGCGACACTCATAAACCCCTTACTGAAACTTTCTTTACATTGACGGAATCAGGGTTTGTGCATTTTTTCTCCTCGTTTCCTATAGTAAATAGACCTCTTTTTATTGCAGTCATTAAGTAAACCCATGCTTCATCAAGGGTTACAATGGATTTCCACTTATCTCCTGCTAAATAGGTTTTCATATAGGATTCTACAAAATGTATAGCGCTGAATCACATGTTTCGGCAATAGCTGGTGAACATTATGTTTTTAGCTTTTTCAAGTTGTAAATCTTGGTTTATTATTTTATTTATTGTTGCAACAGATGTATCTAAGCACTTTGCAATTGCTTTCCGTGTTGGCGGATATTCTCTTGTTATCAGCGATTTCACTTTCGAAACATTTGAAACAGTACGTACTTTTTTCGGATATTCGTTTGGAGTCTTCTTTCCATGTAGAAATAATGATTGACATTTTTTGCTTTCCAATTAATAATGTTATTTATTTTGCTCTTAGAAATTTTAATACCATGCATTTCACAACGTTTTTGAATCCTGGAATAAGAATATTTCTCCTCGAAAAGCGCAAAAACAATATCCTTCAATCCACAGCTTGTTTACATGCAACATTTTGAAAGAAGAATAAATTTAAAATTAGCTGACGATATTTCTCATTTCAAATAATAAGCTGTTGCCAAGCATTTTTCTTCTAAAACATTTACTTTTTAAAATTCTTAATCGAAATCGTTTTAAAAATGTGTTAATACCCTCTGTATTTCACTCGGATTACAAAGAAAACAAAATAAATTTATTAATTGAAAAAAAAATGTCTCAAAATCTATCCAAGCCTATAAGTTAAATTAGCGCACATTTTTTTACTATCTGCTTAATAAGAAAGACAGGAATATTTTCTGATGAAATTTCCCTTACAGGAATTTAAAAATAGGAAGAATGGTTAACGGATGATAAAAATTAGAAAATTATAAGCGTTTGTAAATATTGATGATTTTCTGTAATATCTTACAACTATATGACAATAAGGTATATAAATTTATGTCTAATGATTATTCACGCATTCCTACATTTTACCGGTTTTACAAATGAAATAAAATGCTCATATCGATTACAAAATCCGAGCAAAGTCTACCAATTTTCAAAACATTGAGATCAAAAAATGTAATTAAATCAAAGAATCCTTTTTTACAATCTCCTGAATAAGAATGATTATCTGACAGCATGATTCATGTACAAGAAATTAAAAATTATGAATCACTATAAATAGAAAATAAAATTTCAAAAGCATGAAAATTTGGTGAAAAATTGAAGATTTACTGCAATATTTTTTTTTTAAAAAAATCTTGTGTTAATATGAGTCTCTAAAAATCCTACTTATCGAGCATTCTTTACTGGTTTTTTCAATATAATCAAAATATTACTATTTAATTTAATGTATAATAAAACATTTCAAGAAAAACAATGCAATACTCATAATTATTGTAAGTGGACAAAATATTTTTTCCCTTCAGTTCCCTGCAAAATTAAGAACAACTGGTTTTACACTGACTTTAAAATTACGCAATTCCTCACTGGACATGGAAAATTCAGTAACACCGTTTCCACATTAAAAACAGTGAGGTGTGCATGTGCAACTCTGGGAGTGACAACCCTTCTCACATTCCTCTTGAATGCCCACCTGTTTCAAAAGAAAGGAACGAGCTTTGTAAAGACTTAAATGACAGGTGGACCCCGATTATGGTGGACCTAGTTAAGAAAGTGAATTTTGAATTTTTTATAAAATTTATCCATGCTGTTATCTAATTCATTTTTCATTTTTATATCTCTTTTTTTCTCTCTGCTTTCTTTTATTATTATTTTTTTCATCTCCTAATTTATTTGGATTTGTTACATTTGTTGTACCTTCGGGTCCTGTGTGGTATTTCTTGCTGCACAAGGAGATATTTTTGTGCTCCCAAATAAAAAAATAAAAAATACTCAAAATTATAAAAAAATTCATTTTAGTTTTTAGTGAAATAAATCCGTACTGAGAAATTCATCTTAAACTATAAGTATCAATTTGATATTAAGTAAACATATTTAATAACACATAAAACATATTCTCTCTATCAATAAATATATTTTGACAGGGCTGTCAGACTTGAATCTTATAAAATACTTCTGGGATGAGTGAGATCGTAACGTTAAGGGGTAAAATATTTTTGAAAAAATTTACATGCCTTCTTTAAACAATACGGGAGAAAATAAACACTTGTAGAAAGCATACCCCGGACGGTTACAACTGTAATTGCCTCATATAGAATATGTTGTATATATATATATAACATATAATATATATATATATATATATATATATATATATATATATATATATATATATATATATATATATATATATATATATATATATATATATGTTGTAGTGGAGATGTCTAGGGGTTTGTTGAATAAAGACTTCAAGTTAACTAACAAAGATATTTAATAGTACAAAGATTAGTTACAGGAGCGTTTTTACTAAGTCCTGACTGATCCATCTCCCCGCGCAATGTGTGGATAGATGTGTGGCTCTCAAGTGTGGGCAGTAGTGGTGGCGCTGCATTCGCTGGAGTATACAATATATGATATATATATATATATATATATATATATATATATATATATATATATATATATATATATATATATATATAGTTTAAAAGTTTAAGGTATGGAATTTTAATCAAATTCAAGCACAAATTTAGGAAATCTTTCTTTAATCATTCTTCAGTTGGCTGCTATAGTGGATTAAAACTAACTTTGTTTATTAAACTTGGTGAAAATATGAAGTATAATCCTAACATTTGTATGCATGTTCTGATTCAAAATTCTGATGACAGAGGTGTGAATATCAGAGTCCCCATTGCATTGAAACAGATGAACATACTTCGCTTATCAGTTCCCTACAAAGACCAGTGCAAGGATATAACAATGAGTATACATAAAAATGAGTATATATTAACGAGTACATAGAGAAACCTAGTATCAAAGACTATATATCAACGAGTATATACATAAACCTAGTATCAAAGACTATATATCAACGAGTACATACAGAAACCAAGACGAATACCTAAAAGACTGGTTTAAAGTAAGCGCAATTTAACCTGTAGCACAGTTACATATATATCAAATCAAACACAATCTTACATAAATGGAAATATTATTGCTACATTGGTCAAGCCAAAGATGAAATTGCTGCTAAAAATTACCTTTTTTATTAAATATAACGAGCAGCATCTATCAAAAGCAATTTGACCTTCGAAACAATTTATAGGCTTCGAACTAAAAAAATAAAAATAAGATAAAATAAAATGTGATCTCCTTTAAAAGAAACAACTTACGTCTGAAAATATTTTATTCAAGTCTCATGATAATAATTAAGTATTTCATTGTTGTTTCAGTATAGAAGATGAAAACAAAAATAGACATTTTTGAAACTGTTCAAAATTAAACTGCTTAAAACTCTTTCATATGAAGTAGAACACACATTAGTCCTAATTTCAATACTATGTGCAGTGTATAATCAAACTTGAATAATACAAATACTACTTTATTTCAATAATCTTATTTGTATAAACTAGTGATGTGTACAAGAAAATATTCTGTAAATACAATGATTATGAAATTCAGTTTCTAACATTTCTTCTATTTCCACTAAGCTTTGCTAAAATTTCCATTTAATAAATCTCATGTAAAAAGAATCCATATAAGAGCTAATAATGTCCACAAAAGAGCTGTTATTGAAATAATGAAACACTAAATTTATCAATATATTTGAAAGAACAATTTCATTTAATAAAGCATAAATGTCGTCATTTTAGAGCTGAAGAAAAACACTCTCACATCTACCTTTAAAAACATATGTTCTTTTTTAGGGTTTCCAATAAAAATAAACCACTAAACATTTTTAGAATGATCTTTCATTAACGCAAAACAAATGTGTTGCGAACTTAAAATTATTTCGTAAAAGATAGCATATTTTATCAGTTAGTAGTAGAAAGGAGATCCAACTCAAGAAAGTTATTCTATTTTGTATTTTGGATATGAAGAAAAAAGGACCAGTTTGCTACAAATTGATTCTGAAGCATTTGTTGTTTTGAAGCAGATTGCCATAAACAAAAACATTTGTGAATTGAAATTTTCTATTAAAAAATTTAAATATTTAAACCAAATATCTAAGCATTACTTTTAATTGATATCTGTTATTAAATATAATATTTTTTGAATAAACTAACAAATTAAACTTACTGCTTAACTTCTGATAACTTCTGATAAACACAGTAATTTGTTTAGAGAAGTCTTCTTTTAAATAGGGTGTTATAATCAGGTGTTCCAAGTATAAAATTCATCCCAGAATTCACAATAAAAGAATGGTCGTATAAAAATATCAATTTAGATTGTTTAAAATTTAACACAATATATCGTTTGCTTTATTAATGTTTCCCCACCTGTAAATCAAGCTAAACTCCAAAAGGTTGTAAAAATTTATGAATAGAATGCCATTTTTATTAATATATTGGAATCTTAATTAGACTGTGAAATGAAGTAATTCTTTTAATTAAGTTGAGTCACTAAATAAGTATGTTGACTTAGCATTATATTTTCAATTTATTTTGAAAGAAAAAATTTGAACTGTAAACTTTTGACTTTGTATATAAAATTTTGTTTAAAAATTATGATACCCAACAGAATTTCTTCAATCTAAATTAGTCATTTATATACCCACATAATCACAAATTTCAAAACAAAAATCATAAAGTTAAATAATAGAATTAAGGTTTTTATTTAAAAATTAGAAGCTAAAATAACGTGACTTTCATGATAACATTTGCAGATTAAGTAAATGATGTTCAAATATCAAGTTCAATTAATAAATGAGAAATGAGTCACACAAATTATAATGATAATGGAATAAGTAATAAATTTAGAGTCAAATGTCTTAATTTATATTACGATGATACAAAGTTATCTAAAATATTTCTCCAATGAAAATAATCTATTTTTGCAAACTATTGCTAGAAGTCTTCAATTTATTTTTCGAAAGTAAAATGCATTTTTAAAAACTTTAATTTCATTTTCGAGGTATACAAAAGTAATAATTCTAAATTAAAACACTATTTTCAGATAATTTATTTTAAATTATATGTAATAAGTTGAATAATAGGTTTAAAAAAACTTTCACTATGTCCCAGTAAAAACGTTAAAATAGAAGAAATTCTTCATAATAATTAATTCGAAACTTACCATAAAACAGTCTTGAACTGAAATTAACTGAAACTATGTTAATAAAGTTTGTTTACAACATTTGGATGTGTAATAACATCTAAATAATATTATACAATATTATAATAATAATCTAAATGTGTAATAACATCTAAATAATAGTATACAATATTATAATAATAATCTAAATGTGTAATAACATCTAAATAATAGTATACAATATTATAATAATAATCTAAATGTGTAATAACATCTAAATAATATTATACAATATTATAATAATAATCTAAATGTGTAATAACATCTAAATAAGGGTACACATCTAAATGTTTAACAACATTTAGATGTGTAATCTATAGAATTCAAAGCTTATAGAAGATCAAAATGTATTCCACGTGCCGTTATAATATTAGAATTCGATATATAATGCAATGATTTAAACATGAAGGTTTATAGATAATAAAATAATGATAATAAATCATAATTAGCAAAGAAATTATTTAAATAAATTTTTTTTATAAATACTAAAATTTAACTACTTTTCATAGAAGTTTGCATAAATCTGTTTTGGGTAATTTGAAAAAAATAAGATTCCAGCTTAATATCTATGATTAACTTCAAGTTTTGAGCTCACGACTAGCACTTTACATATGCAGATATATAAACTTCCTTACAGCTCTGGTTCAAATAAAATTTTTATATAATAAATAACCTTTATTCTTGATTTAATTGACAAAGGACATTTTGCAGAAAAAAATGTTTTATCCTATCCCCAAACGAAATAAATAAAAAACAATGTATTTTCCATGCAAATAGCAAAGAAATTACGAAATAAAAAGTAGATATATATCATATTATTATGTAGCCTTTTATTATATCACTTATAAGAATTAAATTTCACTAAATATATTATTTTTTATATTGGTATACATTTCATTAAATATCTTTTCCGCTAAAACGTGATGCATACTCATTAGAAAATTATCTTTAGCAGATAATCGATGATGAAGAAAGAATAGTTTAATCGGCTCCCATTTATTATTATAACATAATAGTTTTGATAATTTTTGTGCTTATCAAATGTAAGGCTTACATTGATAATATCCCATGTGAGCACGAAACAAAGCGTGTGAACCAGCAAGCACGAATTTAACAGCAACCAATATAGTGTTGGCATAAAATTGATAATAAAAGAAAATTGTAAAAGGTTATCACAATAAAATGTTGACATTAATATGCATATTGCATGTTAACTGCAAGTCATAATTCAAGTACGTTAAAACTATCTATGATTACAAGGTATCAATAATTTCTCAGCAAGTTCAATGAAAAAGAATTTCATTTTCTTGGAAGGACAGAGACCATGATAAACTTTACGCTATTCATTTGAAAATGTCGGAAATACTTTTAAGAAAGAAAAAAAATATATATATTGGCTTCTAAAAGTACTTTTTCGCACTTTATTTTGTAAAGGTGAGTGAGTGTCAAGTATTATAAAATTAAAATTAGCTACATAAAAGTTTAAGAGATTTTTAATACTAGTTAAAATTGAATTAGTATGATATAGGAAATATTAATAATATTTAAGCGATGTGATCAAACGCTTCATTCAAATTTATCCTCAAAACGCTAATCAGAAGCATACTGAATATTAATAACATTTTAATTAAAACCTTAAGGTATTAATTATACTGTAATAAAATATTAAAGAATCAAGAATCTATTATATCTTATATATTAAATTTAAATATTTATTTATTAAATCATTATATGAGTATTGAAACTTTAAATACTGTTCTTATATATTTTTCGGATTATCTTTTCCACTTGTCATTTATGAAACAAATAAAAAAATTTTTGATGTTATTATAAATGAAAATGCAAGAAAATATTTATGAAATTAATGGAGCACGTAAAATTAATCTTATTTGGTATTTTGTAATCATTTTCCCTAAAATAAATATTACTATCTTTATCATTAGGAAATGGATAAATTGCATAACTGAATTAATAAACAATTTGAAGGAGAAGTATGTATAGTGACTGATTATGACTTCTAATTATGAGCAAAAATCAAATTAATTAATAAAATGCTCTTTAAAATTAACAACAGAAAATTTATAACACATAAATACATTAATAGTAATTATTTTACAACTAGCATATGAAAATCGTAAGTATAATCTATTAAACTTAAAGCATCCTATTGGTTACTTTGAAATTATTTTAATTGTTAAAAATCATAATATATTTTGCAAAATGTATGCATAATGTAGAATTTCTGCCCTTTTATTTTAATTACAATTCATGACTTGCGCCTTTAATTTTTACCACAAAGGTTCCATATTAAATTGAAAACAAACATTATTTATGTTTGTATGAAGTCGAAAATAAAAAATAATATTGCGAGTTTCAAATTTTCGGGTCACAAATTCCAGAAAACAAACGGCATTGAATTAAGGGTAAAAATGTTATTTAAAATAGAATATTATATAGAAGATGTTATTTTAATAATTAATATATACTGTTAACAATATTTCAGCATTTCATCCCTTCAGTGGGTCGATAAACTGAGTACAAGCATGCTTGGGAACTAAGCACTGGGGGTTTCGCGTTAGGCTGACCACCTAATCGGGACATATGCTTCGCACCCCAGGGCCTCCCAGTCAGAAAAACCGAGATGGGCGCTGTAGGACGGCCCCCTTATGGGCTGTCGTGCCACAGAGTACAGAGTATTAACAATATTACATATTATTGTTACTCAGGCCGCCCAACTTGTCTAGTGGTCAGCGTACCTGACTGCGGATAAGGAGGTCCTGGGTTCGAATCCCGGTTCAGGCATGGATGTACTTTCTCTCTCAATCTATCCTGTCTTTGCCCTTTCCTTGTATGCATGAGGTGTGAATGGTTGCCTACCCTATAAACGGGTACCTATAACGGGTATTATATTTACAGGCAGAAAAATTTGAAACAAACTCAAAGTAGAGAAAATTTATGAACTCATTATCATATCAAAAGTACATAAACCAAGGTCCATGGTACTTTATGTACCATGGACTTTACTTTATGTACTATGGTTTATGTACTTTATGTACCAGCAATTTATAGAGCTACAGAGAAAGTAAAGTGTGTGTGTGTGTGTGTGTGTGTGTGTGTGTGTGTGTGTGTGTGTGTGTGTGTGTGTGTGTGTGTGTGTGTGTGTGTGTGTGTGTGTGTGTGTGTGTGTGTGTGTGTGTGTGTGTGTGTGTGTGTGTGTGTGTGTGTGTGTGTGTGTGTGTGTGTTAGGTGAAAAACGAATCCTTACTCTACATTATAACAAAGAAGTAAGAGTCAATATATGACAAAAAGGAGTAATTTTATAAGAAAATATTTTATCAAACACTTCATTAATATATTTATAAAATAAAATCAATGGTATAGACTACATCAAATAGAATTTAACTGTTCTACGAAAAATAATGTAGACTCTGTCATCAATTTATGCTATATATCGAATAAAATATCCTGAAACAACGACAACAAAAACAATTTAGATTTTATCTTTATTTATAGGGATCTTTGGCTCCAGTTATCAAATTTTCAAGTTTTTCGGAGACTACCTTACCTATTCAGTACAAATGTGTTTACTTAACTCTATGTTTAAAAATAAATAATCAGAGTTACTTCAGAATTGAATTCTGTACTAAACACATATAATAATTTTAATAGAGATAGGATACTTATGGAATTATATATAGAGTCACATACTTTGAGCTGCAAAGACAAGCAATTTTCTAAGTGACGTGTTACATAAGACAAACTACAAATGATTACAGTTTTATTCGAAAATGTATTTTTATTATAAAATAAATGCATGGAATAGCTTTATTTGTTCATGTCTTATAAATATTTATGTTTAAATATTTTTATTTTGTTTAAAAATAAATATTTGTTAAAAATTTGCTTCGTGTATGTTACGTCTTTTGTGTGCTCAACTCTTATATTTACATGTTGATATGCATGTATCTCATATAAGACTCTTTCCCTGGAAACCTTTTCAATGTTCATGCTTGAATCTAAGTATGGGAACTTTCAAATTTAAACAAATATATTTTTAACAAAAGTATATTTTTCAAGACTGTAAATTCTAAACATTACATCATTTTTTTGCCATTTATACGTACCCAGCCACGATTGGAAATATACAAGTCTTTATAAAATTTCACCTTTTGATTCTATAGATTAGAAATTATTTTTTCTTTAGTTGACCGGATTTTAAGTATAAAATGAGCCCTTAAAGCTAATACAGGTATATTCTACCATAATAAAAAAATAGTTTATATAATATCAGTAAATATCCGATATAACTCAATAAATATTAAAAGTTTACATTAAAATTATTAGTTGTGTTTAATATATAGTATTCCTTAAAAGCTGCAGCATGTTTTAATTTTATGATAGAAAATAAATTTTAAGAAAAAATTCCATAATTTCTATTCATACTTACGTCAGATATGACTTGAAATTTGCACGCCTGGAAAAATTCTAAAATTTGTCTATATCTCAAAATATAACCCATCTATATCAAAAACATTTGGGGTGCATTTATCATGAAATGTCTTCTTAAAACTACTCCAAAAATCAATTTTGTTATATAAAATATAAAAGCCGACCGATGGCTGAGTGGTTAGCGTTCCTAACTACTGAGCTGTGGGTCCCGGGTTCGAATCCCTGTTCGGGGATGGATGTTTCTTTCCTTCTCTGTTCTGTTCTCTCTGTCCTTAATTTTGTGGTGATGTATGAATGTGGCCCACCCTATAAACGGGTTTGTGGTGGTATGGCGCGGGTAACGCTACTCGCCTCCGTGACTTGGCTTACAGGTGCCCTCTGGGTAACGATAAATGAGTAGCAGTTTCTGGCCTTGTTGTGGCATTGGGTTCGTCAGCAAATGTGCCCGCCATTGGAATAAAAAATATAAAATATAATTTTTAGAAATAAGGCACTATTTCTATTGCGATTTATGTTACGCGGGATTCGGTCCTAAGAAAATTCTAAAGTTTGGTTATAAATTGATAAATATCTTATCTGTATTAAACTTTTGGGTGCATTTAGTATGAAATATATTCTTAAAGCAATTCTGGACATTTATTTTATTTGAATAAAATGACATTTTTTTATTATACCAATACTTTTGATCCTAAAGAAATAGCATGTTTCTTACGGAGAAGTAAAAATTACATTATATAGATATTAAGATTTTATTGGCGCCAGAAATTAAATATGTATTAAGTCAAATTTTTTTGGGCAAAAATTGCCTAAAAAGTAATAAACAATGATTAACAAGCTAAATGCTAAACAAAGCTAAAGCTAGTTGGTGCAAAAAATTTGTTCGGTGATAAAATTTTGTCTGTTAAAAGAAACATTACGGTCAAAAACCTGCAAGGGGAAGAAACAACTAAATACACCAAAATTTGATTTTGTCTCATTGAAAAAAGGTACTATTACATTATACTTACGCGCAATCGATCATCGATGTGATTGCTAAACAGTTTCCGAAAAAATAAACATTTGCATTTAAATGAGTTTTATTAAGTGATAATTGTTGAATTTATAAAATGTAATTAAAATGTTTGTACTATTTTTTAATTGTTCCTGGAAAATTAAACATTTTTAATCAATGCATGATACAAAAGGAACATTTATAACTTACGATTTTTTCTTTCTCGTTACGGGGATTATCAAAAGTAATTATAATGGAAAAGTGCTGGAAAAATAAATTGGTAAAAATTACCCTCATTTATATTTTTCTACTTTTGCGGGCCTTGCAATAACATATTGATAAGCATGTATCACATAAAAGGACCTCTCCCAAGAGATAAGTTTGCTTTAACTTAATATGTAGATTTTAATTATGTAGAACTTAATATGTAGTACTTGCTTTAAACTTAATATGTAGATCTTAATTATATATGCAAAGATATCGTCTATGTATGCAAAGAGACAGTATTTATGTATGCAAATACATATTAATTATGTATGGAAGGAGATTATGTATGCAAAGACAACAAAAAAGCATGTTTCCTATGACTACCCCAATCCTTAAAATCGGAAAATGGAAATATGAGTGGTTATTAAGTTCAAACATTTAACTATAAATCGAAAAATACCCTGCTATATCTTAAAAAACAAGTGTAGTTAGTGTAAAATGCACTCCTATATCTATTCCAGAGCTCCAGTGGCTCAGTAGTTTCACACCGCTTCCCGTTAAGATCAGTAAAGTCAAGCATGATTTGCCTCGGGCAGTGATAGGGAGGGTGACCACTTATTCTCCCTCACTGAGTTGCTGGAGCTCCTTGGGATTAGGGCATGTCCACGTTAATTTGTGATTTCCAATGTCCTTCCGCTGGTATGGTGTAGATGTGGAGAGGAGGGTGCCAGCTCAGGTGTGAACTCGTCACCTGACCGTGGTTCAAAATTACGTGGTGATGGGCGAGTATTCCAAACCCGCGTTAAGCTAAAGGTACAGACCGGGGCTAGCCTACACCACTATGTATGTATATCTATTCCAAGTATCTCTTCTATTATTAAAAATTTAATTTTTGAAGGTATACGCCATCACTTTTAGTTTGCCCAATATTTCGCGAAATTTAGTAATTTGGACTTCTTTAATATTCCAAAATTAAGCAATAATAAAATGAATATTCAGATGGTATTGAAATTATTAGTATAATATAGACACTTAAAGCTATTTCTGGTATTTATTTTATTATGAAAGATAAAACTTTGGAGAACAATTCCGAACTTAATAAAAAGTACTTGAATATGTATGGTTATATGTAAAAGTACTTGAATATATATATATATATATATATATATATATATATATATATATATATATATATATATATATATATATATATATATATATATATATATATATATATATATATATATATATATATATATATATATATATATATATGTATGTATATATATGTATATAGATAGATAGATATAGATATATATATAGATATATGTATATCAATGAGACACAATTAACTTTCATAGAATCAGTTTGTTTTCATTCTAAAGTAATATTTTGAAAATGCATTGCTTAAAAATTACCTTCTTGAATAATGCTTTTATTTAAAATATTTAATTAAATATTAAACGTGTACTTCAATGGAAAAAGTTCTATATTACATAAACTGCTTATATTTACTTATTCTTATTGTAATTCCATTTAACTATTCAAACTTTGGTTAAAATAGAAATTTTGATGAAAATATGCACATTTTTTGTAAGCAACATTCTTATTTGTCAATTCTTACCATATTTTATTCAAATTCCAGCTGTTATTACACTAAATTTTTTATTTATGTATACAAATGTAGAAATAATTTGTTTCCAACGCTGAAGACCTTTCAAGTTTTTTCGTTTATTTACACAAATATCACACAATTATTATCACTCTCTATTATTATAAAATTTATTTTATATTTTCATCATTCAAATACAATGATATTTAATAGCATATATCTTGATAACTGAACGAATTATAAAGATAAATTCGTTTAATGCGGCTTAAGAATAAATTTACGGTTTCTAATACTTAAAAAATTATTCGAATCAAATGAAAGTACTATAAATTTACATTTTAAAATTAGCTAGAATAATCATCTCGATATACATTTTATTCCAGTTTGAGCAACCATTCTGATCAATTAATAGAAAATATAGATTAGAAACTAATGTTACGTTATTTTGGAATCAACATCACAGATTTTAAAAAGGATATTAAAATATCTGATTTTATTTTAAGTAGTACTCAGTTTATTAAAAAAGGGAATCAAGTAAGTTAAAATAACAGAAAAATTGAAAATGAATTTTGTTTCAACTGTATTTGTTCACGTTGAGACTTTTCTAAGATTTCATTAATAGGAATACTGATAAACGTTCATGATTAGAGAACTTCCAAATAATTTTATTTTATTATTCAAAAATATTAATTGTTAGCCTTTAAATTTTGTTTTGACACAAAACAAAATGTGTATTTTAAGAACATTTACATTCAATTACATAGAGGATTGTGAAATTTAATTATATTGTTTTGACCATGTTATCTTAACAAAATCCTTGCGATCAAAATACTTAGTAATATTTCACATGAGTCATTTTAGAACTGATAATAAAATAATGGAAGTCATATTAATTAAATGAAGTTCTACACAACATTCAGCGATATAATTCACGAAATTAAAATATAACACACACACAGAAAATAGAAACATTTCATTTATCCGATTATCACAGAATTAAATAATACAGTTATTCAAACAAAAATTCTCTTGGGCATTTGTATAAATTTATAATGGGTATTTTAAAAGGAATTACAACTCCTGTTAAATGATTACAATCACCCTCAAGATATTATTTCATGACACATATCTTATTTATAATAAAATAAAACATTTATTCAAAAATAATTTTCCAATATAACTCTTCAAAAATTTTTTTTTCTAATGGTGGGCACTTGGGTGACGAACCCTATGCCACAACAAGGCCAGAAACTGCTACTCATTTGTCGTTACCCAGCGGGCACCTGTGAACCAAGTCACGGAGGCGAGTAGCGTTAACCGCGTCATACCACCACAAACCCGTTTATTGGGTGGACCACATTCATACATCATCACGGAAGAAAGGATAGAGAAACACAGAGAGAACAGAGAAAGAAAGTAACATGTATGCCCGAACCGGGATTCGAACCCAGGAGCGCTAAATTCTTCAAAATATAATTTCCATAAAATATATAATTTTATTATTTTAATTAATTTCATAAGGATTTCTTACCAGACAAATTTTTTGTCCTCTTCTTAAAATTAATAAAGTAAACAAAAACATTCTTTTTTCTGCTTAACTAATTTTGAAATTAAGAGATAAAAAATAATGACACTTTATGTAGTTAGGTTACATTTTATAATGTAATAAAATATTATTATAAAATTCCAATATATTTTATTAAATATATTAGATTGGTAAGCATTTCATTGAGTATCTCACACACATATACGTGATGCATAAGCATTAGAATATTTTTTTCAACAGATAATCAATAATGAAGAACTTAACACGCATTAAACAATCCACATTTATTATTTCAACACATAAATTTTGATATTTTCTAAGTGCGTATCAGGTATAAGGCATGCATTGACCATATCCCAAATGATGATATATGTGAGCACGAAACAAAGCGTGAGACTAAGCAAGCATGCGAATTATTAGCAAAAGGGTTAATGAAATGAAACTGTAAAAGGTTATCAATGAAGTGTTGACGTTAATATTCATTGCATGTTAATTAAGTCATGTTTCAAGAGCGTTAAAACTATCCATGATTATAGAGTATCGATAATTTCTCAACTTATTCAAGAAAAAACCGCTTCATTTTCTTCAATGAACGAAGACCCTCATAAGCTTTAAATTATTCGCTGGAAAAAATTGAAATATTTTTAAGAAGATTTAAAAAATTTTATTAAATTTTAATATTATATTCTTACATTGTTTTATGAAGGTGAGTGCACAATGTTTTTAGAAAATTTAAATTAATATAAAAACTTATGTCATTTCTAATTCTCGCTAAAATTAAGTTAGTTTGACTAAGAAAATAAATTTTACGTATAAGTAAATTTGTTAAAACACAATTCAAACATAAGAATCAACATATAAAAAAATTAATTTATTCATATAACACTAATCAAAAATACATACAGAATATTAATAACATTCTCACAGAAAATTTAATACGCAATTTATATTATAATGTGAGTATTTATACATTAAAAAATCTGCTCTTATGTATGATTCTGAATATCTTTTCCTCTCTCTGTCTCACACTAATTATCTATTTTATGCAAACGTAAACTCTTATGATAAGGTAATGAATAAAAAAATACACTAAAATTTTTAAAATATTAACCGCATAGTAAATTATTTGAGTACTTAAATTTAATAGAGTCAAACCTTGTTTACTACATTTTGTTGTTTCTTTTTCATAAAACAAATATTTACATCCTTATGATTTGGAAATAGATAGGTAATATATCTAAATTAAAAATGAATTTCAAAGAGCAGTATATTTAGGGACTAATTATGAATCCACAGATCCTATCAATTATTCAGATCAGTTAATAAAATGTTCTTCAAAATTAATCCAGAAAAATTTTTTTTATCTATAAGTATATAATCTAGAAAATTATTTATCTGCTAAGTAATTATTTTAGTAACTAGCATATAAAAATGTGAATTATTTAATTTTAAGAATCAAAATTTAAAAGGTTCTTATTTTATTGAGAATTATAACATATTCTAAAATTTGGGACATTTTATTTTAAACATAATTCATGAATTAGAAATAAATTTCTTTTGCAATTGTTGAGTCTATATTTTTTGTCAATTTAATTACAGAAACATATAGTTATTTACATGAATGACTGTATGATAAAACTGGAAATAATTATTATTTCGTATTTCAAGTCTATTCTACTAACAGGACATGCTTGCCAATTTTTATGAATCAAAATATCGAAGGGAAAACTTGTAACTTTGATTTGGAGAATGAAAATTGAGAATTAAAAAGTAAAGTTATATAAATTACGTTATTTTAAAAAATAATAACCATTTAATATGGCATTTATTACTATATTTGATGACATTTATTATTTTTTAGGTATTCCAAATATTGCTTCGAACATCAAAATGAGAGCTCATGAAAGATTAGTTAAAATCAAACAGAATGAAGTATTAAGCGCTTGAAAATTCTCTTTAGTTAAGAAGTTGTTGTTGTTATTACTTATGACACTTGGACAAGCCAAGCTCGCTATGCCTTGGCAATGCGAATTTAAGTCAATAATGGTTGACTTAAATTCGTCTTTCGTTTTAATCAGAGCACCATGAAGGTGAAAGTACAACGTCGCTCTTTTTTTTAAATCCTCCGATAGATGGCACCACCAGAGAATCCACTCCTTCAATTTTGACATTGATCTGAAGGGGGAGGAGTTAAGAAGTACAAAGCTGGAACTCCTTTTATATGTGTCTCAAACCTGTAAGTCTCATAACTCTCTCATAACCTGTAAGTGCAGAATTAGAAAAACACTTCAATAGACAAAAATACTTTCTCTAAAATTGGAAAAATTATAAATGATTTTTAAAATAAATACATTGTAAGAATGTAAAAATGAAGTGGACTCTGATGACGTAACTTTTTTTCAATATTCTCAATATTTATGAAAAATGATAGTTCAAAGCGAGCCACACACTTTCATTTTGAAATCAGAAAAGTTCAAGGCCTAAATATTACATTGACTTAATGAATTGCATCGTAAAAAAGCGACTTTAAAAACATTTCAGATTAGTGTTACTTACAATTTTAACTAATTACTAATGAAAATCTTCTATTTCCTTCATCAAGCTACATATATGATACTCAGACGTCACATACATCTCCATCTGTATTGTAAATGCTACATCATATATAACTCCAACTGCAGAATCAGCAAATGCTGCAGATGGAGTTACGTTTGGCGTATATGGCAGTCCGCAAATTCGTAGATGATCGCATGAGACATGTCTCGCAAGAATCGCATCAGACCAAATGACGTCACTGATGTCTTAGTTACTTAAAAAAATGGTGGAGCGCGAGACGATTCTTGATTTCAAACAGGTTTGAAATATCTGGCAACTTTCCGCAAGACAGCGCTCTCATTGGTTTAAAATTCCATGACGTCAGATGCAACGTTTTAACTACATCATACTAAGACATCGAGGAGATCGCATTTGTCTACTATAAGACGGCGTCTTAATTGGACTGCCTACCGAATTTGCGGCCTGCCTTAGATTGATTACGTTCTTTTTATGGGTTTGTTTAGTATCATTATAGTGTTTTTCATTTCAATAGTGGTCACCTGTCATCAATGACTTTTGTTGGAGGCAATAAGCATTTAGAAATCTGCACGGTGTTCTTCTGTACAAGTCTCCCCTGGACATATTTTATCTTATCTGGGACTTAACAGGCAAGACCTGTTTCAAGACCCTCTATTAGTACTGGATTTCTTCAGGCTGAATGAACACTTGGACCTAATTTAGCACTGCTAATCCCGTGACCAGAAACATCAACTTAGCTTTTTAATAACTGCAAAATCAGCAGATGCTGCAGCTAATGACAAACACTATAATGAAAATTTTAAAATAAAACAGTTTCTATTTTAAATTATATAAAACCAGAGACGATCATCCTAATATGAGCTTTCTTCCATTCTCTGCTCCTGTTCTGAATTCAACTTTGGGGGAAAATTGTGTTGAGAAACAGGATGATAATTTTGCATATATATTTATTTAAATGGTTGTCGCATAATTTTGCTATTATATGTGTGTCTGTTCGCACAATTTTGCTATTGTGTGTGTGTTTTCTCACAATTTTGCTATTGTGTGTGTGTTATCGCACAATTTTGCTATTGTGTGTGTGTTTTCTCACAATTTTGCTATTGTGTGTGTATGTGCGGTGGGACACTAAATGTGATTTTTCAACAAACGTAAGAAGACAAAATCTATATCTCCAATCCCCAAAGATTTCAGAATGTTACAAACTGTATAATTAAACATAAGTGAATGACTTAATAAAAAGCATACTCTAAAAATTTGTTTTCATAGGTTTATCTGTACATGCTAAAACCTGTACTGAATTAAAAGTTAAATTTAATATTCAAGTGGCAAAAAAGAAGAATATAGAAAAAAGATCAATAATAATTATTCAAATAAACGTAATCCGTGCACGTTAAAATACCTAAAATTAGATAAAAATGTAATTGGCATAAGTTGTGCAAATGATATTAATGCAATTAAGATAAACAAAAAATTAGCTAAAAATAATTGTTATTATTACATTATTTTTTGAATATATTCGTAAAGTTTCTGAATGCATTGTAACAGCAAAAAAGGAAAGCATCACATTTATATAAGAGTGTCATTTTAAAAATACCTGAAAACTTAAATTATTTTTGAAACTGTGCATGAATTTAAAACTTATAATCTAATAAAATATTTTAAATCGGATGATGAAATCTGAGGTATCATCGAAGTTGAATTAACAGTATATTGAATATGAATTAATAATATTTGTAATGATATATTTATTCATTCTCATAAAATGCAGTTAACTTGCTGCATTTAATAATAGGGTGCATATTTGAAGAAGCTGACTAAAAGGACATTAAAAAGGTTTGCTGTGAATGAATCCAAATGTGGCAGGAAAAATTATATACATATACATATATATATATATATATATATATATATATATATATATATATATATATATATATATATATATATATATTATACAGAGAGAGAGAGAGAGAGAAATAGATAGATAGATAGACAGTGATAATTAGTGATAAGATTATGTCTATTGGATTTACTTTAAGAGAATGCTTGAAATCTAAACAAATAAACTATGAGGAATGTAACATTAATAAGGTATGTAAAACTCTATTATCCCAATATACAATGATCACAGATGATTTAGAGCTTTTTCCTATGTATTTTTATAAAGTGGTCAACCCATTATTAAATCAATCTTCTTGCGGTATAGTTTTCAAATCTGTAAAATGTAATGTGGAAGGGAAGAAAATGCTTAAAGCATGGTCAAGCGCGTTCCAAGTTTTTTCTTTGGGATTAAAAAAAATCTGGCTACTATGCCAAAATTATATAAAATATTATTTTCAGTAAAAAAAAAGAAGAAAAAAAGCTTTAAGCCCACATTGTATTAATTCATAATATATTTTCTGAATTTTTCAGAATTGTTATAAAATTATTTACAAATACACATGTTTGCATTGTTTATAAAATATTAAAGGATATTAGGAGACACTAATGCGTGTTATGTGCTATTAACATACAAATAGGAATTAAAAAGTTCCATAGTATACAATAGTAGTCTTAAAAATTCAGACAAAAATTTCTATATAAATTTTAGAGTGTTTAAGAAATAAATTTTTAATCATACCTATATTTAGGTGAAAAATACGGATGGTCAAATGCTTGTAATGTGCAAAATTAAATTAACGCTAAAATTCATTCGGAAAAATGTGGTAATTCCATATACACGTTTTACCAACACAGAACTTAATCTACCAAAACAATTTCAATTCGGAAGTTTCATATAAGTCCTCAATAAACCATATCGGTTTTCTAAAATATTCAAAAATTAACATTTTCATTTAATCCTTTTAATATGCATTCATCAAGAAAGTGCTTGTTTGGATGGCATGATTGATTCAGATTTAAATTTATGGAAAAGTTTAAGGGGAAAGCAAAATAAATAGTATAATTGTATTTCCTTTCTCACAAGACAGTGTGAATAAGGAAGATTTTCTACTTATTTCCCAAAAGGAAAAAGTGAAACAACTAAGAATAAATGTTAATGAAGTCGAACTATGCAAAACTTCTCCCCTCCCTCAATTTGGAAATAACACACATTCTTCACCTAGTATGTGTCCTCAATAAACGAATTGAAACTGCAGTAACACAAAACGAAACCTTTTACCTCAGCTTCAATATTTGTTCATTATTTCAGCTTCTCAAGTCTGAAGTCTGACAAATTTGCAACTGTTGTGTCAAAAACCTTTGGCTTCAACCTAAATTAAAGTAATTCATTAGATGTGATAATTTAGAAAATTAAATAATTTCTCTTCGTTCATATAACTCATTCGTTCGATACAATGAGTTAAAATGCCTGAACTTCATTTAAAAAAACGTTTTAAGGTTACTTTTAAATTTAAAAAAATAATTTTGTTGGCTTATGTAAGGCAAATTGAGTAAATTAAAAATTTGATTCTAAGTCAAATGGGCTTCATCTCTGTACATTATCACACTTAAGAAATAGCAACATCATACTTTTTTTTCTAACGGCGGGCTCTAGGTGATTAAACCTTCGTCACAATAAGCCAGGAAACTACTACTCATTTATTGTTACCATGTTCATTTATTGTTACCTGTGAACCAAGTTATGAAGTTCCTTTACCCATGTCACTCCATTCCAAACCTATTTATTAGATGGGACACTTTCATTCATCATCTCAGCAGAAAGGCAAGTAACCACAGAGAAAAATAGAGAAAGAAACATCCACCCCAGAACTGGGATTCAAACTTGGACTGAAGCTCAGAAGTCAAGAACGCTAACCACTCAGATATCGGTAGGCACCATACTTTTACAGCTGATTTTTGGATGTTTTCTTTGTTTTGGACTTTTCAGTAATATATTTCTTGAAAAGCCTGGTGGCTTAGTTGAAGCGTTTCATGCTCCCTAGGCATAGGTTTGATTCTCGGACTGGGTAAGGTCGACTCTCCTTTCATCCCTTCAGGGGGTACGTAAACTGAGCATCAAGCATGCTTGGGAACTAAACACTAGGGGTTTCGCCTAAGGCTGACCACCTGATTGGGATATATGCTTCTCACCCTAGGACCTCTCGGTCAGGAAAACAGAGGATGGGCCTGGTAGGCCTCAACTTACATTGGCTGTTGTGCCACAGAGTTTAGTAGTTTGTATTTCTCAAAACGATGGGAAATACTGACTAAAATTTAATAAGAGTTTTGATGCAAAATATTTTACACTCTGTAAGGTCGACTCTCCTTTCATCCCTTCAGGGGGTACGTAAACTGAGCATCAAGCATGCTTGGGAACTAAACACTAGGGGTTTCGCCTAAGGCTGACCACCTGATTGGGATATATGCTTCTCACCCCTGGGCCTCTTGGCCAAGAAAACAGGAGATGAGCACTGTAGGCCTTAGCTTACATTGACTGTTGTGCCACAGAGTTTAGTAGTTTGTATTTCTCGAAATGATGGGAAAATGAAAACTTAATACGGGTTTTGATGCAAAATATTTTACACTTTGTTTTTTGTTTTTTTTTAAAGTGTAGTTTCTATAATAAGCATGAGTGTATTGATATTTGAAGTACCTTCTATTCACTCAAATACATTTTTCTTGACTGTGGAGGGGGCAAATTCAGTTAGCATGATTTCCGCCAAACAGCCCAACTAAAAACAATGATTTAAATGAAAAACCGACATTTTCTTCTTTTTTGGTGTTCCAAGAATTGCTAAGACGAAAATCATACAGAAAATCCACATTCAACACTCCTCACTTTTAAGACAACTTAATACCATATTGAATTTTAAACTATCTAGATTGTTATGAAAAGATTTTTAAAATGCCAATATCAATTTTAAAAAAACATTAGTTTGAAGATTTTTTAGCGGTGAAAGTAAACTTCGAAGTATGAACGTAACTTTTAATAACCGAAATCAAGTAGAAGTGAGTGCAAGCATAGAGTCTTTGGAAATCTTTAAGGAAAAACTAACATACGGGTTGGAACTGAGGTAATAAGTTGTTAGTCATGATTCCTTCAAAATATAATAGCAAATAAATTTAAAATAATGTGTATCTTTTCAAAATTTTTAAACAATCGGTTGGATTATTCATTTTATGTCACAACTCGTAAACATTTAGAGAAACAAAATATCACATTTGGTTGGACTATGTCATTCACTGTTTTGTATGTGTATAAATTTTGTATACAAATATGCTTACATATGTTTGCAAACATACGATTATATGTTATTAGATGAAAAAATTATGTATATTAATATTTCTCATTTTCTTCCCTTATAATTATAATTTGAAGTTATAATATACATTTCTTTACAGGCAGAAAATTTTGATACAAATGTTTTGAAACATTTAGAGAAACAAAATGTGACATTTGGTTGGACTATGTCATTCACTGTTTTGTATGTGTATAAATTTTGTATACAAATATGCTTACATATGTTTGCAAACATACGTATATATTTTATTAGATTAAAAAATATTATATGTATTAATATTTCTCATTTTCTTCCCTTATAATTATAACTTGAAGTTATAATATGCATTTCTTTACAGGCAGAAAATTTTGATACAAATGTACTCCTCAACGCAAATGGAAACTATCATTTTTTAATCTTGTCAAGCACATTAATGAGAGTTGCAGCCAAACTTTGTTATTTAGGTAGTCATTTATAAAGAAATTATAATATGTCACAAGAGAATAAAGTAATTGCATTGAACTACAGCAAAAGCAAATGTTTTCAACGAATGACAAAGGAGAGATTTTATAAGAAAAATACATCATCCGTCATTTTTACAAAATATTTGCAAAATAAATTCAGTAATACAGCCTAAATAAAATATGATTTAGATATTATATAAAAAATAATGGAAGCTCAGTCATCAATTTATGCTATTTCTCGAATAAGATATGCTGAAACAAACATTAAGAAGACAGTTTGGATTTCATTTTTATTGTTAGGAGTATTTGGATCCAGTTATGAAATTTTCAAATTTTTTCAAGTCTACTTTACCTATCCAGTGCAAATGTCCTTACATGAAAATCCCAAATCTTTCTCGGATTTTCCAGCTGTGACAATTTGCAATCTAAACAGAATGAAAGCAGAATTTGAATATTGTAAGAACAACGACATTCTAGAAAGAGGTTGTAAGAAAAGAATGAGTGTCGGCTCTGAAGCTGGCGGAATTGGTATGGTAATTTCAGAACGAAGAAATTTGCTTTCTTGCCAAAAACTACTTGATGGAAACATTAACAAAGAAACAGTGGATTCTATTAATTTTTTAACTAGATATATGGTAATGGATATGAAAAATCAGCAATTTGTTAGTCAGAAAGCTAATGAATTGATTAAATATTGCTCATTTGATGGATACAGGTGTTCACCTGACGATTTTACCCTTTTCCAAAGTTTGAAGTATGGTAACTGCTACACTTTCAACAGAGAAAATAAAAATGATTTTAAAGAAATAAAACTTTCTTCCTCGGGATACAGTAGTGGATTGGAACTAGTTCTGAACGTGAATCGGAGTGAATATTTAAGTGTCACGCACCATGTTGGTGTGCATGTTTTGGTTCACGATCCCAATGAAAACCCAAGTCCAAGTGATAAAGGAGTGAACATCAGTCCGGGTTTTGAAACATCCATAGCCTTGAAACAGACTGTGATCCGTCGCTTACCTGCACCTTACCGAGATCAATGTAGAGACTACAGGTCACACGGAAGTCTGAAGAATGCAGAAGAATGCCTGAAAGCATGTCTTCAGCAGAGAAGCTTAGAAAAATGCGAGTGCGTAGATCCTACACTTCCACATGCGTCAGACGTGAAACATTGCAACATGAGAAATCAAACTGATGTATGTTGTATCGAACAAGTTCAAGATGCCATTACCACTGTAGGACCTCCTTGCGACTGCCCGTTGGCGTGTTTTTCTGTGCATTACGAACAACAGATCTCGAAAGCGGTTTGGCCCTCTGCGGAATCCATTGTTGTCACGGGAAACAAAACTAGACATCAACATTTGATGCACTTGCGACATAACAGCTTACGGTTGAAAATATACTTCGCAAGTCTTATACAAAAAGAATTTATACAAATGCCTGTGTTTGTTGGAAGTGAAATTTTCAGCAATTTAGGTAATGAACTTGCTCTTTGGCTTGGATTTTCCTTGTTTGCTCTGTTTGAGATTATTGAAATAGTGATATTTATGTTTATAATGTGCTCTGCTACCAAGAAAGTATCTGTAAATAAAAAAATATAGTGTTACCCAGAGTATTAGAATAATTAAAATATTTATTATTAGAAATGCCAAATTTGAAGACACTAATATAAAAAGTAGTAAATATAAATAATAAAGTCATTTTTAATTTCTCCATTAATTCATATTTAATTTAATTTATTGCAATATGAGAAAATTTAACAGAGAGGGATTTTCAGCGATTTTTAAGGCAACACATACCAATGTAAAAACCATATGGAAAACATAAATTCCTAAGTGAACTTATTATTTTTATAAAATTTTAATTTTACACTTAAATTATTAAATTGTTGTACATTTGACGTAATAATTCATTAACTAATTCAACGGTTGCATGATTTGCAAAACCTTTGATTAAATAAATTTAACAAATTTTTTTAGGATCTATAAAACAGCATTAAGATATCTTGATTATTAAACTTGCTTAAAATGTTAGTTGAGACCAACTCAAAGTTTTAAGTACGTATTATAGAAAAATTGTTCCTAAAACCCAGTATTTGCATCGCATTTTTTATTACATTTTATCTACTTTAGATTTTAGAAATACAATTAAATTTAATTTATTACTATTCCGAAGATATTTTAATTCATCATAAAAAAATTAGGAGAATTATAAACATAGAATCTTCAAATGAGCAAATTGAAGACTATACGTTTATAATTGAGGACTATATTTAAATTGAAAACTATATGCTAATTTTCAGTGTCTAGTACTAATTTTATAATGTATAAAATTAGTACTAGACTCTGAAAATTGTACATTAATTAAAAAATATCATTTAGTTTTACGCCAATTATTTATCATTGAAAATAAAGACGCTATTAAAAACAGATAGCATTTGATGTTAATTTATAAATTAACTACATTTTACTTTTCAATTTAATTAATAAAATATATGCAAAAATTAATAAGGCTGGAACCTAAAATGTATATTATAAGGTAAAATGATATATTATTGAGATTATTGAGTGTGTCATGTTATTTATATGTACCGCATGCTCAGTTTCTTTGTAATTTGTGTTTGTGTTTTTGTCCAGAAAAAAGTTTGTAAAGTAAATGTTAAGGTGCATACTCCAAATAAAGCGATTAGTAAGACTTTTTAATAAAACTTATGAAAATTCCAGTTTTCAAAATATCAATAGCAATCAATTTATAATAATAAAACAATTATTTATTTCAGTTGAGTAACATTGCGGTTACACTTCCCCATACCCCATAAAGATTTTAAGTATATTAAAATTAATACTAAGACTAGATAATGAAAATAATACAGTGATTATACAGGGTGATCTTTTTTAAAGTGACAGTGTTTGGAGCGCCCTGTAGCGCGATCTAATAGCCGGAATGGCAGCAAACTTGGTATTCAGACTAATCAAAACACGGAAAAAATGATTCCGTGAAAAAAAATTTAGTTCCAAAAATCACTGCTAGGTTATTTTGTGGCGCTTTACACTGTATAAAATGTGAGAAAAGAGAAATACTGACACATACAATCGTACAATTAAATTATTAATGTTTATTTATTATATTAACTTCCCCAGTGAGGAATTAGACCACATTCCATGTGAGCTCCGTTCTCAGAAATAACACCGTGCATTCTGCGTACAGCGTTCCCCGCAGTCGAACGTAACATGTCACGAGGAATATTCCGCACTGCCTTTGTTATGTTGTCCTTTAAAATAGACAAATTTGATACTCCTTCAACATAAACGCACGTTCCGGTAACGTGAGAGGCATGCCCACTGGAGCTCGTTTACTTCAGCTGAGATTATTTGTCGGAGCTGTCTACTACTTGCTTTTATAGTCCCTATTACTGGCACTGTCATTGTACGACATTTGCATTTTGCTTTGATACCTGTGTTTTATGCTGATTCTCGTTATTGTAAATTACAGCAGTGCCCTAAAATGCCCTAGCGGTGACTATTGAACTAAAACTTTTTTTACGTAATTTTTTCCCATGTCTTGATAAGTCTAAATACCAAGTTTGGTGTCATTTCGGCTATTAGATCGCGCTACAGGACGCTCCAAACACTGTCACTTTAAAAAAGATCACCCTGTATATGCATGTATATAAATTCACTGGAAAGAAAAGGTATCACGCTTTAGCAGGTGGTTATCAGGAATTGGTAAGATACACAAAAATTTGATATACTTCTCCTAGAATTGCCCGTTCCCTTCGACAACTATCAGCTTACCAACTCTTCCAAGTGTAACGCTGCTAATTCTACCAATTTTCCAGGTGCGCATTGGCAATTCATTTTTCTTTAACACAACAACCATACCTGGCTTAGCGTTACCACTATCGAGCTGCCATTTAGATCTCTGTTGGAATTTGGCAAGGTAATCACGCGACCACCTTTTGCATAAAGTCTGAGACAATTTGGCAGATAGCTGCCAACGGGCCGAACTGTTGCTTGAATCTAAATGTCTAATATGGCCCAAAAGGGAAGTGTGACTGCAAGTCAACTGAAATTAAGTGAGTGTTTGATCCATTATTATAAACTGATTGCTATTGCGCGCTCCGTGGCTGAGTGGTCAAAGTATCACTTCGCTAATCGCTTGAGAGCGTAGGAGTGTGGGTGTTTTCTTCGTTATTCTTCTGTGGTTGTACATCTGTCATTGTGCTATTTGTTGTATTATCGACGAAGACTTACAAGCGGATCTCAAGAATCAAGCATACAAGTCTGAATATATGTAATGTAATAAAAAAATAAATAAAAAAATAAATGATTGCTATTTTAAATTAAAATAAAGTCTAAATAATGAAGTTAATTCCAAAACTATATATACATTCTTATAAAGTAAAAATGAATAATTCTTTGTGCATGTTAACTAAAACAGTAGGTAAAAAATATAATGAGAATAATTGGAAAATATGTTATAAAAATCTCAAACTCATATAGACATACAACTTAAAAAAGTAATCATTTTTGTGACTTCTCATTTGCCCATAAGTGCATGTTAGTTTTAATTTAATGCAATGTGGGAGAATGTAACACTGAATATTTTTCATCAAATGATAAAACATCTTCAACATAAACCGGTTACATAAACCGTATCGAAAAAAACATTTCAGGTGAACTAATTATTTAAATCTTGAAAATCTCTCTTTTAAAATATCACAAGAAATAGTAATTAAAAAAAGCTTTTACAGCTTTGCTACAACACATTTGCTAATTTTTCATGATCTAGTGCAAGATTTTAAAAATCTTTATGTAAGCAAATTCAATAAATTTTAATTTTTTGGGCATTTAATCACAATATTATGATATCTGATTAAAATTTTTCAAAATGACAATTGAGAGTAAAATGAAAGAATAAGGTATGAATTACAGAAAAAGTTAGCATATAATACAACATTTTGATTAAACATTGTTATTATATTCAATATCTTCTTTATATTATAAAATAGCAATAAGTTTTTTATTAATTAGAAGATATTTTAAATCGCTATTAAAGAAATGTTAACATAATCTCATTTTGAAGAATGAGCGAAAATTCATAAAGTTAATACAAGAAATTGAAAATTGCATTTTAATTTTAAAAAAAGTTGCTTAAATTTTTTAATAATTATTTATCACTGAAAATGAAGATGACTTAGAAAACTAATAACATTTTTAATGTTAACTTATAAACTTATGTCATACTATTTCTCACATTTCTACGTAAATAAATATGTATACATTATTCAGACTTGGAAACAACGTTCAAAATAATCAGTGCTGAAATGTTAATTATTGCAAAATTTCATTTGATGTTTCAACAAAATTCATCATTATACACTACTGGCCATTAAAATTGCTACACCAGGAAAGCGGCACACCACACACGTGAAATTTGCATGACAGGTAGAACTTGCTGTGATATGCAAATGATTAGATTTTCAGCGCATTCATAAAAAGCAAGACAGTAGCAACATCTACAATGTATATAAAACCAGAGATTGGACAGCAGTTTTCTCATACTCAATTTCCGTTTCAACGTTCTTTTCGGCAAAGAATGTTGTTGTAATGCCTCATGTAAGAAGAAGAAATGCCTATCAGCACGTGTCTGACTTTGATCGAGGAAGGATTATAGCCTACCGGGATTGCGGTTTATCGTACCGCAATATTGCTGCTCGCGTCGGTCGAGACCCCATGACTGTTAGCAGAATATGCAATCGATGGGTTCAGGACAATCATACGGAACGTCATGCAGGATCTCAGCGACCCCCATCACTAACAGCAGAGAACATTATTAGTTTAACGACCGACCCGCCCAAGGGCACACGGTCAATAAAGTCAAATGCGAGTAGCAATCCCGCCAAGTACGAGCGGCACATGTGCGGCGGATGCCACCCCCTGCCAGAGCAACGACATCGAAGCACCAGGAGACGAAGATTTAGCTCCCTGAATGGATCCAGAACCTCTCGGGATGCAGCCAAATCAGTCTAGAGACCAATACCGTCCGGGCATTGCACCCAGCCCGGCAACCACCACCCCGCGGTCCATCGAGACCCTCTCCGACGGAAGACAGGCGATTTGCCTTTATTAAAACACATTACAAACAATATTGTTACAAATTACATACACCATACACTTTGGTGTTATTTAAAGCAATAATAACATTAACTCAAAAAACATAAAAAGTCTTACTTAGACTTACAATTACCCAATACAATTAATATTTACATTATTTATAGTTAGAATTACTTAGTAATTTAACAACAAGATTTTAACATTTACATTTACTCTTCAGCTAAATTATCCTGTAACAAAGTATTTATAATATTTTCAATTGCTGTTTTAAAGTTTTTTTTTGTATAAGTTTATTAATATTCATATTTTGATAATTTAAAGGGTAAAGTCTATTCCTTATATCACTAAATTGCGTACAATTATAAACTATATGTTTAGCATCTTGAATAAGTCTGTCGTACTTGCAAATTCCTGACTTTCTTGAAATCTATTTTGATATGTTCCCATTGCTCCATGCTCTGTGATAATTTGGTTAAGATAAAAATTAGATATATGTCTTTTAGTTGAAACTATAGGGAAGATTTGGTGAACGTTTCTTGCTTTGTCGGATTCATTCCAGTGCTTTTGCCATATTTCAATTTCAAGTTTTCTGAGATTATGCTTAGTTTGATTTTTTGTCCATTTTGATTGATAATTTATTATTTCAAGTTTAGTTGCCTCTTTAGCTTGTATATCTGCCTGTTCATTCCACTCAATACTTGTATGTGCTTTAACCCAGTGTAGTCTAAATGTATTGGGATTCTCTTTTATTAAATTAAGTATTTGTTGTAGTGCATTATTTTCTATTTTCCAATTTCTTATAGATTCTAAAACTGATTTTGCATCCGTATGTATATCGCATTGTTCAATATTATGTTTGATACAGTACTTAATAGTATAAAGTATTGATACTGCTTCAGCTTCGTAGACAGTTGAATTGTCTTTAAGTCTTATTTTCTTTATTTTTATTGTGTCGTTTTTATTTCTAATGATTGCAGCACATCCTACTCTTTCATTTAATTTCGAGCCGTCTGTAAAAGCATAATACTGTTTTGTAACTATTTCTTTATTCCAATTTATTTCTATTTTATCCCATGGCGGTTCCCAAGTTATTTCTTTAGTCCAACTATTTTCTACTGTATGAATATTATTTCCTATTTTTGTTGCCATAACTGAAATTTCAACTGTTGTGTTTTAGCTCTCAAATTTATTGGAACGCAACCTGTCAAGACCTGTAGTGCATCAGTAGAGACTGTTCTATAACATTTACTTATTTTGAGTAATGGAATTCTTTGAATCTGTAAAAGCTTTAAATTTAATTTTACTATATCTTGGTACCAGCTTGGTGCTCCATACAAAATTATTTTCTCTATTACTTGATTATAAATTTCTTTTAATATATTCGGTTTAAGGCCCCAAGTGGCTCTTGTTATTCTATTTAATTTATTCGTTATACTATGTATTTTTTCTTTAATTTCTGTTAGATGTGGGATCCAATTTATTCTTTTGTCTAATATGACTCCTAAATATTTAATGGTATCTGAGTATTTTATATTTTCCCTATTATATTTAATAGTAGGTCTACGTGTTATCTCTTTTTTAATTAGAAATATCGTGTATCTTGATTTAGCGGTAATTAGTTCCAATTTGTATTCTTGCGCCCATTTAGAAATTATGTTCAATGATAATTCAGATTGTTTTGTGAAATGATAATATGATTTATTGGCTATTATTATTATAATATCGTCTGCAAATGCTTGTATATCTGTATTTAATCCCATGTCTTCGTTTAATAATTCATTAACTATAATGTTCCATAAGATTGGGCCCAAGCTTGAACCTTGCGGTACTCCTCTGTCATGCTTTTGGTACTGGTTATTATTTTCAATATATGTTCTTTCATTTAGATAGGATGCTATTATTTTCAATAAGTTGTTGTTGACATTATATTTTTGCAGTATTTTGATTACTTTGTTCCAATGAACAGAATTGAATGCACTCTTGATATCTAAAGATATCATACATGTAAATAATTTATTCTTCTTATTTTCTTTTATCTTTTGCACTATATTACATAAAGCGTCGTCCGTTCCTTTTCCTTTAGTGAATCCATATTGATTTGAATTTAGTTATATTTAAATAATAAATTAGTCTTTTATTTATTAACTTGTCTAATAGTTTGCCCCCCACAGGTAATAAACAGATAGGCCTGTATGAGGATTTTAATGTAGGATCTTTACCTTCCTTTGGTATTAATATAACTGTTGCAATTTACCAGTAATAAGGGAATTTACCTAAATTGAGGCATTTATTAACTATTTTTTGGAACCATCTTTTATCTAAATTAAATAATTCATAATAAATATCTAAGCATATGTTATTGTGTCCAGGTGCTTTTTTCATATTGGTTTCCCTAAAAGCTTCTTCAATCTTCAACAAAGTGAAATCTTTCTCAATATTTCCATTATTTTCATCTATGTGGGTTGTAACATTATTTTCATATGGCATATGATATTTCAAAATTGCATTTATAGCTTCTGTAAATGTTTTAGTTAAGTCATTATTGTCCAGTCTTATCATGCTGTTTATCTGGGGTCTTTTTAATTTATCCCTAATTATTTTATAATGATTGCCAAAGGTGTCTTTATTCGTAATAGATTCTATATAATTTTTAAAGGCAGTTTGTTTCGTAAGTATTATATTTTTCCTATATTTTGAAGCTTCTGACTTAAATTGTAACTTATATTTGTTTCTCGTGATTATATCCGTTTCTCTTTGAAATTTGCGTCTTAAAGCTCTCACCTTGCTTCTTTGGATATTGAGCTCTCTGGTCCACCAAATTTTATTTTTATTCTGTTCTTTTATTGATTTCTTACATTTATAACAAATGTTAATTATTTCTTTTTCAATTTTCGTAATGTATTCATCTAGATCTTCAATTTCTTCTGTTGGGTTTCTACTTATTAATTCTATTAACTTCTGTTTTAGTTTAATTGGATCAATTTTCCCCATATTCCATCTTATTTCATTTCTTCTTTTTGGTCTTTATAATTAGTTAAATCCAGTAAACATGTCATCATGTTGTGGTCACTTGCAGTATAGTCTTCTAATATTTTCCAATTTTCTATTTTTGATGAGTCGATATTTCTAGTTAACATTAAATCTATCCAACTGATGCCTATTGAACTTTCAAAAGATGGATGGCTGTACGGATCGTTTTCTACAATTAAATTGTTACTAACAGCAGAGAAGACAGACATCTTATCCGCATGGTCACAAGGGATCGTACAGCCACGTCACGAACCCTGAGTAGAGAAATGGAGTCATTTGCAAGGCAACAAGTTTCTGCTCGAACAGTTCGACGACGTTTGCAGCAGCATGGATTGTCTGCACGGTGACCAGGGCTTCGGCTACCATTGACGCTGCATTACAGACAGGAACGCCTTCAATGGTGTGATCAGCGACGAACCTGGACGCGGGAAAGGCATCACGTCTTTTTTACAGATGAATCTCGGTTCTGTATACAGGACCATGATGGCCGCATCCGTGTTTGGAAGCATCGTGCACCAGGTGCATTGCCAACTTGCATTGGACATCGCCATACTGGCCCATCTGCTGGAGTGATGGTATGGGGTGCCATAGGATACACGTCTCGATCACCTATTGTTCGCATTACCGGCACTTTGAACAGCAACCGTTACATTTCCGATGTGTTAAGGCCCGTGGCTCTGCCCTATCTTCGAGGTCTCTCTAATGCTTTGTTTCAACAGGATAATGCACAACCGCATGTTGCCCGTACTATTCTGAACTTCCTTGATACAGAACAGGTTCGACTGTTACCCTGGCCAGCACATTCTCTTGATCTGTCACCAATTGAGAACGTGTGGTCAATGGTTGCCGAGCGATTGGCACGCCATCACTCACCATCCACAACTGTCGATGAACTGTGGCATAGTGTTGAAGCTGCATGGACTGTGATCTCCGTACATGCCATACAATCTCTGTTTGACTCCATGCCTAGGCGGATAAATGCTGTTATTGCAGCCAGAGGTGGCTGCTCTGGGTACTGATTTCTCAAGATCTATACATCTTAATTTCCTGTAAATCTAATCACTTGTTCTTTCCACTATAGTGTATGTGTCCAATAAATATCGTTCTGTTATTTGCATTCCTTCTTGGTGTAGCAATTTTAATGGCCAGTAGTATATATATATATATATATATATATATATATATATATATATATATATATATATATATATATATATATATATATATATATATATATATATACCACTAAAATTGTCTAGTGGTTAGCGTGGCTAACTGTGGATAGGGAGGTCCTTGGTTCGATTTCAGGTTCGGGCATGGACGTACTTTCTCTCTGTATCAATCTTGTCTTTGTCCTTTCCTTGTATGAATGGGTTGTGAATGGTTGTCTACCCTATAAACGGGTATCTATGACATGTGTAAACTGAGGAAGTCGGACTCCACACCAAAATACGGTTCAGTTGGAAAAGTGGAGCAGCGCACCCCATAATGCCAGCCTAGCTGTGTGTGGCACACGACAACAACATATATATATATATATATATATATATATATATATATATATATATATATATATATATATATATATATATATATATATATATATATATATATATATATATATATATATATATGAACCGTATTTTGGTGTGGAGTCCGACTTCCTCAGTTTACACATGCCATAGATACCCGTTTATAGGGTAGACAACCATTCACAACCCATTCATACAAGGAAAGGACAAAGACAAGATTGATACAGAGAGAAAGTACGTCCATGCCCGAACCTGAAATCGAACCAAGGACCTCCCTATCCACACTTAGACACGCTAACCACTAGACAATTTTAGTGGTATATATATATAAAAGAATCATATGTGTTCACAAGTATTGTCATTGAATGTGAATATACTTTTAAGATAATATTGTAATATAAAAGCTATTTCTAAGAACAAAAGATTTAATAACATTAATTGGATTTAATTTTTGTAAAGAAAGATATTACTTTTGTATTGTACTGTGTGTAACAATAAATAAATTATTTCGAGGTCTGAATTATTGAAATCCTTTGTAAATGTAAGTAAATTAATCAATCATGTCAATTCATGATAAATCGAAATTTTTTGGTTGCGTGACATATAATTTGAAAAATAATTTAAGAGTTCATTATTGTATTTCCATTCTGAAATTTTAAAAAATCTAAATGAAAGTTACAATTTTATAACTTTTTTTATTGAATTTTTACTTGTTCTTTCGGTATTTACAAAAAGTGTTCAAATACGAATGAGTGAATAACTGTGTTCCTCTATCGATAGTCCTTCAATATATTTCATCATATACTTCCCCGTATTAAAATATAAACATGAAATGGGCTGCCCTTTCTCTGAATTCAATATGCAAAACTTGGTTATTTGATTTACAGAAATGCATTTTTAAAGAGTTTATTCCATGTTTCTCAAAGATAAACTTTTTATAGGAAATAACATAATCAAAACATTTGACAGATTTTCGATGTCTATATGAAACAAATAAATATTTAATGTAAAAATATAAATTTATAAATTGTAGTGAATAATATTTATTTACTAGACAGACCTATATATCAGCAAATGAAAGCGGATGAAATCGCCGATTAGGATTCACATCTAAAATATTCTGTAATATTTTGGACTTCTCATGCCAAGCGTTAAAATAAAATTTATTAAATCGTAAATCTTTAGTAAGAAACTGGCAAACATCAATAAGTGTGTTCGTGTACATATTAAAAATTACAAAAGTAATAAAATGTAAGTATTCCGTGTTTTTATATTATTTAAAATTTAACGTGCTGAATCTTATGTGCATAGTTTATAAAATTATATTTCAAAAGAGCATTCAAGTTATATATATCTAACTAAATAAAATTATATTTTATTTCATAACATATTAGAGAAACATTTTATCGATATTACAAATTTGTTATATGATACTTAAATATTTTTAAAATTAAAAAATATTTTTATAAAAAATTTTAAGAAGTAACAGTAAAATAAATTATAAAATAATTCTAAAGATAAATAAATTCATTCTTAACAAAAAACTAATTTCGAACATTAATAAAAAATTGACCAATGAAAAAAAAATTTTAAAAAATCCTCATTTTTAATCTTCTCATTTCAAAAGTAACTAAATAATAAATTACAATTTCTTATACAACAATTAAAATACAAAACATCTTTTACATTTATAAATCATAAGGTTTTCTTATGTAAAAATATTATATATTTTAAAAGAATATAAGAAAACAGAATTTTTATAATCTTTAAACAATATATGTTTTTTGTTTAGATTATCGAAGAATTGTTTTCATGAAACACTATACAATTTAATGTACTTATATAAAAAATACAATACAAAGTTTAAGAAAGTAATTTTAAATATTTAAACAGAAACTTTTAAAGTTAGAAAAAATGTAATTTACCTTCTTTGTTATTTAAGGATTTATTCATTTTAAAATTTTATATTTCAAACTTGCTGCCAAATACCGAAATCTTTCGCGAACACTAGCTACCAGTAAAATCGATTTCGGGTCAGATTTGTGATTTTGAAAAATATCGATATTCACTTAGTTTTGTTCAAAATCTGTTTTATACTGTAAAATAAAATTATACATCCAGGTCTGCTAAAATCCAATCGAGAGCTGCATCGAAATTTGAAAATTAGATTTAGGTAATAAGCTATTTAAAAGTGGAGTCGGAAGAATACATCTCGTACCAATTCCAATGTAGTTTCGATCACCCGATCAATTCAATTACTATAGGCATTGTAAAGGACAAAAAAAAATTTTTTTTGAAAATGAAACGGTAGTAAATATTGTTTTTTTTTTAAATAACATTGCTGTAATGTTGAAAAAGGGTTGCCATAAGAGGCTATAAATATATTTTCTCTACATCCAGGGGTTAGACGGCAATTTTTCAAAAAGGAAAAGAATCACACCTTTTCTTTAATCAAGAGAGAAGAGTTGCGAAATAGGATGTTACACCTCTAAAATGTATTGCATGCCAGCCAATTGAGTAACTTGAGTTTGGTTCTTCTGATCTCAGACATTTTTTGAGATATGTCAAATAAAATTTCAGCCACTATTAAACAGAAGAGATTAAGGCATCATGTCTGTTATGAATTTGGAATGCATAATTCTTGGTATAACTTTTAAATTCAAAAATCAATCAAGAATATAGAAATAGATCCACAAAAATCAACAAAATTAGTCATCTCTATGAAACCTGCGGCAGATAAGTTTCTTTAGAAACATATTTAGAGCTGCTTGAAAACATTCAAAGATTCTCATAGAACTTGTTTCCTAATTTTGTTGTTTCAAAAGAATGAAATGGCATAAATAGAGTTAGTTGTGCAACAGACATTTGAAAAAGCATTTGTTATTAATTTCTATCGGATTGACTATTTTGGAGAATAGTGAAAATGATTTAAGAGGCCGGAAAGACACTCATTTTGATAAAGATCTGTGATAATCCATATCAACCTACTTGATTGAAATGATTAACAGTCATCAAAAATCCTTCGTTTCGTTCGTTGTGAAAGTTTAGACCAATAAGTTCCAGCTCAAGTTTAGATAGCATTTGACAGAATTCAAAATAACTACATTTTAATGTAAGTTTGAACAAGGCTGAAAATATCAACAATGTAAAAATCTAATCAGTAAAATATTAAGCTAAAATGTAAAGCAAGCAATACAATATCATTAAGATATTTGTTTGAAATTTAAAAAAATTAGCTTTTCAAAAATTTAAGATAATTATTGAAGGAAGTCTGGTGTTTATTTTCATTACAAACAAACGTTTTTACATAAAACGTCTTACCAGAATATAATAACATATCCTATTTTTTGATTATTGCAGATGATTTGATTAGTGTTTAATGGCAGCAAGCATATTTACAAATATGAAACAACATTTATAAAAAGTTAATTATTTTATAAGGAAATAATTTTTTTCTGCGTTTTAATTTTGATACATAAATTTAAATCATTCAAATTATGTGCCACATTTTTTAACTGGGAGGAAAAGTTGATACGTGGAATAAATTATTAAAATTCACGTATAAATGAATTAGACACTATAATTTAATTTATTAAATATAGACCCGAGATAATCTATTTTTAACGACAATTAAGTATTTTTTACGATCATAAATAATTGCTAAGATTTTTTAATATACTAATAATATAACTTTACACACACAAAATTTTAAAATGAAATAAAGAATCAAATCATTTTGAAATGAAATACTATAAGTTTATTTTTGTTTCTTCACAAGATCTAATAATAAAATAAAATTCAAATATGTAAGCATTTAATATTATATAATAAACAATATTATAAAATTTAATAATAAAAATATATGGTAAACAATAATTTTATGACAAAATTTAAAATTAGAAGATTTTCTAGTCTCTTTAAGTTGTTTATGTTGTATATGTCTTTTGAAGTCAAAGTGATAATCATGTGTTAAATATTTATGTAAGTTAATGTAGATTCCTTTCAAAAAATATTTTACAAGATTAGTCTGAATCTTGATGTTTTCAGAGCTCTGATCTGTGCCATTACAGAGTAGTTTCTTCTTTGAAGACAAATTATTTTCTTTGCCCGTTAATAGAAATAAAATATTAATTTTTTCTTTCTATAAAAATTGTACATATTAACTTTAAAAAACTGTGAAATCAGAAACTGTCATGAAAATGCATCATTTAGATACATGGGCTTATAAAAATAGTCGAATTCATTTTCTCAAATATTTAAGAGATCAGTGCAGAAAAATACGTTCTTAGATTAATGTTTTCATTTCGTAAGTTTAGCATGTATTAAGCTTTAAAACAAGAGACAAAATCTTATGTCAGTGTATGTGCCTCATAATATTCCGTTGCAAAATGATTTCCAGATCCTTATGTTGTGTTGCTTTGATCTTCAAGTTAATTGTTTTTCCTCAGGAAGGAAATTAAAATTTGTAACAGATACAGAGGGTGTTAACACATTTTTAGAAAGATTTCGATAAAGAATTTAAAAAAGTATATGTTTCAAAATAAACATTTTTGGTAACAGCTTATTATTTGAAATAAGAAATATCATCTGCTACATTTAAATTTATTCTTCTTTCAAAATGTCACTTCTAAACAAGCTGTGGATTGAAGGATACGTTTCTGCGCTTTCCGAAGAGAAATATTCTTATTCTAAACTTTAAACACGTTGTGAAATGCATGTTATTAAAATTTCTAAGTGCAAAATAAATAACATTATTAATTGGACAGGCAAAAACCGTCAATCATTATTTCTACATGGAAAGAAGACTCCAAACGAATATCCGAAAAAGGTACGTACTGTTTCAAATGTTTCTAAAGTGAAATCGCTGATAACAAGAGAATATCCGCCAACACTGAAATCAATTGCAAAGTCCTTAGATACATCTGTAGCAACAATAAATAAAATAATAAACCAAGATTTATAACTTAAAAACGCTAAAAAAACATAATGTTCACCAACTTTTGCCGTGACATGTGACTCAGTGCTATACATTTTGTAGAATCCTGTATGAAAACCATTTAGCAGGAAATAAATGGAAATACATTGTGACCCTTGATAAAGCACGGGTTTACCTAAATGACTGCAACAAATAAAGGTCCATTCACTGTAGAAAACGAGGAGAAAAAATACATAAGCTTAGTTCCGTCAATTTAAAGAAAGTTTCAGTAAGGGGTTTATGATAGTCGCCGGTTTCTCCTACAATGAGAAATTAAAAATAAAATGAGTAGATAAAAATGTTAAAATCAACTCATCATACTATCAGGAGAAAATTTTACGTCCAATATTTACAGAAGATATTCCACTTCTGTAAATATCCGCAAAGACTCTTCCAAAGAGATCCGAAAGCTTCATCAAGACAAAGCTACAAGTCTCATACTTCGAAAACTACCACTGCATTCCTTGAAAAAATGAAGACTAATACAGGTATTGCATGTATAACTTTTCAACATATTCCTGTGAAGTCCCCTGACGTTTCACCTATGGACTATTGTGCCTTTGGTCTGCTAAAAAGAGCTCTTTCTAAACGCAAACCCACCACGATGGTTGGACTCTGGAAAGTAGTGGAAGAGGAATGGAAAGCAATACCCCTGGAAATTTCTACGAAAAGCTCTTATATCATGGAAATCACGATGCAGACGTATAGTCCAGAAAAAAGGCTATCAGATCGAACATTTAAAAAAATAGTCTTTACATTTTAAACACTAATTAAATGGCCCTGAAATCGTTCTAAAATTATGCTTAATATCCTCTGTATCATATAACACTTTTGCATTTGAATTTTCTTAATAAACTTAAATCCAATTTCTTCGGGAAATTACTTCAGGAACATTTCTTGCTTAATTAGATGATCACATATAGATGTATCTAATGAATTGTTTTGGAACCTCAAAAATGAGGAACAGCATTTTGATAAAAATATGTCTTTCCAATACGATTTCCAGGATTTTCGCAAACATATTTTAAATTTTTATTGGTACTATTTTTTTTATTAAGAAAATTTGAATCTGAACTAACTCGATACTGGCCGTCAATGGATTATGTGTAATCTATCACAACAACAAGTATCTCTAGAACATTCCCTAAATCCTTCAAAATAATTGGTTAAAAATGTAGGGTGTAGCAATTTTAGATTTCAATTATTTTTTAAGAAAATGAAAATTTGATTAATCACAAAGGCTTTTTGAAAATAGTAAGTACTTCTGTGTATACAAATATTCCACAGACGAGTCAGAAAACTATTCTTTAAGTTAACTCTTTTCCACAATTAATAATGGGTTATTAATAATTTATGAACTGGTTGGCATTTATAAACTTTGTGTTTCGAATCGTATGAACTTCTCGAACATAATGAACCCATTTTTGAACCTTAAAAACATTTTGAATCCTATATACCTTTGGAACCTTAGAAACCTTTAAAAATTTTTGAACCTAAGGTGCTTTTGAAAACTAAGGTGCTTATTAAACTTATATAAATTCCGCGTCTGTATATAGTTATATCATCTTTTTTATCATGCCATATTTTTCCTTTCATAACTAAGGGTTCATAATATCTATAAAATTGTCTTCAATATATACATGTATTTAATGCCTCGTATAACTACTCTGTAAATAGTTAGTTGTCTTTTCATTGATTGTAAATTGTTTCTTAATTGATTGTTATATGTATCACCATGTTAAATTTTGTTTTGAACCCAGAGAAAATATTTAATGCTATTTATTAAAGTTTATATATTAAAGACTCTTAAGATGTATTGTGGCTACTTGCTAGCAATTGGTAAACACAATTTGATTGCCTTTATAAATGCTACGATGGTGGCGCCCTCAGGGACCTCGTAGAGGTGTGGAGCATACTAGGTGTTGGGGAGACGGCAGCCGTTAACCTTAAGTTACAGTTCGGGTTCTCCCCACACAGTTATGTAAGTAAGTGTATGCAGATATAAAGAACTTATACAAAGGATAAAGGCGGAAAGAACTTATACAAATTAAATACATATAATATATGTATTTAATAACTTTAAGTTATACAAGTAATATACAAATTATAAGGGGGAAAGAACTTATACAAGTTAAATACTATCAAATTCAATCAAAATATATTTTTAAACTACGACCAGATGATGACGTTTATACATGTGCCATATTTGCTTCTTTATATAGTAACTGGAAAGGAATATTAGGCACTACAAAGATTTAAGGTGCATAGATATTATTCGTACATAAATAACCGACTGGATCAAAAAACTTAAGGTGTAGCTAATTGTTCTACTAATTGATTTCCTGCTACTTAAAGCTCCTCCAGACAGGTGGGAACTTCCATTGTCTTGTCGCCCCATCTGGATATAGTTCTCAAAGCTTGTGTAGGGAAATATTTAAAATAACATTATTGGTTGAAATCTCTTGTCAATCAATTCGACGAAATTATCAATTTTGCCAGTTTTGACGCATTATATCGTGAAAATGAAAGTACTATGCGCAATAAAAACAGCCAAGAAGAGTGTTTTCTATTTCCCCATAACAGCTGCAAGCATCTAGTTATCCTCCGGATTCTTAGAATAGGGTATAGTTGAAATGCTCAATGAAACTGACAGCGGAACTTAATGCATGAAAAAAAGATTATATACTAGTGGATTTCTTGCTTATTATCAACAACCACTTGATTTGCAGTACAAAAATGATTGAGAACACTTTAGATGATTTTCCGCCAAATTATTCAAAGAATCACAAAGCAATACTAGTTCAAATGTTACTAGATACCAGTATAGGCATTTTTCTTACTAAACTTTACACATATGCAAGTAGTCTGCAACAAGTCCAAGTAAAATTTTAAATAGTAAGTCAAATTAGTTTTAATCTATATTGTTTCATCAACATGGACCATAAATGCATAAATCTATGGATAACGGAAAATAACCTTCAATTGTTGTATACTTACAAAGAGTTGTATATTTTCCAAAAGTAAAAGTTTCTTAGAAATTTGGAATAACACAGATATTTAGCCTTTATATTTTGAAAAAATTCATGTTAATACATTTTATGCCATTGCTTTTTTACACAGCTTCATGTTGACCCCAAATTATGTTTTTCCTTTCGCCTCAATGGTTCTGCCCTTTGGTTAGGGATTTCCGCTTTTCTCTTGAAGCATATGTGTTTTTAATGGCTTAGAAGTCACTTTAAATTGTAGGATGGACTACAAAACTACGAAAATTTGATTAAACGTTACAAAAATATCTCGATAAATGTGTGTGTTACTTTCAGTCTTAATCATGGTATAGACAAACACTGAAAATAATATTTCTTCCCATTTTTCTTTTCTGTAATATTTTTTGTGCACATTCTTAACCTATATTTTGTATCATTGAGTAAATGAAATTCGCCTTTTTCTGAAAGCTTCTACTATTGATTTTACTAATATACTTCAAATAAATTGCACAAGCCAGTATATAAAAAAATAAACTACGTGTAAGAAGTTTACCATTCATTTAATTCTTAAACTTTCAGATATACAAAACATTTAAGTATAATAACATGATAAATTCTGTTATATTTAAATTAATTATTTTTAATGTTTATTATAATTTCAACTTTCTTTTTTCAGACTATGAAATGCAAAGGATATAACTTCATTTCTTATAATTAATCATTCAAAACAAGTTATCTTGCTCAATAATTGTGGAAGGACTTCAATAATTTTTTAAGCAAACCCCTAACAATACTAGTCGTAAAGAAACAGAAAAATATTTTTCCATAATTAACAAAACTCATATTCTCAGTGTAATTATGAAAAACCAATCATCTGTTTATGCGATTTCTCAAATCAAAAATGCCAGAAATCAAACGAGGAGGATCATTTGGTTAGTAATTCTGCTGTTAGGTGTCACTGGATGCAGCTATCAAATTTTTAAATTTTTGCAATCCTATTTCAATTTTCCAATTGTTTTATATGTAGAGGAAGAAGAAAAAAGCTCTTTAGATTTTCCGGCTGTCACTATTTGCAACATCAATCGAATGAGAAATGACTTTGAAGAATGTGGGAACACAGATATTGAGGAAAAAGGCTGTTTAGATGGTGTGGATGGTCCAGACTCAAGAAACGAGGCATCAGGCATGAAATTATCAGAAAGGCGATACACGTTATCATGTTCAGATTTACGCAATGATATTTTGGACGAAAACAAAATTTCCTTGGTTGATTTCCTAGACAAATATATGAGAATGGATTCCCGAAATAGGCAGTACGTAGGTCACAGTGTTGAGGAGCTCATTCAATACTGTTCATTTGCGGGGAATGTATGTTCACCCGAAAATTTTACTCTTTTTCAGAGTCTAAAGTATGGTAATTGTTACACTTTCAATAAATTATTAAGAAATAAAAAGATCCTTAGGACATCATCTGTAGGCTACAATAGTGGCTTGGAACTAATTCTGAATATAGAGCATGATCAGTACATTTCAGTGACACCCAACATTGGTGTACATGTTCTCATACACGACCCAGAAGAAACTCCAACTCCGGAAGACAGTGGTTTAAATATAGGTCCTGGATATGAAACATCAATTGCTCTGAAACAGGTAACCATGCATCGGTTACCAGCTCCATTTCGTGATCAATGCAGAGACTACGGATCAAGTGGAACAGTAAAAAGCGAAAAGGAGTGTCTTAACAACTGCCTTCAAAAGCGAAGCTACGAAGCATGCGGTTGCGCAGACCCAACCCTCACGTTTGATTCTAACCTTGAGAAATGTGATATGTTTTACGAAAAGCATGTTTGTTGCCTTGATCAAGTTCAGGATCAGCTTGTTAAAGAAGGCTTACCTTGCAATTGTCCATTAGCATGCTTTTCGAAATTTTATGTTCAGCAAATATCGAAAGCACTGTGGCCTTCAAGAAAATTCATAGGAATCAAAGAAAAAAACATGACCTATTTCAGAAAAAGCACCATACGATTGAAAGTATATTACTCAAGTTTGATGTCAAAAGAATATAGACAATTGCCAATGTTTGATTCAAGTGAAATATACAGTAATCTAGGTGGTCAGTTTGGGCTCTGGATTGGATTTTCTTTATTTGCGATTTTCGAGCTAATGGAAACACTTTTGTACATGCTAATCAAGCACTAAATAATAGATTCGTATAAGGAATAAATTTATAATAATACTATATCTTACATCAAAAAGAATGTTCCTTGAAAAATTATTAAACTCAAATGTTACATTTCTTACAATAATATTAAATGTTGCCTTAAATAATGCCTTTTAGAATATTATTCTTAGAAAGTCTCTAAAACGTTTTTCCTTAATCTGAAATATTTTCAAGCCTTTAACTTATTTATCGAATTTACTAGAATTTTATGTACGCTTTAACTCATTATGCATATAAAGATTTTACTATCACGTTTTTAGAGAAGAAAAAGAAAAAGGTCTTTTTGTAAAATCAAAATCAAATATAATAAATTAGAAGCAATGAAAAGAAAATGATAGTTTACTTTGTTGAATTTTAAGTCCTTAACTCACAATAAAAATTGAATACTGAATTATAAAATTTTTTTGACTTTTATCAACTATATGCACAATGCCAACATAAAAATATTATATCCTTAAAACTAAAAGATATCTTCAATGAAGCAACAATAAAACATACTTGCGCTTAAAGTGAATATATTTATGCCCGTTTGTCAAGTCACATTAAACCTCCACACAGAAGTAAATATTTTTAACATTATCTTATAGTACGGAAAAATATATAAGCTTTATAATGTATAAATTCTTTGTAGTTTGATGTTAATATATTTAGATTCAAGTATTTTCTTAAGTGTTCACACACACACAAACCAAAACCTTTATTATATATGTATATATATATAATTATATATATATATATATATATATATATATATATATATATATATATATATATATATATATATATGTATATATATATATATATATATATATATATATATATATATATATATATATATATATATAGATAGATAGATAGATAGATAGATAGATAGATAGATATAGATATATATCCCACCGAAGGTTGGATGTTTGTCCAATCAATTTGCGACGTTACCAGGCGCGTCGGCAGGTGGTGGATCACTGGAACGTTCTGTAGAAATGACAGGCTAGCCTTAAATATAGAATCACAGGCCGTGAACCAGCTCCCGTAAACCCTGGTGTTATGCGACCCGTGCCTAGTGCTATTTGGCACCGCGGTAATGGTGTCTTAACGGAGCCTCTAGTTGCCTTACGAACCTCTAGAGCTTTTTTGCCTTGCCCAGTAACTCAGGCAATGCTGGGTGGACTGTTATAATACCTGAGCTTATTAATTGTTATCTTATGGCTGAAAAGATACAAGAAACAACTAACCTTTCTGCATTTTCAGTTGAAGCCTCTGAAGTAGACCTTGCAAAAAAAGACAAGGGAATTCAGAGGCAATCTAGTGAAGGGGCAGCGATGAATCCTTCACAGGAGGTAGAAATAACCTCCAAACCATCTTCTGGTGAAAGTCAGGAAGCTATCGCTAGCATGACTGACTCTCTGACCAGAGGAAATGGCCAAGCATATCATTTACGAATGTGAGGATCTTGCCCTCCCTAGATTAACTTCTTTATGCATCATCCATATTAGAGAGTTACACCTAGACTCTATTAAAGGGTTATCGGACTTTATTAATAAAGTGGGTGACCCGAGCAACTTGAACTAGGAAACATTGGGTTTGGAGTTAATTGTACAAAATGCTGATAAAAGCAGAGGTGCCCAATGATATACAAACCCAACTCTAAGAAGAAGAAGAAGAAAGTCCGGCACTGAGATTGGAAGGCCGATGTCCTAACCATAAGGCTAACATGGCCCCAAAAGCTAATGAAAATTGAAAATTGAAATTAATTGAAAATTAATGTTAGCAAAAATTATGGTAACAGAAAATATGCTGTCATGACATAAAAGATCATTTGGAAATATGTATTCGGATTAAACAAAAAGAAAACTTTCCATGTTTGAAATAAAATATACATAAAAATCTATAAAAAAATACGAGGTTTTTTGAACGAGGTTTTTTATAAATATTTCCTAAATTGATCTAGAGTCTCATATTACAAAATAAGCATTTAGCAGGCAAATGCTTAAATCAACATTTATTAACTGCTTCATAAACAATCTAATTTCTTGAGACTTCACACATGGCAAAAATTTCATGCGTATTTAGCAATTTTTTGATAGCAATATATTTCACAATTGAATTCACTATTTAAAAATTCATAGTTACATTTAGTCATTTGAGCATAATTGAAAATTATAGTTTTAATGGATGTATTTTACTTTATTTGATAATTTAAACAACAAAATTTACTTTTTGTGTATATTGTTTGAATTTAATCCATCATAGTCGATACAGATATATCAACTAATTTAATTGATTTTTCTAAAACTATTATAATTTATTTCCAAAAGAAAAGAGGAATAAGTACATTATTATATTTATTTTCCTGCGAACACAATTTGCAAAGTAAACAACTTATTATATATTTACCTTGAATAAAACATCCATAAATAATTGATATACCAAATAGGAAAAAGAAATTTAATGGAAGGTTAAATTATTTTCCAAAAATCAATTATCGGGAAAATGATAATGTTTTAAAAAGCATTTCAAAACTTTTGAATGTCAAACTGAGTTTAATTAAATCTGCGTGTTAATATTCTGGAAAAAATGAAACAAAAATGTTTGCTGAATAATTATCATTGATTGGAGAAATATGTATTTAAATGTTCAGTAAAAATTATGAAAGCTGAATTTCTGAGCAATTTTTTAAGCCTCTTTATATGCAATGAACAAAGAGTGATGATTTTGAATCAAGAAGTTCAGGAATACTTACTTCTTGATTCTTGAAGTAAAACAAATAAGAAAATTTATCTGATGACAATTTTCAAGGAATTAAAAAAGACACTATATTTTATATACATATAGAAACTGGAAAAAACGTAAGATTTTGATGAATATTCAAAATTTCACATTGATTTTTAAATTATGTAGCAGAAATTTCTGTCAATGTATGTAGTTATATTTCTTTTGTATTTTCTATTTGTTTCACAAATAAAAGTAAGTATTACAATTTAGTTGAAAATGGTAATATATATTTTTAAATATGCTTTCTACTCAACATTGTAATATAATTATTTAAAAAAAATTTTCCATAAATAATATCTCATTTAAAAGTAAAATTATTTTTATTGACATTATTTAAACTTTTCTACAGTAAAGAAAGTGTAAAACTTGTTTAACAATAAAATGAGGAGCGTAAAATGCATATAGATTTAATTCTTGAAGCTAAAATTTGTATTAATTTTAAAATGTGAATGAATTAAGAAAAATATAACAATATTTTAATGGTTTTCAAGAATGTTAAATTTACCTTAATTAAATATGAAAATGAAATTTCTGAACTAAAACATTTAATTACGAGTATATATAAAACAAAAAATACTGAATCTTGTAAAAAAATTTCCATCATGATTTTCATAATGCTATATCTAACATACTACTTTTATTTTTCACTAAATAGCAAAATGTTGAAGTTTGAAGTAAAATAAAAATTACATAGAAACATAAAGAAACTATATAAAGACATAAAATTGGTAATTAATGTTGCTATTATGAAATATATATTAAGTAACAATAAAACTTCTCTTATTTCATTCCAAAAATTTTTTTCCAACGGCGGGCACACTTGGGTTTTTGACCCTATGCCACAACAAGTCTAGAAACTGCTACTCATTTGTTGTTACCCAGCAGGTACCTGTGAACCAAGTCACGGAGGCGAGTAGCGTTACTCGCGCCATACAACCACAAACCTGTTTATAGGGTGGGCCACATTCATACAACATAACAGAAGAAAGGACAGAGAGAACAGTGAAGAAAAGAATCTTCCATGCCCGAACCGAGATTCGAACCCGGGAACAACAGCTCAGGAGTCAAAAACGCTAACCACTCAGCCATAGGTCAGCATTCCAAACATTGATTATTGTATTAATTTTATAGATTTGTATTAATAACATACTTCACACACACAACTTTCAATGTCACATCCTTATATCTACATATACAGACAGATAGATATGATATACCAATATTTAAAAATTTGGAAAATATGGACATTTTTTCCTGTATACATAAAAAAGTATTAATTAAAAGTAGCTTATATTCTTAAGCTTGTATATCAGTAAACGGAATAGCACGCTAATATATAAATTTTGAATTAATAAAAATTTTTAAAAAATTACCTTTTGAGGTATATTTCAATTCATTATAACAAATTACAGTAATAAGAAATTAAATATACAAAATATAAATGAACACTCTTCATCTGGTTACTCATTACAATATCTGGATATTTGTTGTTATATTACATATTTACATCTGTAATATTTAAATAAAAACGATATAACTGCTGTATTGTTCAAAAACATATTTTACTGGAAAATAAATTAACTTTTATATAAAGAATAAATTTTTATTTTAGTTGAATTTACTTATAGATTTGTGAAGTTTATTCAGTTTAATAAGAAACTATTTTTCTTGTGCTATTCAAGCTCGCTATTAAAAATTTTCTATTGATTAATAAATAATTTTTCATAAAATACTTATACTACTAATATATATTTATATTTTATTACATTTTAAATGAAAACATTCTGATGTTTCTTATTAATTACAAAAAAATTGATATTATATATTAATTAAACCAATATAATTAATAAAGCTAATTTATTCAATTTAAAGTAATTATTAAAAATTTATAAAATATTGCCGTAAAATAAATAATAAAGTTTTAATACAAAACACAAATTTTCTGTATATGAATTTTAAAAAAAGGTATTAATAACAATTAACACTATTCTCGAGAGGCAAAATAATATTTTCATTTATAAGTAACATCAAAATACAAAAATATAAATTTTTCTGTTGAACATGCTGACGGGAATCAGATATTATGTAATTAATCTCATAAATTAAGAAACTCTCATAAATAATGGATTTCTAAATAAGCTTTAATTCCTGAAATTTAAAGACAATTAATATCTTAATAATATATAAAAATTGCGCTGGATTTCATTTAATTTTGGGAAACTTGTCAATTAACTTAAGGTAATTTAATAGAGAAAAATTTATGAAATTATATTTTTTTTATAATTTATCTCTCTTTTCATTTAAAATACTTAATGATAGAAATTTGTACTAATTTTAAAAAAAACTAACTTTCTCAATTTATGTAAAGCTACGAATGATTAAAACATGATTTTATACACAAAAGATTTAGCTCATTCTTAAATTCTTGCTCCCTCAGGAATTTTCTTTCTTTAGGTAAACACTGGTGTCACAATCCCGAGGTACCCTTGTGAACTGTCCTCTTCTTTCTTTTCTTCTCTCCTCTTCTGCTTTTTCTTTCTCTTCTCCCTCATCATGGTTGCCTCATAAGAATAAGAGTAGCAATTTCCGCTCTGTTGCTATTAACTTCTCTTGGGGACTAAATCACCCAGGTGTTTGCCGTGCGTGGAGACCCGTGTCCCTGGAAAGGAGGATCCTGGTAATTGAGGCTCCCAGAGACGAACACATTGCTTTGGCTTCTGCTTCAGGTAAACGGAAGGTGGTATGTTGTGGTCCTCAGCGCATCAATCAGCTTCCATGGATCAAGCGATCATATATCTGCTGTGTGACTCTATATCTTATCTCACAGTCTTATCTCACAGCACTCCACCCTTATCTCACAGCAGATATATAAAAATATATCTGCTGTGAGATAAGGGTGGAGGCCACGTCAGAGATATATTGAAAGCGTATAAGGTCTGGTTAGCACTGATGCAGTTGCACTGCATCCCCTTGTTGGGCTCATTGGTGGGTGATGCAGTCTCGGCTTGAAGTAATGAACTTATTTTCATGGAGTGTACTTCTAATTCTTTACTCCCTATGGAGCAACGAATGATACAGGATCAGAAATATTTTGTTATTAAAAGAACTGAGAGCAATTTTGACAATGTTTCCCCTTGCTTAATTAATAAGAGTCTTATTGGTACAGTTGGAAATGTCAAAAATGTTCGCAAGATGAAATCTGGTGAGCTCTTAGTTGAAGTTTTATTAATTGAACAGGCCAAAGCCATTCTAAACGTAAAATGTCTTGGTAATATTGATGTTATAGTATCTCCTCATAGTAAGTTAAATTCTGCACGGGGAGTAATTGCAGCAGATTATCTATTTAATGATTCAGAGGAAGAAATTTTGGATAATTTCGTTGACCAAAAAGTACAACATGTGCAGCGAGTTACAATCAGGAGAGAGGGAAATATTATCAAAACTAAGCATCTTATACTCGAGTTTGCAACTCCTATACTACCTCAATCTATTAAAGCTGGTTATCTAAATTTACATTGCGTTAAATGTCAGTGATTCAGGCATGCTAAAACTACTTGTAGGGGACATTTGACTTGTGCTCGATGTCCATCTGTTGGACATGACACTAGTCTGTGTCAATTACAAGAAAAATGTGTCAACTACAGTGGTGAACATCCCTCGTACTCCCGGTCATGCCCAACCTGGATATTAGAAAAGGAAATTATTACTGTGAAAATAAAACAAAACTTATCTTACCCTGAAGCCAGGCATACAATGGTGTCATTCCGTACCCTTCAACAAGGTATTAGCTAGTCACAAGCAGTAAAAAAGTCATGAAATCTTGAAGTATTCAAATAGATTTCTTAAATTTTCCAAACTTATCCTCAAATATTTCTAATACGAATATCTCATCATATTCTGAAAGGAATTTCTCAACGCAATCTTCCGCAAAATCTAAGTCTCAAAGATCCCAAAAATTAAAGAATGCAAGAGAAGGGCTTCATAAATCATCTTTAAAGTGTAAAAGAAGCTTAACTACCTCTAAGACAGGTATAAAGAAGGTAAATCCTTCAGATGAATATTCACTTAGGATGATGAAACACTCCTAAGTGAATATTCATCTGAATCTCAGATGGCTTGCTCCAATGCCAAATCATTCAGTTTAGCTTAATTGTAACCTTCATTTCTTGGAATTGTCGCAGTTTTCACACTCATATAGAATATATAAAAGCAATGATTAACCTGTATAATGTTATGTGTTTTGCCATCCAAGAAACATTCTTGAAACCTCAGTACTGTTTGAAATTGCGTGGCTATAATTGGGAGAGGAAAGATGTTAACCATGATACAGTCTCTGGAGGTGTATGCAATCTTGTGTCTTGTAACATTCCTAGCACTATACAATCCCTTAACATATCATTACAGGCTGTTGCAATACACTTACATTCAACAACTCTCATTGCTATTTGTAGCTTTTAATTACCTCCTCATGCCGTCATCCATGAAAGTGATTTAAACCATTTACTCGATCAACTACCTACACCCTGTATTTTGCTTGGTGACTTCTGTGGTCATAACACCTAATGGGGTTGTGATAATATGAATCCTCGTGGTCACATAATTTAACAGTTTATTTCTTATAACAATATCTGCCTTCTAAATTCCACAGAAATAACCTATTTACATCAACCATCAAGAACTTTTCATTCATTAGATTTAGCTATTTTCTATCCATCAATTCTATATTCATTAAATTTTAATTTTGATAAGGATTTATATAACAGTGATCATTTTCCTTTAACTATAAACTAAACTGATATAAAGCAGACAACAAATCTTTCACTCCTCATATTCTTACCATCATGCAGACTGGCCTCACTAAACTCAATTAGCTGTGATTACTGACTGCATATTTAGAAGTGAAAATATTAATGATGATGTGTAAAAAGTAACTAATACATTTCTAGATGCTGCCAAAAACACTATTCCCAAGAGCTCCCTGATTCCACACAAATATCATAAACCATGGTGTAATCATGAGTGCCTAGTGTCATACAAGAAACAAAAAAGTTATGGTGTTTTCGCAGGTGTCCTACCATGGAAAACCTCATAGTTTTTAAAAAGGCTAAAGCTTTTGCTCGTCGAGTACGAAGAAATAGTCAAAAAGAATATTGGATAAGATATGTTTCCTCCATCACATCATCAACTTCCGGCACAGAGTTGTGGAAGAAAGTTAAAGCAGCCAGTAGTTTATATCAGGATTTCTCTATCCCAATACTACACACAGGAGCTGACACAGTTTCTTCTCAATATGATATAGCCAATCTTTTAGGTGAAACTTTTGCAAGAGTATCTAGTACAGCTTCTTATGATCCTAAATTTCTCAAAACCAAAGAGCGAGTTCAAAAAAAACCTATAAAGTTTTATGATAAAGCGATACATCCATGTTATTGCAATTTCTCTTCGCTGGTACTGCAGAGAGCACTGTCCCAAACTAAAAATACTAGTCCGGAGAGACCAGATGATATCTCATAAAAGATGCTTTGCCATCTTAATCATGAGTATTTAATAAGTTTTCTTCTTCTATTCTTATTATAAGTAATATGGAATGAACGTGTCTATCCCAATCTCTGGTTCCAATATGCGACTGATTGAACGGCATATTACATACTGCTGTCAATAATCTTGTTGCATGGTGTGGTGAAAATAGGTATACTTTGCCCCCTTATAAAAGTAATTGCAACCATTTTTGCAGAAAAACTGGGCCTCATTCTGATTCAGAAATTAAGATATCAGGCACATCTATTCCTGTAGTTAATCAGATATCATTTCTTTGGCTTATATTTGATAAAATAGTTAACTTTCCTACCACATGTCTTAGATTTGCGCAAAAGGTGCGAAAAATGACTAAATATACTGAAAGTGCTCTCTAATACCTCTTGGGGTGCAGATCGTAATGCATTAATCCTAATGTATAAGTCACACAGTTATTCTATCTCGAATTGATTATGGTAGCGTAATTTATGGATCAGCCAGATCACCAGTTTTGCGCAAATCAGAACCTGTTCATCACTGAACTTTACGAATCTGTTCTGGAGCATTCCGGACTTCTCCTGTCCAGAGACTTTATGTAATTTTCAACCAATTACCTCTAGATCTGAGGCGTAAGCAACTCTCTACATTACTATTTTAAAATGCTATCAGCATCACAACATCCTTGGAGATCGATGATTATTTGTCCCTCTTTAAGAAGGTTATATGATGCATGGCCACGTAACATTATATACTTGCATTTTATGAGAGGACAATTCACTCCTGCCTTCATCTGAGTTCCCTGATTTACATATTCAAATCACAGATGCTCTAAAATTTCCTCCTTGGAATATCCCTATTGTCAATATAATCAAACCCTTTTCTAGATTCAGTAAATCAACTACACCACCCCTTATTTTGCAACAGATGTTTTTTACATTAATTCTCATTATTCCTCCTACAACTCTGTATATACTGATGGCTTGAAATCAAGAGATCATGTGGGTTGTGGTATTGTTGTTGGAAGTACAGTTTACAGTTATCAACTGCATGCATCATATTCTATGTATACAGCCGAAGCTGTTGCCATTAAATGTGCTCTAGAAATAACACAATCCAGCTCTCATGTAAAATACTGTATCTATACAGATAGCGTTAGTGTGGGCATGTAATTAGACCAATTTAATGATAAATGTCATCCAATTATTATGAAAATATTGGATATATTAAATATATTGAACAATAAAGGTTTTGACATTTTGTTTTGTTGGGTTCCAAGTTCAATTTCTGGGAATAAATTTGCAGATAATGCTGCTAAAAATGCCTCTGACATTTTACATAAAGCATTAACATTTTTTGACATTAAAGAAATTGTCAAAGATTTTATTTCTCCCACTGGCAAAAAAATGAGATTTGTAGACGAACAATAAATTATGTAGTATGTCCTCCTACATTCTTCCATTCCCAGTTGCTCCCATGTAAAGAGTTGATGCGGAACTAACACGCCTTCGTATTAGACATACTAGATTTACTCACAAGCGCTTGTTCTTATCTCAGAGTGCTCCGATTTGTGACATGTGTAATGTACCATGTACAGTACATCGCATTTTAATTGTCAGTCCTAATTTCAATGATTTACGCATAGGATTTTTTAATACCACAAATTTAATTTTATCAGACTTGATTGGGTTTAAGCCACACAGAAATTTATTTGCTTTTTTACTTGGAATTGGTGTCCTGAATTCTCTATTTAAGATTTCTATTCGTCTTAATCTTTTACGTAAGCCTTTCTTGAACTTTTTATACATTCCATTGTATACATCCGACTAGTCTTTTAACACAGAATTTTTATCGATAGTTTTAAATATTGTAGGGTGCAGAAATATCCAATATTGGTTCTTGTATTAGTAAACCTCACAAAATCAATCTTAAATTTTTGCCTTAATATAAACTGAATAATAAAAATTTTTGTGTCTGTCAATTTGTAGAGATTTCTTAAATTTTTAAGTACATTATTGCACTACTTATTTTTTAAAATTTTAATATATAAGACATTATAAAAAGTATAAATAAATTACATAAGACTATTCTCCTTTAAGAGTATGACACAGATGCCATGTAATTCAGGATGCCAAAATCTAAATTTTTTTTGGCGATGAAGGAATGTTGCCAAGATGACGTATTGGGACGTGTGTGAGGACGAAAATACTAGGATAGCCAAGATAGAATTTTTAGCTTTATTCTTATTGGATTCTATAGCTATGACGTAGTACAAACCAGGTTGTCCACATAAGAAAATCAACAAAAGAATAACATTAAAAAACCCAAACACGTAAGAAAATACGCCAAAAAATCCCCAAAAGCAGAATTTGGTAGCCTGAATTATACGGCATCTGTGCAGTGGTTTTTACCTAAAATTATCAAATTAATTTATTGTAATTTAAATTATAGATTAAATAGGATTCCTGGTAGCTTCTTAATAATGGACATTTCTCTGCAGACTACAAGAGTGAAGAAGAATTTACGATAAACGAACAAACTTTTAAAACGAATAGGCATGTGCAATAGTTTTGTTATAATATTGAACTTTAAATTACTTATATACTTTAAATAATACTTTAAATTTTTATCGTTAAAAAAATTATGAAAAACCAGTTTTCAATTTATGCAATTTCTCAATTCATACACTCAAGAAGCATTAATTAGGTAAATTGTTTGGTTTCTGTTTCTAGTATTTGTCATCATTGGTTGCAGCTATAAAATCTCTAAATTCCTTCAAGTTTATTTAACTTACCCAGTAATAATATCATTAGAAGAAGAGCAAAAGTTGGTCTTATAGATTTTCCAGCCGTTACTATTTGCAATATCAATCGAATGAAAAACGATTTTAAATCATGCAATAATACCAATATTTTGGAAAGGGGTTGTCTAGTATCAAGGAAAATGAAAAGTGCGAAAAATATAATAGCAGGAATGAATCTTTCAGAGAGACAATACCTGTTATCCTGTTGAGATTAACATAATGGCACTTTAACTAAAAAGAATATCAGTTTAGTTTATTTCATAAAAAAGTGAATGGGAATGAATAAGAAAAATCATTATTTCGTTTGCCAAAAAGCGGAAGATCTTATATAAAATATTGCTCCTTTGAAGAGAAGTTATGTTCTTCGGAGAATTTTGCATTTTTTAACAACTTGTTGTTGTTGTTGTTGTCTTGTGCCAGCTAGGCTGACAATATGGGGTGCGCTGCTCCACTTTTCCAACTGAACCCTATTTTGGTGTGGAGTCCGACTTCCTCTGTACACACATGCCATAGGAAACCGTTTATAGGGTAGGCAACCATTCACTACCCATACATACAAAGAAAGGACAAAAACAGGATAGACAGAGAGAGAAAGTACATCCAGCCCTGAACTGGGATTCGAACCCAGGACCTCCCTATCCGCAGTCAGGCACTCTGACCACTAGACAGGGTAGGCGGCTTTTAATAGCTTAAAAGAACTGTTACACTTTCAACGAATTCAAACAAAATGGAGAAAAATCTCTAGAAACTTCTTCTATGGGTTACAACAGAACTTTGAATGTGGATTATAGTGAATACATGCGATTTACTCCTAGCATTAGTGCACAGGTTCTTATTCATGATCCTAAAGAAATACAAGTACCAGATGACAAAGGTGTGGATATCAGTCCAGGGTTTGAAGTTTCTATTGCTCTAAGACAAGTAATCATGCATCGCTTGCCGGCTCCATACAGAAATAGGTTCAGGAACTACAGACCACTTGGAATACATGAAAACAAAAACGAATGCATAAAAGACTGCCTATAGAAGAGAAACAATAAAGTATGGTGTTGCGTGTATCCAACAGTGATGTCAGGATCAAATCAAACGCACTGTGACATCAATTCTGAAATAGACGTTTTTTGCCTTGATAAAGTTCAAGATCAAATAATTTCGGAAAAGTCGATAAGCGATTGTCATTGGCATGCTTTTGAAATTATTACAAACACCGATTATCGAAAGCAATTTGGCTATAGAAATAATTCATAGGAATCTAAAAAAGTAATCATCCACGAGAAAATTCAAATAGAAAAAGACACAACACAAATTCATCTGAGTTCCTACAGGGAAAACAGCATATGACTGAAAATATATTATTCAAGTCTGATGTCAAAAGAATATAGACAAGTGCCAATGTTTGACACAAGTGAAATTTTAAGTGATTTAGGAGGCCAACTTGCGTTAAGAGTTGGTTTTTCCATATTTGCATTCTTCGAGTTGATGGAAATATTAATATTTGTATGTCACAATTCCCTATTAAACCAATTTTCAGCGTGTTAATATAGTAACCTAAATAATATTGTCATGCTATAATATGTTTCAGGATGCAAATTAACATAAAAATAGGAGGGAAAAGTATTTAAAATATCGAGCAAAAACATTCCTATGAGTATGTTAAATAAATGAATGTTGCTTAAACTAGATTTATGTATACCATCTAAATCTAATCTCCTATTTCTTTAATATAAAGTACTAAATTATCGGCCGCCCAACTTGTTTAGTGGTCAGCGTGCCTGACTGCGGATAGGGAGGTCCTGGGTTCGAATCCCGGTTTGGGCATGGATGTACTTTCTTTCTATATCTATCCTATCTTTGTCCTTTCCTTGTCTGAGTGTGTTTTAAATGGTTGCCTACCCTATAAACGAGTACCTATAGCATGTGTATACTGAGGAAGTCGGACTCCACACCTAAATATGGTTCAGTTGGAAAAGTGGAGCAGCGCACCCTATAATGCCAGCCTAGCTGGCACATAACAACAACTAAGTTATCTCTGGATCTAATATTTATTATTATTTTTATTGGTATTCACATATCTTACGATTACATATCTTATTATTTTAAGATATATTGCTAATCTACTTCTTTTGCCATGCAAGTAAAATCATATCATTCATATTTGATTTCCTGAAATGCATTTTTTGCATGATTATACGTATATTAAATTTTAAAAAAAAACTTAAAAAATTTATTGATAAATTTCAATTATTTGAAGCTTCAATCAAGTTCTAAATATTATAAAAGAAAACTATTTACATTGGCATGAAAGTGAAATTTCATTTTATTTTATATGAATGTACACTTAAATTTGAAAATAAGTTTTCCAAAATAAAAATAGGAAGAAAAATGAGAGATTACATTTAAGAATAAAATTTAGTTAAAAATAATTCATTTCGCTTTTGAAACAAAATGTTTGAATAAAAATCTGTAACCACATTTCATGAATAGAAAATTTACAAAATTTCGCAGCATTCTTTTGACCTGTTTGTGTTGTACTATATTGTTTACAGGAGAGGTTTAATAATTTTAAAATCTATAATTTTGTTATAAACTAAAAATGCAAATATTAAATTAATGTAAACAAAATAGACGAAAATTTTCATGTAAGTTCTTTTTACCAAAAAAATAGATTCCTTCAGTTTAGTACATAAAATGCAAACATAAAAAAATAATTTCATTTGTATAATATCAAAACAATGCTTTTTTTGCCACAAAATGAAATTCAAGTATGGATTAGTTAAAAACAAATCCAATGAGGAGTAGAATGATTATTATGAAATTATGATTAATGAAATTTATTTCACTTACAAAGTTACAAAATATAGAAGTAGAGACAAATTTTAGCAGTTTTGTAATTCCATTCTACAGATCATTTCTGAAAGACAAAAACTTATTAGAGCGCAGAAAGCTACATAAAACATTTTCATAACTTGAAAAGAAATAATAAATACATTTTTTTAATAACTACACAATAGGAATATAAAAAGAAAGAGAATACCTGGTATCGTCAATAATTTTTCTCTACTCAGTGTGATAGTGAATTGTGGACAACCACACATCATAGTTCCTCCATTGATAATTTTAAAAGGAAATGTGGCATACTTCTTCCTTAAAATAAGAAGAGATTCGGAGTGGAAAAGACAATTTATATACCTTAAAATAATTATAAACTTTATGAACCCATTCAAAAAAGTTTAATTCAACGTTAATTGTGTTTTAAAGTAATTACAAACCCTGCACAATCAAAATTTTGAAATAAAATAGATTTTAAGATAGCCACCTGTTGTAAGTTTCACTCTATTTCTTGCAGTCATTTTCAGGGGTGCTGCAGACAAAAATTCAGCAGAAAAACAGAATAAAGATTTTTCTTGCATGCACACATGTCCATAAAAACTAAACTCCATGGCACGACAGCCCATGTGGGCCAAGGCATATAGTGCCCATAACTGTTTTCATGACCGAGGGCCCTGGGATGCGAAGTATATGTCCCAGTTAGGTGGCCAGCCTAACATAAGACCCCCAATGTTTAGTTCCCAAGCATTCTTGGTACTCACTGAAAGGATGAAAGGCTGAGTCAACCTTGCCCAGCCCGAGGATCGAAACTCGGACCTGTGTCATGGGATCGTGAAACGCTGCCACTAAGACACCGGGCTACACACATGTCCATAAGCTAATGATAATCTAGAAGCATACAGAAATTAAACTCAAAAAGAAAAATACCCCTGGTAGAAATACCGCACACATGATCAAGCATGTTATGCAAATTACAGGAAGGCATTTGATGATGCCAAGCGTATCCTACAATGACGATAGCGTAAGGGAGGGGTATATAAGGAATTGTGGTAAAGAACGTGATCACTATCTATTCGTAAGATTCTCAGTGCCACGACAGCATAGATATAAAATAGAGGGCACATATCGATGATGCTTTATTTGTAGAATTATCGGCCACCTAAACTGCGAGTTCACGCAGATTGCAGTAGCCGAGAATCTCATTTCAAAGATGATGGAAATGCCCCTTGACATTACAGTTCACAAAGTGACAATGTGGAAGGACAACTAATATTTGACAGTAACCACCAAAAGAAATAAATGGAACCGGAAAGAAACAAGAAAAACCGGACCTGTCACATCAGCTTTCATCAGCCACAGGTACGACAATTTCAAGACGAACCGTGTACAGAAGGGTGGGACAGTATGGTGTATATACCCGCAAAATTGTTAAATGTGTTCCAAGCTCACAACAACTTACTTTTACAAGCGATTAGCCTAGAGTGGAGAACATGCAATATGGACACCATCACAGTGGATTTGTGTTATGTTTCCCGATGAGTCGAAATTTAGTTTGCAGTCCAGTTTAAATAAGACGTTCATATAGGGAACTCTTGCTAAGTACTTATTACCACCAAGACAACATCACAGAATACCAAAGTTACGGTGATGGTTTGGAAAGGCATTATTCTGGGTTCCGAAACATATCTGCTTGTTCATGTCGGAATCATGACAGGCTAAATATATTGGAACCTCACTCTGGAGCAATATTTGTTTATGTTAAGGGATGCCATTTTAGCAAATCTTGTGTTTATGGAGGACAGGGCCCTATTTCACCGTTCGAACATCATCAGCGATTGCTTTTAATCAGAGGATATTGCTCGCAAGGAATGGCCCGAATTCCCTCTGGGCTTAAATTTGATAGAGCCTGTGTGGAATATGCTCGGGCAACGAACCGCAACCCGTCAATCGGCTTCTACATTTGTACTGGATAGACCTTAGGAAAGCAATGTTGCTGAGTGGAATTCTCTGCCCTAAATGCAGCTCTAATATGATCCTCAGAATGCCTCGGCGTTGTACTGACTGTATTTTCTGGTATGGAAGAAATACGATGTATTAACCATCATAAAACAAGGTCCTGTTCAATTGTTTTACGGGTGGCATGTGGTATAAGGGTTCCAGGAAGCTATAACAATGGTTTGTGTGTGTCTGGTCCCAAAATAGATCTAGCGTGTCGCGAAAGGTGACTAAACAGGGACTGGTCCTCCAGGTTGTTAGTTGGACGTGAGGCTAACAACCACACCCCGTAAAAAACCTATTGTTCAGAAATCTCCGAAAACAAAAACCTGTCGGGTCTCAAATAAGGTGGCTAGGATATATCTATCGGTATGACAATATAAACATTCTTAGAAAAGTAACTTTCCAAACACCAGAGGGAAAGAGAGGAAGACAAAAGCTAAATGGACAGAGAGAGTGGATATGGTATCTAACTATCGTAAACTCACCAAAACATTTTTCCTTGTAAGCTTCTTTCATTAATTTAACCGTTTATGGAGTTGTTTTTGTTGTAATAGACAGGTGAATTTTATGGAAAATTATATTTCGGCTTTTAAGTCTGAATCATCCATCTCTATTTCTTATAAGGAAATAAGCAGAAATTTTTGAACATTAAGTTTTAAGTAAAAAAATCTGCTTCGTTTAAAATATTCAAATGCCTTCAATTAAAATGTTGAAAAATTTACGACAATTTTGTTTTTAATTTGTTGTTATTATTTAAAAAACTATCACTCAGTTTTGAGAAATGCGTTTTGTAATAGTTTTATATATTTTTCTAAATATTTATATGTTTAAAAAGTTATATATATATATATATATATATATATATATATATATATATATATATATATATATATATATATATAAACTGTAGATTTTGGCATATATACATATATCCATAAATTAAAAACAATACCGAAAGTACCAACTAAATATACAGAAATAAAGCAAACATGGTTCATTAATAAAGTTCATGTGTTAAATAAATAATAAAAAACAAAAGAGATGGTGTGTGTATGATACCAGGCATAGAAACCACGATTACAGCTCCCTGTAGCACTTACAACACATATTGCCCTAACAACAACTGAACAGTACATAGTTGGTATCATGGTTAATATATCGTATGCCTCCCATACGAGAAAATACAGTTCGTACAAGACTGAGGCATGCTGACGATAACATTACAGCGATGCAGTTGCGGCAAGGAACTTCACTACACATGCAACGATCTCCGAAATTCTGGTAACGATGTAGGAGGTGGTTGACCGACTGCGATTCGTTGACCACGCAAGTCCAATACAGATTCCTTTGGATTCAAGCCAGAAGATAATTCCATAAGAGTGATATTCTCCGTTTGAAGGCGGTTGTTGACGATCTTCGAAAGGTGAAAATCGGTATTGTCATCCGTAAGCACAAATTCAGGAGTGAAAGGAAATAGGCATGTTGTTCCAGAATGATGTCCCCATAAATTTGTTCTGTGAGAGTTCCGATTTGAATCGGCAGCTCTATTTTAGAACCCAGTATAATGCCTCCCAAAACGAGCGCGTCATCTTAATTTTGGCATTCAATTATGTTGTCTTGGTGGGACTGGCAAACCACTAGCCCTTTAAACGGTCAATTAATTATTTTACCAGAAATGCTTCCAAAGAAGGCACATACTTTTATTGCATACCATACTTAATAGAATAAGAATATTGAGATTTTTTTTCACTTTTAATGCTTTTACAACATTTTTTATTTTACAATTTTGGACACAAATCTCCCTAAATGTTTGCTTTTTTCAAGTACATGCAGTAAAGAATGGTTTAAAGGTTCTGCAAAAATTTCTCTCATACTTACTGCGAATTTTGAAGTTTACAATTTTTCAAACAGTTCAGAAGTCCTTTTTTGTATGGTACAATTTCCATAATTTCCATAAGATTCACAAGCACGGCATACAGTAGAACAAAAATTTCAAAGAAAAATTCCCGCTTTCCCGCTACATACAAAACCCGGATGTAAAGCATTTCATTTACATGGACATTATCTTTCAATAATGAAAAATGCGGGCAAACCAGAAAAGAAAAGGAGAAAATATCAAACCTGATGAGGTCAGTTTCGGGTAGCACGTACACCATACGGGCAAACTGCTTAAAGGGCTAGAGGTCAGGACTTTCCATGAGTGGAACACATGTGACAATCCTGCGAGCATACGGATCATGCTGTCTTAAACGTCTGTACATGGTTTGCTTTGAAACGATCGTACCAGTGGCTGATGATAGTTGACTTAACACGTCACCTGCTGTACACCGCCTGTTTCTTTTGGCGGTTACTACTAATTGCTGAAAGTCATTGGGTGTTGTCATTCGGACGGGAGCAGTTTCTACTGTAACGTCTATTGTCATTACCATCATCTTGAAATCGTTGCCACAGCTTAGCATCAATCATCATAGACCTCTATCTTATGCCTATGCGGTCGTTGCACTGAGTGAGGTACGGACTGGTTGTGAACATGTTTCCTACTTTGCTGCATGTTATTATGTACCCCTCTCTCATGCTTCATCATTGTAGCGTAAGCTTAAGCTCATCCGGTGATTTCCCATTACTTACATAAAATGTGCATGATGTTCTACAGACGGCGTTTTTCTTTTTGCATTAGACTTTTCATGTGCTTTTAAAACTAAACTAAACTTTATGGCACGACAGCCCATGTGGGCCAAAGCCTAAAGTGCCCAAAACTGTTTTCATGACCGAGGGCTCTGGGGTGCGAAGCATATGTCCCAGTTAAGTGGTCAGCTTAACGTAAGACCGTCAGTGTTAAGTTCCCAAGCATGCTTGGTGCTCAGTTAATCGACCCACTGAAGGGATGAAAGGCTGAGTCAAACTTGCGCAGCCCGAGGATCGAACCTCAGACCCGTGTCATGGGAGTTTGAAACGCTGTCCACATGTGCTTCTGCATTATCTTAAATTTATGGACATGAGTGTAGAACGTATTTCTACAGTTAAATATATGAAAAATATTTTTACATTTTAGTTTTCTAAATTTGCTTAAAATGATTAATTTTCTATATTTATGGAGATTTGATATATTGATATATTAATTTCTTTCATATAATATAAATTATTAAAAACTTTTTTTTTTATTTCTATTAACCATTTTTATAACTATAGAAATTATGTTGTAGACTGGAAATTGCTCAAGAGTTTTGCTATCAACTCATCAGTAAACTCGTAAAAAATAATTAGCGGAGCGTTTTTAAATAGTTATTTTTACTGTAAAAATTTATTGAAAAAATTCAAAGTTGAACTATTTAGTATTTAAAATTATAAGAGAATCTCACGACTCTAATCATATATTGACTTGTGAACAAATTGGACCTAAAAATGTGAAGTATCGTGTTGGGCTGAGAGTGGGAAAAAGAGAGTAAGTTTATCCCAACGTAGATTCCAATAATTTCATGTACTTTGCATTAATAAATATTTTGCTTAGAAGCATCTTATAATGTCTTGCATTACACATATCTCCTGGGTTTCAAGAAAGCCTCTTTTATAAAGGAAATAAAAAGATAAGATATGTTTTATATTCTACTGATTGAATTAAATAAAAATAAAATTATGTTCAGGCTATATCATCCACTTTGCAGATCATCTCCAATGTCAAAACTGTAAAAAAAATTTATTTCTAATAAATTCGAATTATATTAATGAAAAAAAATTTTATTTTTGGATGAATTTTCACAAAAAGTAAATTTATAAATTTGTTGATAAATAATTTTCTTAAATTTTAATTGATATATTTTTTTTTACTTCCAGGATATGATTGTTTGTAAATTGTTAAAATGAATATTTGCTTCGTTTCTTTCTTTTTTTCCATGGTTTTCTAAATTATCTGTGATTTTGGCTTGTCCGTGCTGCAGCGCTAATCAGTTCCCCGGATAATCGGAAGTTTATTGTATAAGAATTGAATATACGTAATTAATAACTTTATTAAATTGAATGCCGACCAACTTGTCTAGTGGTCAGCGTGCCTGACTGCGGATAAGGAGGTCCTGGGTTCGAATCCCGGTTCGGACATGGATATACTTTCTCTCTCTATCTATCCTGTCGTTGTCCTTTCCTAGTATGAGTGAGGTGTGAATGGTTGCCTACTCTATAAACAGGTCCCTGTGGCATGTGTGCACTGAGGAAGTCGGACTCCACACCAAAATATGGTTCAGTTGAAAAAGTGGAGCAGCGCACCTCATGTTGCCATGATATGCCTAGTCATGTGCCCTAGCTGGCACATGACAACAACATTAAATTGAATGAAAACATTTCAAGCTAAACACATATAAATGTAGGGCACATCGTGGCCATCACTCTTAATGGCAGAAGGTCACGGGTTCAATCCCATTTACTGTTCGGCAACCGGGAGATAGGTGTTCAACTTCTCCTTTCTGTCGCCTCATCAGCTGAGATGGATAGATGGGAGTTTTCAGGGTTTCCTCCTTGTGACACATGAATGTGACCCTCTGTTGATGTAAAGTGCTCTGGGAAGACAATTTATGCAGTGATGCCAAAATTCCTTACAGCAGTAAGACTGTCCATTAACAAAAAATACATAGTGTTACAAAAAAAAACATTTTATATTATTTTTTTCAACTGTGAAATAATGTTTTTCATTTGAAAGGGTAATATTGACTGTTACTTTTGAATTACCTTTTTCTTGTCAATAATGAATGACTTGGATTGACTTAAAAAACTATTGAATATTCCTAAACGCAGCTAATAAATATCTTTAATATAGCAGTTAATATAATATTAGTTTATTTGTGAAATCTTTCAAATAAATAGGCTTCAATTCGATGCAGTTTATTATCACTACACTACTGGCCATTAAAATTGCTACACCAGGAAAGCGGCACACCACGTGAAATTTGCATGACAGGTAGAACTTGCTGTGATATGCAAATGATTAGATTTTCAGCGCATTCATACAAAGCAGGCGACAGTAGCGACATCTACAATGTGTATAAAACCAGAGATTTGACAGCAGTTTTCTTATACTCAATTTCCGTTTCAACGTTGTTTTCGGCAAAGAATGTTGTTGTAATGCTTCGTGTAAGAAGAATAAATGCCTATAAGCACGTGTCTGACTTTGATCGAGGAAGGATGATAGCCTACCGGGATTGCGGTTTATCGTACCGCAATATTGCTGCTCGCGTCGGTCGAGACCCCATGACTGTTAGCAGAATATTGTATCGATGGGTTCAGAACAATCATACGGAACGTCATGCAGGATCTCAGCGACCCTCCATCACTAACAGCAGAGAAAACAGAAATCTTATCCGCATTGTCACAAGGGATCGTACAGCCACGTCACGAACCCTGAGTCGAGAAATGGAGTCATTTGCAAGGCAACAAGTTTCTGCTCGAACAGTTCGACGACGTTTGCAGCAGCATGGATTGTCTGCATGGCGACCATGGCTTTGGCTACCATGGACGCTGCATCACAGACAGGAGCGCCTTCAATGGTGTGATCAGCGAAGAACCTGGACGCGGGAATGGCATCACGTCATCTTTACAGATGAATCTCGGTTCTGTATACAGGACCATGATGGCCGCATCCGTGTTAGGAGGCATCTTGGAGAACGCGCATTGCCAGCTTACATTGGACATCGCCATACTGGCCCATCTGCTGGAGTGATGGTATGGGGTGCCATTGGATACATGTCTCGATCACCTCTTGTTCGCATTACCGGCTCTTTGAACAGCTACCGTTACATTTCCGATGTGTTAAGGCCCGTGGCTCTGCCCTATCTTCGAGGCCTCCCTAATGCTTTGTTTCAACAGGATAATGCACGACCGCATGTTCCCCGTACTGTTCTGAACTTCCTTGATACAGAACAGGTTCGACTGTTACCCTGGCCAGCACGTTCTCCTGATCTGTCACCAGTTGAGAACGTGTGGTCAATGGTTGCCGAGCGATATGCACGCCATCACTCACCATCCACTACTGTCGATGAACTGTGGCATAGTGTTGAAGCTGCATGGACTGAGATCCCCGTATATGCCATACAATCTCTTTTTAACTCCATGTCTATTCGGATAAATGCTGTTATTGCAGCCAGAGGTGGCTGCTCTGGGTACTGATTTCTCAAGATCTATACATCCTAATTTCCTGTAAATGTAATGACTTGTTCTTTCCACTATAATGTATGTGTCCAATAAATATCATTCTGTTATTTGCATTCCTTCTTGGTGTAGCAATTTTAATGGCCAGTAGTGTATATTATGCATATGTATATATATGCACTGCAGATTATTAAATTATTATATCTTGTGTACATATCAACAGTATCGAAACGTGTTTTTTTGTATTAAATTGATAAACAAACATTTAAGTAAGAATTTTACACCATTTTTACAAAATAAAAATATTGTGGTATGTACTAAAACTAAACTTATTTTCATTGAGCTGGGAAATTCGAAATAAAACATATTGCTTTATTGAAGATTAGAAAATATTTAAACTAATAGAAATACGAAATGATCACATATTCTAGAATGCTTTATTCATAGACTTTTCAAATATTTTTACACTGTGATGATTTTTTTCGGCACAGGTGCCGAATAATCCATGATTCCAAATTCTGAATTTTTTTGGCGATGAAGAAATGTTGCCAAGATGACGTATCGTGACGTGCATGATGACGTAAATACTAGGGTTACCAAAATAGAATTTTCCGCATAATTCTTATAGGTATCCATATGTATGACGTAACAAAAACAAGGTTGCCAGATACATAAGAAAATCCGCCAAAAAATCGCCAATCTCAGACTTTGGTGCATGGATTATGCGGCACCTCTGCCTTTTTTCCATAAAAACGTACATTTTGCCCTTCACTGAAGAAAAATCAATAATATAATTCAGTTACTTCTCTTTTAATTGGTAATAATTAATTTTTCTTCCAGAGTTATTGATAAGTATCATAATGTTGCTAATGTTAAGATATTCACTCGTTTACAATTTTATGGAAAACAGTATAAAGACATGCACGTATCACTATTTCCATTAACTCAAAGAAAGCAAATAATGAAAATTCAATCCACAATTCAAATTGACCTCCTAAATTACCAAACATTTCACTTGAATCAAACATGGGCACTTGTCTGTATTCTTTTGACATCAAACTCGAGTAATATATTTTCAGTCGTATGCTGTTTTTCCGGGAAAAAGTCAGATCAGGAGTCAATTGTCGCTTGATTCCTGTGAATTCTTTCGAAGGCCAAATTGCTTTCGATAATTGCTGTTCGTAGTATTTTGAAAAACACGCTAATGGGCAATCGCAAAGGGGATCATCCTGAGCCATTTTATCCTGTGCTTGATCTAGGCAACAAACGTCTTTTTCATTATTTATGTCGCAAACAGTTTGATTTAAAGTAGATGCCATTGTTGGATCCACGCAACCACATACTTTGTAGTTGTTTTGTTGAAGGCAATTTCTTAAGCATCCGTCCTCACTTTTTTGGATACTTGCAGATCTGTAATCTTTGCACTGATCTCGGTATGGAGACGGTAAGCGGTGCATGGTCACCTGCTTCAGTGCAATAGATGCTTCAAATCCAGGACTGATAAATGCACCTCTTTCGTCTGGAACTGGATCTTCGAGTGGATCATGTATCAGCACATGCACACCAATGCTAGGCGTGAGTCTTGCATATTCATTCATTTCAACATTCAAAACAAGATCCAGTCCACTGTTGTAGCCCACAGAAGAAATTTGCAGCAAGTTTTCATGATTTTGTTTAAATTTGTTGAAAGTGTAGCAGTTTCCATACTTTAAACTTTGAAAGAGAGTGAAGTTTTCCGATGAACACGTATATCCATTGAAAGCGCAGTATTTAATAAGATCTTGAACCTTGTGGCCAACAGCATGTTGATTTTTAAATCCCATTCTCATATATTTCTCCATGAAACTGGCCAAATTTGTTTTCACGTCTTTCAAAATGCCATTCGACCAATCTTTGCATGAGAGTAAGTGACGTCGTTCTGATGGCTTTATTCCTGACATTGACAACTTTCTTTCCCGGACAGCAACCCTGCGCTTTGCACAACCTCTTTCCGCAATGTCAGTATTTCTGCAATGAGTGAAGCGCTGTTTCATTCGATTGATGTTGCAAATAGTGATGGCTGGAAAATCTAACGCAGATTTTTGCTCTTCTTCTAATGATATTACTACAGGATAAGTCAAATAAACTTTTAAGAATTTAGAAATCTGGTAGCTGCAGACAATGACACCAAATAAAAGAAACAACATCCAGAAGATTTTCCTGATTAGTGATTCTGAATATTTGAATTGAGAAATTGCATACATGGATGATTGGCGATTCATATTCTTTAATGTGCAAGTAAATTGATTCAAATTAATTAATTATAATTCTTTCATTGAATATTTTTGCACTTCATAATAATTAAATTAATAAAAAAAATTTTCTCTGAGCCTGAAATACTTTTTTCTCTTCTTCTTGACTGAAGTGAATTATATGATTTGAAAGTTATTTGTAACGAATGTCTTTCGTTTAAAATGTGTAGCTAAATTTCCTGCAAAAAAAATTTAAAGTTAAGAATTAAAAAATATTTGAGATAATTTATAATGTTTAACACAGATATATTTCACTGAGCTAAATCTATTATTTAAACAAGATAATTCTTCAAAAATGGATAATACTTTAAGAATTTAAATAGGATAAAATCAGATTATTGTTTCATATTTCAGTTCAGAAAAGTTTTTCGAAAGCAATATTACAGTTACATTAATAAAATATTATAATATAATATAGAAAAATATATTTTTCTCTTCATATGCTAGTAATAATTTGGATTTTATTTTTAAAAAAATTCATACACATACATGGACATACTTAATAACAATTTAATTAACACAATTTAATATTCAAAAGAAAATTTGATTAGATGCTGAGATAAATATTAAATTATTCAAACTGTTTCATGGCAGCTAATTTATTTCAAACTTTAGAAGAATCATATTTTTAAGATAAATTAGACTTAAAAAATGTATGTAATAAAGTATTTTATGTTAGCAATTGGACAGTTTTCTAAATAAGACATTTGTTAAATGAGAAATAAATTTGCATTTGTATAATTCAGGGCATTATTTATCAATGTAAAGCAAGCTCTGAATGCATAAAAATTTTCCTTAAAAATATCCGAATACCAAATGCATATTTGCATGAGAAATTTATTTTCAGTTGAATTTTTGTCTAATCTTAGTAAATCCAAATCAAAACTGGTGAAATGTTTTGTCATATTTTTAAATATCTGCTTTCTAATTTTAAATTCTGTGTCTGCCTTTTGTTCTCTCCTCAAAGTTTATTCGGGAAAAACTGTTAATATACAGGGTGATCTTTTTTAAAGTGACAGTATTTGGAGCGCCCTGTAGCGAGATCTAATATCAGAAATGGCACCAAATTTGGTATTCAGACTAATCAAGACACGGGAAAAAAGTTTCCATTAAAAAATTTTAGTTCCAAAATTCGCCGCAAGGGCATTTTATAGCGCTTTACAATGTATAAAATGTGAGAAAAGAAAAATACTAACGCATACAATCGTATAGTTAAATTTTTAATTTATTACATTAACTTCTCCGGTGAGGAATTAAACCACATTCAATGTGAGCACCGTTCTCAGAAATAACGCCGTGCATTCTGTGCACAACGTTTCACACAGTCGTGCGTAACATATCACGAATAATTTTCTGCACTGTCTTTGTTATGTTGTCCTTTAGAATAGACAAATTTGATACTCCACAAACATAAAAGTACGTTCCGGTAACGTGAGAGCCAAGACCATTGGATCACGTTTACTTCAGCTGAGATTATTTGTCAGAGCTGTCGACTACTTGCTTTTATAGACTTTATTACTGGCACTGTCAATGCACAACATTTGCATTTTTCTTTGATACCCGTATTTTATGTTAATTGTTGTTGTGAAAACTATAACAGCACCACAAAATGCCCTAGCGGTGACTTTCGGAACTAATTTTTTTACGGAATCTTTTTTCCCATGTCTTGATTAGTCTAAATACCAAGTTTGGTGTCATTTCGGCTATTAGATCGCGCTACAGGACGCTCCAAACACTGTCATTTTAAAAAAGATCACCCTGTACATCTTCTCCATTGTTTTATATCTAAGGCATCATTTCTGTTGCCAGCTTTGTCTATTATTAATGTAATTACTATTTTTATGTCACCTCTTTCATTTTTTCCTGGAGTTTTAATTGCATTCTATCCAACTAGAGTCATGGCAATCTATTTCCTTTCTATTTTCTACATGAGTTTATCGAATTAATTGCAATAATTGAAACAGCAGTGCTGATCATTTATTATCATGAAGAGAAAACGGAAGTTATCATTTAGCATCATGAGGTAAATCTCAAAATTATAGTTATATTAGAAATTAGACTATATTTTCTTTGATTCATATATTCCAAGGGAATTCAGACTTCATCCAGTTTTCTCATGTGGTTCCTATGACTCAATAGTCTTTTCGAAAAGACTTTTCAGAAGATCAGTGCGGCTAAAATATTTATCAAAATATAAAGTATAGCTTTAAACAATCACATTAGCCTGTCTCTTTCCTCTTAACTCAATTACTAGGGAAGTTTTTATTCTTGAGCAAACTGTTTTTAGCACAAATGGGGAAAACTTTTAGAAATATTCTTCGCTGTCAAAGAAAGTATAAGGTTTGTTTGCAAAAGATATTGACTTATATATATATATATATATGTATATATATATATATATATATATATATATATATATATATATATATATATATATATATATATATATATATATATATATATATATATATATATATATATATATATATTATATATGTAATTTTACTGTTATGATTAACAATCATTTCATCAGTTCTTGAACTTTCTGAGAGAAAAATTTGACCTTAAAAAAATTATTAGTGAAAATGATATTCAAAAGTTTTACCTCAAAAGCAAAGCTTAGAGATGCTAACTAATGATCTCATTGCTTACAAAGTGTAAATAATATCTCAAATTTTTAAAGCAGTAAGTGGAACTTTCCCTAGAATGTGTTAGTACACTTTCAGCAAATCGCCAGTGATTATTGTCACAGATATTTATCTGACAACTAGTTAGAAGTAAAATTACTGAAAAAATACGTGTTTTGTTATGAATTTCACAACTTTTATACATCAAACAATTTCTTTTTTTTTGTAAGAATATAAATATAATTGGAATAAAACAGTTCAAAACTCTTTACTAGATTTTTACCTTTCAATCCATTTCCAATTTGCTTAAGCAAATGATTTCCAGAATGATAACACTGTATTTACTATTTTGTATACGGTGATAACTTATTTATACTTAAAATGAATGACATTTTATAACTTTTTTCTTAGAGGTTGTTTTTGAAGAACTTAAATTTGTGGCTGGTTCACTCTTAAAAATATTTCTATTTTTAATTCCCAGAAATGAAAAAATATCATTTATAATCTTTTCATCAGAATTTACTTCATAGTGGTAATAGTGACTTCAACATCACAGTCATCTATTTTTAATTCTTCATCTAACTTCAAAAATATTTGCTTTGACTGAATTCTGAAGAAAAAAATTCATTATTCTCGGGTGAAACCTTTCAATCATAATGATCAAAAAACATGACCACTTATTTAGCATTTTCTCTATTCTATTTGAAAAACAATTAAAATTATAATTATATAGTTTTAATAAAACAATAGGATGGAAATTAAAATGCCCGCGCATGAAAATAGCATATCTACATGTCAAAAGAAAGCCGAAACATAACACTGAAGAAACAAACTAGAAAACAAATGTTTGAAATAATCAAAATATCCACAAAAAAGTCCCAAATGAATGATAAATATCTCATTCTAGGAGAATTTTATACATAAAATTTCCTGTTCCAGCTGATAAAATATTTCCAAACAACAAATACAGACTTTCACGTGCTCAATTTTTGCTAAGCTTAAAGTGGTATAAAAGAATAAAATTTTTCAATAATAAAAAAGTGTAAAAGGATAACACTTTTGGACTACGATAAGGATTAAAATAGTATTAAATGTAAGTGGATTTTAAGATAAGTTATAGTTATTAAAAAAGAACAAGACCAAAATTGATTATATTTAGTTTTAAGCAAAATAATACAAAGTATTTATTTATTAAGATTTCTGTTATTTTTAATTCATATAAATTGAATGCATGAAATGTATAATTTTATTTCTATACATCTAACCACACAAAAATCTAAAATTAATGTAAAACATCAAAACATTTTCTCTATATTATTTGAAGTTTATAATATATTAAGAAACATTAAACTTTCACAAGAAATGTGATACATGTTTTTGAATATTTTTAATTTGTTTATTATTTTAAAAGTAACATTTAATTTGTTTATTATTTAATTTGTTTATTATTTTAAAGAACACGCATATTGTAATACTTGAAAAATTTACGATATATTTTACTAATAAATGGGGTGATTTTCAGCGTAATTAATTTTACCAATTTCCTTTTATTTGTCAAAAGCCAAATATATTGAATTGTTTTCAAGGAAATTGTTAGTACTTACCATTATTTAGGTCTTTCAGTTTTATCACTTAAAAAAATCATAAGTACTTTATCAATTCTAGAAAAGTCTTTTTCATTTGATGCATTTTATCATAGACAAAAATATGAGTTTTTAGAAATAAATTTCTGAAATTACTCGGGATGTTTGAAGAAATATTGTAGATATAATTGCATTTTAGGTAATATTTTCTTTACAATAATATATATCAGACAAATCTTAATCAATAAATAGTGTTTGGTATTATTTCATTAATTTCAGTAAAACGTCATTAGCATAAATATTTAATTTCGTTCATATTACAATTTAAAAGCTTTTAATGATTTTAAGTTCCACCATTATTGATTTCGTAAAAACGTGTGAAGTTATATTTTTACCACTTAATGATATCAACATTTTAAATTTTCAATTTGGTGCATTAACATGTAGAGAATTGTTTGGTTTGGAAATTCAGAAATGAAAAACAAATTATTCTCTCTTTCTTCTTTTCATTTTGAGAAAAGGAAACCAACAGGAAAAGGATTTTAAAAGCAATTCATTTTATGTAAAATAAAATAGTTACAAGGTCTTTTATAGTTAACATTCAAATGATATTGATAATAAAAGAGATTATGTCGTTAAAATGTTAACTGCATAACTTAAAGAAGACAACATTGTATCTACTCATAATTTTCTAATATGTATAGGAAAGTACATGAAATTAATAAACTTATAAAAATAAATTTTATAGGTGAAACGTATTTAGAAGAATGATCTGATACACATGAAAATGTTGAATGATTTCAATAAAATAGTGATTAGAATATAAGATGAAAGAAATAATTTTTGCTGCCTGTTTCTCTGTCTTAAATGACAGAATAATCTCTTATCAGTTTCAAAAACATAACATTGAAAAAAACCTACATACATGTTTAATGATTTTTCAGAATAATCGATACATTGACATTTTTTACATTTACTGACATCTTTTTGACATTCTCATCCTGATAAATATCTTTTGAGAATACCATGGTGGTTTAGTTGGGGAAGGCAGAGCAGAAGGTAGAGGGTTCTATAACTGACCCAGCCAAGATCGAATATATTCATTAATGGCTGTTGGTGTTAGCGAAATAGACCGTTATCGCATTGTACTCCCAATGATATGATAGTTCTAGGAGTAGCAGGTCAAGACTGTGGGTCTATTGCTTAGGCCAACGTTTTAAATAACGAGGACCCAACCACTTTCGGACTACGATAATATTAATGTGTGGTCTGCGTGACTCGTGTAGACTTGTGTAGTCAAGATGAAATCGATTTTTCTTTTTTTTTAGTTCCAAAAATAGAAGTTTACCAGAAATGGTTGGATAAAAACTTTCTTTCATAATAATATATTATAAGGAAAATCATGTAATATATCAAATAGTACATATCGAACTATAATATTTACGAATTTAGAGAATTTGAGTTCTCACATAAAGTATAATTGCATATAATTTTGCCCATTTAATAAGTTTTTCATATCATAAAAATAATGATGATTTAATTCTAATTTTAAGTTTTAAAGAACCAGTCTAAGCAACGACTTTATTAAAATATTTGTACTCAACTGTATGGATATTTTTTTAAATATATAGAAATAAATTATTACAATAAAAGTGTCTTTTAAATTTCTTTCTTTTATATCAATTTATAATTACTTTAAAATATGAATAAAAGAACAAATCTTATTTCTATAAATAACTGAATAAATTCATTTTTTCAATCTCAAGTTTTGTATCAATAAAAGATATAGGTATCTTTTAATATAGATCATTAAATTAAAAAATTTGCCTCATAGATTCGCCCTATTAATGAGACTATATATATATATATATGTTTGTATGTGTATATATATATATATATATATATATATATATATATATAAGATAAAACATGAAGAAAAGTAAAATCAGAAATATAAAATTGGAAAGATACTAAAGTATATGAAGCAAAAGACAAGAAGGCATAGGGACCATGTCTTCATCAGGAGGGAGATGGTCAGCTATGCAAAAATGAACACTCTTTTCTGACATGCTCGAAGGACAAATGTCTAAAAATCTTCGAGTAATTTCCCCGAAGAGTGTTCGTATTAAAAGAACTTAATTAAAAATTAATTTTAATTAAGTTCTTTCGTATTAAAAGAACTTAATTTTAATTAAGTTCACTCTTCGGGGAATTGCTCGAAGATTTTTAGACATTTGTCCTTCGAGCATGTCAGAAAAGAGTGTTCATTTTTGCATAGCTGACCATCTCCCTCCTGATGAAGACATGGTCCCTATGCCTTCTTGTCTTTTGCTTCATATACTTTAGTATCTTTCCAATTTTATATTTCTGATTTTACTTTTCTTCATGTTTTATCTTATTAATCTTTCTTTAGCTGCTTTTGCGCTGGCCAGATTTTCTATTATGCATTGTAGTTACAACATTATATTTTTAGCTCTGTATTTATTATATATATTCATATATGTCTTTTCTTTATATTAATATATATATATATATATATATATATATATATATATATATATATATATATATATATATTTATATATAATTATGTATGTATTCTAATTAATATTATAGATTGCTAAATAAAATATCACTGATAACATTATTAATAATGAATACGCTTTTGATTGCCATTTGCCGAATGAGGGCAGAAAATCTATTTTGAAACATTTCTTTTCTTAACAATTGCCAATTTATTTTTAAAAAATTACGTGTCATATAAAATACCAAAATTATAAGTCATCAATGTAATTGGAAATTCTTAAATATGTTATTGCGTAAAAATATTTTGGCATATTTAATGTTTTTATGTTTTCGATACCCAAATTCATTTTGCTTTATTTTGCAAGAAAAAATTTAATCTCATACATAAGAAATATTTTTTTTATAATGTTTAGATTATTTTATATCTTTTGTTTGTGCAAATGCTATTGTTATGGTTTTTTACAAAAATTTCAAAAAAAAAATATTTTATTTTATTATTCTGCACATATATTTGGAAAATTGTAGCTTTGTCTAGTAGTTTTGATAGTTTTGTATATTGTAGTTTGTGATCGTATTCTGACATTGAAAATTGGACTTATTTTGAGAATCCCAAGCGGAACCGATCCTATGTTGACCCCGGACAGCTTTACAAATCGACCGCAAGGCCGAATTGGCTTGGCCGGACAATGTTGCGTATTTTATGAGATCACGAGTGCGTGTGTGGACAATGTATTATGAGCTTCTTAAACCCGGCGAAACCGTTGATACTGATCGCTTCAAGCAACAATTAAATGATTTGAATAATGCTATACTCGGAAAATGCGAGCAATACAAGCAATGGCACTACAAAGTGATTTTCCTTTATAATCACGCACGTAACTACCGTGCTAAGCAGACCAAGGACATCGTTAAGGTATTCAAATGGGAGCCCGTAGCGCATGCGGCTTATTCGCCAGACTTAGCTCCTTCTGATTAGCTTTTTGCATCATTGGGACACGCATTGGCTGACCAGCGCTCCACTTCTTACGAAAACGTCAAACCTTGGCTTGATTTATGGCTGGCCTCAAAGGACTGATCATATTTTGTGTGGTATTCACAAATTGCCTAAAAGATGGGAAAAATGTGTAGCTATCGATGGATATTATTTCAAATAAAGAAATATTAACAGTTTTTGCAAATTTATTGCGTCTTTTTTTAAAACAATTGTCTCATTTCATTTTGCATACACCTGATATATATATATATATATATATATATATATATATATATATATATATATATATATATATATATATATATATATATATTCAGGTGTAATATATATATATATATATATATATATATATATATATATATATATATATATATATATATATATATATATATATATATATATATATATATATATATATATATATATATATATATATATATATATATAATTAGTGTAAATTTCAAGGAAACTAAATAAATTAATTAAAAAGACAAGGTAAATCTTTTAGAAAATTTCAGTATAATCAGTAAAAAGTGAAACAACTTACGTGCTCAAATTAGAAAAGATCTTTACGAAATGAAAAGACAAAAACATTTTTAATAAGAACAAAATGAAACATTTAAAGGGGTAAATTGTCGCAGTATAATTCCTATATCGAGATAATGTTAAAATTTCTTCTGTTTATAAGGAACATTTCAAAATAACTATTAAACGGAATTGTTTGAATTTTTTGATTTTATATTTTATAGTTTATTTTTTTAAAAAATAAATAACTCTACTAACACGTATTTATCACTTACATCGTTATAAAATTTTCTAACATTTTAAATTATAAAATTTTAAGATAACATTATATAGAAAAAATTTGTGATTAAGGTATATAAAATAATATATTTGCACACAAAGTATGCTAAGTTTTACATGTTCAATCAAGACTTTTTCAGAAAATGTGCCTTATTAAAAAATAAACTTCATTTTGAAAAAAAAACGAGATTTAATATCAAAATTGTGTATAATTTATGCATTCCAGAATCATAACAATGATTATCTGAATTAACTGACAGAACATCTTCCATTCCACATTTTAATGCCTTCTTTTTATCGTAGTCTCTATTTATCGTTTTTATCGTAGTCTCTCTAGATTTTTATTTTATATCCCAGTTTCACTTGCGTATACGCGCGTGCGAGCTTCATCTGCTCTCTATCATCATAGTTCTACAAGTATATAAACCTGGCTGGATTTCTAATAATGATAAGACCTTGCATTTTGAGATATTTCTATTGTTAAATAAAGCTTTAGCTTCATATACAGCAATTTTTAAAGTTTCTAGCTGTACAAAAAAAATTTTTTGAATCCTCAACTGCAAGAGACTATTGAAACTTTGTATTATTAGTGTCATTTTTTAAGGACTAAGTTGTTTCCCACTTTATTCCAGGAAAATGGTTACTTGAATTTTATATTTAATTTATAATTTCTCTAGTTGGCGAAATGGAAAACTACCTTTATCATTATGGCTATAGCCTCAAAATTCAAATTCTATAAGCTGTAAAAAACAGTATTTTATATATAAATCATAATATATTATCAAAAAGGATATATCATTATATATCAATAGAAAAGTGTTGAAAAAATTGTGCGAAGAAAGCGCTATGTGGTTAGCATTATGTTTATATGGAAAGAGCTACGTAAATATTTATTGCCATATTTCATATATTGATAAAGGATTCTTTCATAAAAGAATACTGCCATAAAATATGAAAAAGGAAACTAACTCTTCTTAATTTATCAGTATAAGTTATTCAACTCATCTTAAATTCTATTCATTTATATATTTTTAACAAACTTCTCGGGGATTGATATTGCTGCTAATTTATCATAATTTCATTGCTGTAACATAATCTTTAAATGAAATTTTGTGAAAAATCATTTGAAAATGTAACAATCACAAATTAATTATTTCCAATTCCCTAATAATATTTACTTGCTTCTGAAATTATTTTGATGTATTTTTTTACAATGATACCTGTTTTGTTATCAGAAAAAGAACAGATGTCACCTACAAAGCAAATAATTTATTGCTTGGTAGTAACAATTTAAAAACATTTATTCTATAGCATGTAAAATAAAAGGACTTAATTGTACCTCTTAATATTATTCCTACACCTAAATAATTAAAAAAAAGATTATATATAATTTAAAGACACTGAAAACTATTAAATGACAATTAGGTGAATCTACTTTCGATGCAAATAACCCTATCTATTGGTAGCAAAACAGCGCCTAGCACTATTTATTGATTGAAAAGATATGCCGGCAATTATCTAGAAAATACGACATAATTTCGAATAAAGCTAATAACATTCTGCATTTAACCTCAAGCGAATCCACGAGGTTATTTTCCAAGCTAAATGCTAAGAAGAATATTAAATTCATCAAAAGAGGAATTATTTTCACGAAATCCTGTCTCTTCAAAGGATAGAAATGAACCAGCATTGACGAAAGTAATTATTGACAATCATCTATATCTCGAATGTATTAATTTATGTAGAATAAGTGCATAAGTCTAATATTACATTTAAATATTTTTCTCTCTCTATTCCTTTTATTTTAATAATCAAAAATTTATCAGAATTTAACTGGCAATGCAGATAGATGTATTTCTGAAAGTCATGCTCATAAATTAAGTTTAAAAATATTTTATTTAAAATTGATAGAATATTTTGTCATTTGCGTTTTATTAATATCATAAATGTGCACAATAATGAAAAATTGAAAAATATCGAAGAAGATGCAAAGGTATAATTCTCGAAAGTCAAATGTTGTTTTGAAGTATTAAGTATTATAGTTAATTCGAATAAAAAATATTTTAATTTTATTTTAATGTTCAGATGATATTAGTTATAAAGGTAAGAATCATAATAGTCCAAAAAATATTTTAGATTGTTTTCTAATTTGATACATTTATACCTAACATTGAAATTATGTTTTAGAAGCATTAAATGTGAATAAATTCAAAAATTACTAAAGTCTAAAAACAGATAGCACTTTATTTTTTTATTGATACGTATAACAAATATTAGTTTCAATTTTCATTAAAAACTAAAAATCGTTTTCGTTTCATTTTAAATCAGAAAATATTTTTTTACTTCTTCTTCTTCTTCATTGGCCTGACAGCCCAGGGTGGGCCTTAGCCTTCCTCAGAAGTGCATACCAGGACCCCCTATTTTTGGATAAGGTCATCCAGTTTGTCACTTATAGTGTTTTTAGGTCGTTTTCAAGGTAGTCACGCCATCGGAGTTTCGGTCGTCCTCTTCTTCTGGTGCCAATGGGGCAAGCCGAGATTTTTTTTTTTTTTTTTTGTCACCCGATTGTCGTTTATCAGGCTCAAATGTATCTTAATACTAAAGATGTATAAAAACGTATTGAAATTAATGAAAAATAAAAATTCAGTCATTCAAAGAATTACTATGCAATATGTTGTAAATGATTTTATTTGAAAGTATCGCTAGCTTTAAGAATAATGTAATTAAATTATATATGACAATAGCATATTCTCTAATATATAATATTGTTATCTCCTGAAAATACATTTTGGATAATGGTAGCATAGAAAAAAATTTCTGTAATATGTCATTCAATTCTGGTAATGATAATTAACATAAAAAACATCGTATTACATGCAAAACAACTAGTGTTGAATTTTTGTGTGTATATATATATATATATATATATATATATATATATATATAGTGTATATATATATATATATATATATATATATATATATATATATATATATATATATATATATATATATATATATATATATATATATATATATATATATATGCATTATAACATATGTATTTACATGAATATTTTTATAGGAGTAAATAGCTGAAAAATATGTCTAATTTATATTCATTTATGCCTAGTTACAAACACATGCAAATGTATCAGAATATCACTCTGAAATTTTAAAATAGCCTAAAGTCATATTTAAAAAGCTCTAAATTTTATTATAATGAATACTTTTAAATCCCACACCTTTTGAAATACATAAGTTACATCGATGCATATATATCAAGTTTAAGCTGTGTGCAATGATTTTTGATTACAAAATACAAAAATTATATGTAATGAACACAAAACTTGAATATATACTGTTCTTCGGAAATAAATGTGATACATTTTTTGCATTATAGCATTATTAATTTAATGTAATATTAAAATTCTTCAAAGAATGAATTCTAACTAAAAAAATATTTCGTAAATAAAATATTAAGATTTTCAATTTAATATTACAGCTGCGCTTATTTAAATGCACATAGTTTGTTTTGTATGATTATTAATCATGTTGATTAGTGAGATTAAAGGATTCAGTCATAAAATCTCTGGACTCAGTTCAACAGTTCATGGGTACAAACCCCACCTTGGGCTTGAATGTTTGCTAGTGGCTCGAAACCCACTTAAAATCGTTAGTTCCAATTTAATTATTTCTCATGAGCAAAAAATGACCTTAGAGAGACAAGCAAAAATGTTTATCTGATTAAAAATTTGATAAACACATTTTTGTTTATCTTGTAAAATGTTGTTTATAAAATGCTAAATAAATGTTTATCTTGTATAATGCAAAATGTTTATCTGTTTAACTATTAGTTTAAGAAAACTTTATTTTTTTTTTACAATATAGAGTGAAATGTGACATATTACTTCCTCTTATTGTATATAACTTCACGTTCCCACAACTTATTCCCATTACAATAATTACAGTATATTGTAAATTAGACCTTATTTATTTTTATTTTCAATATCAATTTAAAGTTTGGAAACAAAATAGACATATGTTACGATATTATTATCTAAGGAAACAGAAATAATATTATATATTCTCTAAAGTTCACTAAACATTAAATATTTTCTACAAAAAATTCCTTCATTGTGTACCAGCTAGCCTGGCAATATGGGGTGCGTTGCTCCACTTTTCCAACTGAACCATATTTTGGTGTGGAGTCCGACTTCCTCAGTACACACATGCCATAGGTACACGTTTATAGGGTAGGCAACCATTCACACCTCATTCATACAAAGAAGGGACAAAGACAGGATAGATAGAGAGAGAAAAAAAGTACATCCATGCCCGAACCGGGATTCAAACCCAGGACCTCCTTATCCGTAGTCAGGCACGCTGACCACTAGACCATTAGGTCGGCTTTCTACAAAAAACAAAAATCCTATATAGGGAAATATTTATATGCGATAAAGGATAATATAAATTATTTTTGTGTGGTCGCACAATGCAAAAGGTTTTTGTTCATGATTTTATTTCAATAATTATTTTATTCAATTATCCATAAATCATAAAAACTAAAAATAAATAAAAAAATGAAGGTAAAATAGTTTTAATTTGAAAGAAATAAACCCAATTTATTTTAACAAAGTAAGAATTGCTTTGATTTCCATTATATTAAGAATTGCAAAACTTCTGACAAAATGATTAAAAAAATTGTAATTATTCCAGATATTTTAAGCAAAAATTTGTTTCTTAACCATTTGCTCATTCGCTTAAGGAATGCTTTTATTAATAAAGAATAAATTGAGACAAAGTTTTGATTGTTATTTAAATTAGAAATTGTGTGATCTTTCATTCAATAATAACTACAAACTCTAGTGATCCTTCACAACTATACAATTCCTAACTAACGTATTCACTTTTTCAGTTAATATTTCTCAATTTAGGGAAATTTACAACAGTTATTTTCATTTGCAATTAAATTATGAATTGCATGATGCTTAGAAATCATGTGGTTTGGATTTTTGTTTAAAAGAAGCAGACTGTTTCTTATCAAATGCTAATGCCTCTTGTTATACCTCTTGTTAAATAATAGTATTAAAAAGTTTTAAGCACTTATAAATTGATAAGAATTACTGAATGCATATTAATTCATTGTTGTGTAAGTTAATTATTGTAATTAATTCATAGTTATAAATTTTGGTTGTTTTGAATATTAGTTCATGAATTAAGAATTAATATTCACCTTGATTCAGAATAATTTACAAGAACTCTTTCTGAATTTCATATTAATTATGTGAGCGATATAATTTCTCACTAAACGATTAAACGAAATTAAAATTTCCAAATTTTTGCATAGTATTTATTTCTTAATCAAAAATACTTATATTGCAATTAATACTTGAAACTGAATTCCTTTAAATGAAAATTTTGAAGCTCTTTAAAAGTTTGTCTTTCAAAAGCAATATGAAGGTCATAATTTCAAAAAGCTTCAAATTGTCATTCTAACTCACAATTTTTTGTTGAATATTGCTCATGAAAATAATAATATAAAATTCATTATTATATTATTTATTATTATATGCAATTAAAAAGAATTTATAATTTTGTTTTGTTGAATGTTGCTCATGAAAGTAATAATAAATAATCTATTAGTACTTTCATGATCAGCATTCAACGAACTCTTGGGTTTTTCAATTTATTTCCAGAGGTAAAAAAATAATCGATAGATTCAAATATGAGTCTTTTATATGGTTTTTAATTAAAAACTTTTATTAAATTTATTGTTTAGCTTGTTAATTTTATATGCATTTTATTTTCATTTTATAATAACACATTTTTTTTAATATTAAATGTACAACACTACGCCTTATTAGATTCTACAACTATGTAAATGTTTTTCAAAAATTTGCAAATTTTATTTCAAAATTATATATTTTTTTTATTTTCAGGAAAAGTTGGATTCACTGCTTAGTCAAAAAATAGCTCCTAATTGTTTCACAATCAGGCATCACTCATTGCAGTAAACTAGAAACAACAGCAAGTGTTTTTGGTTTAAGCATACATCATCAAAGCATCAATTAAGTAGAAAATATAATTATTCAATAAAATAGTCAAATAACTTGCCCTTTTAAGAAAATTATGAAACGCCAATCATCTATGTACGCAATTTCTCAATTCAAATACGCAAGAGCGCGGATCAGGAAATATTTTTGGTTGCTGTTCTTACTATTTGGTACCATTGTCTGCAGTTACCAGATTTCTAAATTCTTGAAAGTTTATTTAACTTATCCTGTAGTAATATCATTAGAAGAAGAGCTCAAATCGGCGTTAGACTTTCCAGCAATCACAATTTGCAACATCAATCGAATGAAATCAATGTTTAGCAGATGTAACAATGAAGACATAGCAGAAAGGGGCTGCATGTCCTCAAGGACCTATATTAGACCCAAATTGACAACATCAAAAGTATCAATGTCAGGAATGAAGTTAACAGAGCGGCGATATATACTGTCATGCAAGGATTTGTACAATGGCACTTTGAAAGATGCAAGCCTAAAATTAACTGGTTTCATAAAGAAGTACATGGAAATGGATCCTAAAAATCAACATGCTGTTGGCCACAATATGAAAGAGCTTATAGAATTCTGTTCTTTTGAAGGGTATGTATGTTCATCAGAAAATTTCACTCTTTTCCAAAGTTTAAAGTATGGAAATTGCTACACTTTCAACAAATTTAAGCCAAATAAAGAAAAACTGCTCAAAATTTCTTCCGTTGGCTACAACAGTGGATTGGAACTGGTTTTAAATGTTGAACAAGAACAATATATGCAGTTTACCCCAAGCATAGGTGTGCATGTTCTTATACATGACCCTAAAGAAATCCCAGTTCCAGATGACAGAGGTGTGATTGTAAGCCCGGGATTCGAAGTATCTGTTGCACTGAAGCAGGTGGTCATGCACCGCTTACCAGCACCATACAGAGATCAATGCAGGGACTATAGAGCAACAGGTTTACATAGAAATGAAGACGAATGCCTAAAAGACTGCCTTCAGCAGAAAAATAATGACTCATGCGGTTGCGTGGATCCAACTGTGACGTCACGATTAAATCAAACGCATTGTGACATGAATTTTATAGACGATGTTTGCTGCCTCGATCAAGCACAGGATCAAATTGTTAAAGGTGATACACCATGCGATTGTCCATTGGCGTGTTTTTCGAAATACTACGAACAACAGCTATCGAAAGCAATTTGGCCTTCAAAAGAATTCCTTGGAATCAAAAAGCAAGTAATCGATAATGAAGATCTGTTATATCTCAGGAAAAACAGCGTAAGACTGAAAATATATTTCTCAAGTCTGGTGTCAAAAGAATACAGACAAGTACCCATGTTTGATCAAAGTGAAATGTTTGGTAATTTAGGAGGTCAATTTGAATTGTGGATTGAATTTTCTTTATTTGCCCTATTTGAGATAATAGAGATATTATTCCGTGTATGTCACTATACATTGTCCAGTAGATTAGCAAGGAAATAAATATCTCTCTTGTGATAACATTCTGATACAACAATAAATGTTTGTAATAAGCTAATTATAAAAGAAACTTATTAATTTTTAACATTTTTCCTGCAGATATGTGCATTAAATTTGAGCTTTTATTGTATGAAAAACAACATATTTTTTAAACTTAAGAAAAAGTCTTGGAGAAGCTGCAATTGAAATTATTTTATGTATATTCAATCTTTAATCCAAAGAAATCGTCATCTTTTATTCCAAAGAATTTTAATAAAATTTTCTTAATCCTGCATAGTTTTCGCATTGAAAATGTTTCAAGTGTTTAATTGAATTTCTCATTTATTAAGTTAGGTGATAAAAAATATTTTTCAATTTAGTTCAAAACAACCAATTACAAATATTTTAACATAAGGTCATCCAGTTATTTCATTAAGCTTTCATACAGTTCATGCTTTCTAAGCAAAATTTATGAATATTCTGATTTATGCGTTTTTTATATTTTTTGAAATACTGCTATACAATTAAGCGATTAAGTCCTAACTCAACTAGAGGGTCACAAAACCGTTCTTTTTAAAGTAAAATAAAAATTTTATATTTAAAATAAATAACTAATATTAATTTGCTCGACTCCTTAAAAATTTCTTAAGAACAAAATGTTTTTCTTCGTTTTAATAAGTTTTTAATAATGATTTTAAAATGATATTAATATAAGTTCAAAATATAATGTTTTTTATTATTGTAATTAAATTTAAATATTATATTTCATATTATATAATATAAAAAATTATATATTGTATTTAAAATCATATATTATTTTAATTGTAAAAAAATAATTTTTTTAATATACAATTGAATATTAAAAATCGTTCATTTCGTATACTTAGATTTTTAAAGCGAATTTCACAAACTCTGCGCAGTTATAGAATTAAGGTACTCATTAGTAATTAGTACTTAACCCTAAATGTTTTCATTTCACTAAAATTATAAATTCTGTTTATAAACTAATATTAAGATTTTAAATCTATAAAGGTGAGAATACTGGGACCATTCGTACATTACATTATATTTTTTACGAGAAATTTTTAAAAAATTCTTCAGTTAATGGATTATAGTACATGTTATTAGTTATTTAATTTACATGTGCATTTATTTTTATAGATTTAAAATTTTACGTTCCTATTTTAATATTTTTTATTTGTTTCTTATTGTTTAATATGGGAAAATTACTTTCTTCTTACGTGTATTTAAAAACAAACTTTAAGAATATCTTGCAGTTATCGGCTTAATACAGATTTTTAATAAAATTTTACTGATTAGTAGTTATAACTCTAAGAGTTTCTTATTTACACTCACTTCCAAAAGTTAAGCACGGAGAGGAAATGCTAATTTCCGGAAGCCAATCAGAATTGAAGAGGATGCAAATCGTTGCAGAGAAAGATGGAAGTATGCAAATATGTTAGGTAACAGCCAATCGCGCTTTCATGTCAAGAAATATGCCAAAAGGGCAGTCTTATAAGATACCAGCTTTATGAACGGTTACTGAAGTTGATTTTAAGTGCTGATAGAAGGTGTTTAAAACTTTCGTTACAATTTGTTTTCAAGACATACGTGTTTCTATGATTTCCAGAAGACGAATGGAAGATTCTGAGCGCTGGCGTGCTTGTGGGACGCATTGAAGCAGGACAATCGATCTCAGATGTTGTTCTTTTCTTCGGCGTTCATCATTCTGTAATTTCACGTTTATGGAAACAATTCCAAACCACACAGACAGTTATCCGAAGGTCCGTAGCCGGTCACCCAAGGGTTACAAACCCCACGGAAGATCGATATATTTTTAGCCAAGCTGAATCCACACATGTGACATCTATGGTTACAACGACCATTGGTAAGGTGATATCTGCAGCTACTGTACGCCGAAGATTACGTATGAGTGGACTGTACGCCCGGATACCTCGAGTTTGCGTTTGTCTATCCGTCCAATCAAGAGGGGCACGATTAAAGTGGTGCCGGGAACATGTCAATTAAACTGTGTCTGACTTGGGCAATGTCATGTTTACTAATAAGTCAAGATTTGCTCTGGAGCCAAATGACAAGCGTATAAGGATATACCGTGAACAAAGAACACGCAATCAGCCCCAAAACATCACCGAACATCATGCATTCTGAGGCGAAAGCATTAAGGTGTGGGCAGGGTTTTCATTAGAATACCGCACCGACCTGCACATCTTTAAACGGGGTTCTGTGACGGCTGTCCGGTATCGAGATTAAGCCCTAGAACCCAATGTGAGATTGTACGCTGCAGCAGTTGGCCCTACTTTTGTTTTAATGGATGATAACGCACGTCCTCATAGAGCTGATATAATCGATGACTATCTGGAGAGTGTAGGGATTGTGCGTATAGCGTAGCCAGCATATTCCCCGACCTTAATCCCATTGAAAATCTTTGGGATACTCTCTGCAGTGCTATATCTTCATGTTTCCCCCTCCAGCCACTCTTGTTGAGCTTGAAACTGCTCTACAAGAAGAATGACTATTGCTTAATTTTGCGGTGGTTGACCGCCTAATTGAAAGCATGGTCACAAGATGTAAACTTTGTATACAGATGAGGAGAGATCACATACCCTATTAATCATTTCTTTTAATTTTATGCTGTTTATTTTCACTTTATAAATAATTCTGTTTAAATCACCAGTATGCCATTATCTCTGATAACTTATAAAAATTTAATATTGCTTTTATTTCTGTATATAATTATTGATTTTATTTTATGCATAAATATATATGCTACTTTCCTGCCGAATTTTGTGTCAGTCAAAGCAGTATTTGTTGATTTTTTTGCATTTTACATCTTCGTGCTTCACTTTTGGAAGTGAGTGTATTTTAATGAACATATAAATTATGGGTTTATTGTAAATATTCATTTTTTTATTTATTTTAAACTAAAACTCAACAATATATTTTGGTCCTTTGGAACAAACTTTAAAAAATGTTTCAAATTATAGGATTTACTTAGTTCTAAATGTTTAAATTCATTTTTGAATAAATTTCTAAATTATAAAATTATTCTTATTTGTTAATTTCAAGCAGTTAATTATTATAAATCATTTGTAACTTATAATCTATTCTTAAAAGGTGAATTTTATGAAGTTACTGTTATTCCGACATTAAGAAACTTTGTAGTTAGTATTTTGGATAATTTTAAAATTTGATTCTACATATGATTTTTAAAATTTGATTTACTATGTTAAATAAATTTTCTAATGTTGATTTTCCGTTTAATTCTATATATCCCATAAAAAATATAAATTTTTTTAATACAAGATATTAATAATTTTAGCGTTGGTTTTCATAACAATATATTCTTACAATATTCAAACATTTATTTTTAGATTCTTAACGAATAAGTTTTACATACACTTACATATGTAAAATGTCACTTTATTTATTTACTTAAGGTTGTAAAGTGACATTTTCTAAGTGGATAATATTTCAGGTTTCGTGGAAAATATATTTATTGATAGATTTAATCTATTCATAAAATATAGTAAAATATTTCTCAGTCTTCAAATAATTCTATACACCTGACAATGCTACGATTATGAAGTAAAAATTCTTAAACATCATTGGATAACTTTTATTCAATTCCTTTAATTAATTCACACTCTTCCTATAAATATTTATTTAGCTTGTTCAAATTTTCAATGGTTAATAAAACAACTTTTATTCATCAAATTCAAATATATTTTTTAACTTTTTGGATGACACTTGATGATAATCTAGTGTTAATTCATTAATTATATAAATTTACTTAATTAATTTTGGTTGGTTGGTAGCTGTTCTGAGACTTTTAGCTGCTTATGTCTCTATTATTCTAGGAAGATCTATATTCGAAATCTATTCATGCTTAAGAGGAATTTAATAAACGTTTTTAGTTTTTTGAGTTAGATGTGACGATTTTGATCAACTGTTTGTTATTTGCACTTGTATTTTTAAATTATGCAAAAATTGTTTCCGATCCTGGGCAATATAAGATTATATGTTCAGCATTATCAACTGCATAGCATGAACTGCATCTGTCTGAATCAGTCAGATTGAAACGGCAAAGTAGAGCAGGAGTCAGCAGTACTTCAGCTAGGCGCTTCTTGCAAGCAAAACATCCTCTTTGCGTGAATTGAGAGATCTCCCCATCTAGTTCCACTCCGGGTTGCCTCCAACCCTCAGGTAATATTTACTGATTTCGAATATTTTACCTTAATATTTTTCAATGTTACTTTTGATGTATGAGTAAAAGTATTCTATGGTAATCCACTCTATATCTACATTACCTTTTGTGACCGTTTTGGCTAGTTTATCAGTTTTTTCATTCATTATAATATTTTTGTGAGCTGGAACCCAAATAATTTGAAGTTCTTTGAAGAATTTTGAGGCCTGCCATGTTTTGTGTTTTAATCTTAATACTATACTTGCTAATTTTTGGTTACATTCCATCAGTGCGATAATGACAGATTTATTGGGTTGGCAACTAAGTAATTGCGGATTTTCTTTAGAAAATCAAAGACAATTTTTTCATGGAACTAAATAACTTAATTCTGTAATGTATTGCCCATTTTGATCAATGAACCTTGCCATCTTTCAGGCAGCATCATATAATCCCACGTTCATAAAACTTCTGGTTTTTATTAGCAAAAAAATGAATCAGATACGACTTAACATCATCATTATTATTGAAATGTTTACCCTTCAAGGAGTTTTGTAAAGATCGAAACAAAAAGTAATCAGATGGTGCAAAGTCAGGGCTATATGGTGGGTGTGGCGAAACGTCCTAACTAAGCTTCAATAACTTTTGCCGAGTGGCCAAAGATGTGTGCGTCCTTGGATTGTCATGATGGAATACAACACCTTTTCGATTTGTCATTTCGGACCGATTTTCTTCAACTGCATTGTTTAATTTCGTTAGTTGTTCAATGTAGACATCAGAATTGATCGTTCGGTTGAGTGTTAAGAGTTATAGTAGACAATTGCTTTGTAATCCTACTAAACTGATAACAAAACTTTCTTTTGATGAATATCAGCTTTTGATGTTGTTGGCGATGGTTCACTTGGCCTGCTCCACGATCTTTTCCGACTGATATTGTTGTAAACAACCCATTTTTCATCGCCAGTTATCAGTCGTTTTAAAAATGGATCATTTTCATTACGTTTCTTTAGCAAATTGGAGCTGTTAATGCGTTGCGTAAAATGCGTTTCTTTCAGTTCGTGAGATACCCATGTATCGAGTTTTTGAACATAGCAAAAGTGTTTTAAGTGATTTTCAATGCATGTATGTGATACATGAAGCTTCTCTACAATCTCACGCGTTGTGATGTGACGATCCGAATCGATTATTGCTTTGATTAGGTCGTCATCAACTTCAACTGGACGACCAGAGCGTTTTTCATCTTTGAGGGAAAAATCACCAGAACGAAATTTGGCAAACCAATTTTGACACTGCCGTTCTTTTAAGGCTTCGTCACCATAAACAGCACATAACTTTTTATGAGCTTACGATACGTTTTTGCCTTTGCGGAAATAAAAAAGCAAAATATGACGAAAATGCTCCTTTTGATTTTCCATTTTTCAACGAACGTCAAACGAAAACTACGCAACCGATCAAAAAATTTTTTTTACTGATGGACAGCTGAATTGCCAATTATCAAATAACAAAATGTGTTTTACATTTGTACTACGTCTGCAAACCTAAAAATTCAACTGAAGCCATCTATGAGTAAAATCCGCAATTACTTAGTTGCCAACCCAATACTATCTGTATTTATTATATTTCTTCTTTCGTAAATGATTAATTCATCTATAGCTTGACGGATCACCATTGCTTCAGCAGAAAAGACCGAATTTATATTAACTACGTATCCAAATGATCCTTTTTCAGACCATCCAGCAATAGAGGTTATATCTTCTTTTTTAGATGCATCTGTGGCTATTCTGTTGGGTTAATCTAGTAGGCTATTGTCAAAATCATTAAAAAATTGAATTATTTCTAGATTGGTGAGGGATTTATCTTGGAAATCGTATTTGTCGACTTAGATGGAGAAATTGTTTGGAGACTGAATTCGTGGATACTTCTTCTTCTTCATCCAATGCCCGCCCGTGGCCGATGGACCATTTGGCGCCGTGCTTCCCAGTAGAGTCCAGCCCGCCCATGCAAGTCGTCGTCGGCCTGTTCCAGAGCATTACAGTAAGCCAGGTGTTCGGCTGTACCCTCGCCTGTAGAACACAGGGGGCAGAGAGGAGTATCGGCAAGGCCGATTCTGTGGAGATGCTTCTGAAGATAGTCGTGACCCGTCGCCATCCTGAAGGGGGCAAACGCCACTCCACGCGGCAGGCTGTTGGGGATGGTATTGCATCTGACAACCATCTCCCATCTTTTGCCAACAGCAGCTGCCTCCCAGGCTGTCCTAATTGATTTTTTAATACGTAGGTTAATAGTACTACGTGCAGCAGAAAAGCTTATATTCCTGTCTTCTTGGGTCAAGTCACATCCAGATCTGGCAAGCCTATCTGCACGCTCATTGCCATCAATATCACAATGCCCTGGCACCCATTGCAAACAGATTTCAGTTCTTTCTTGCAATTGTGAAAGGATTTCCCGGCAGGCCATAACAAGGCCATCTTGTGGGAACTAAATGAAGTTATGGCTTGAAGAGCTGCTGCTGAGTCAGAAAGGAAAACCACCTTTTTAAGGCCCGGCAGTTGCATTAATCGTCTAGCAGCCTCACAAATAGCAGCTACCTCCCCGTCAAAGTTTGTCATATGTTTGCCGACCAGAAAAGAACCCTCAGCAAGAGATGAATAAAAGCCAGCACCACAATTCTCGCCCATTGCCGAGCCATCTGTGTATACATGGTGCCATTCTGCCATTGGATATATAGATACAAGCATATGCAGTGTGGCGGCTTTTAAGATCTGTGGTAAGACATCCTCTTTGCGATCCTTTATGCCAGGGAGGTTTAAGCAAACAGGGATGTTGAATTCGTGGATACTTAAACTGAATGAAGTGGAATATTTTAATGTTTTCTTCCTCTATTGTTTTCACTAGGGGTATCTGATATCTCTTTTCAACGGAATTGCAGCTGTTTTGGATGATATTTTTGAGAGGTGATTGTTGTTCCAATGAGTTATGTTTTTGCCAAAATCTGCAAGATATTTTCCTAAATTCAGATTCTATTGTGCCAATATTTGCAATCTTTCGCAGGAGAATATTAGGAGTGAATCTAGGTAACCCTAGTGCAATTCTTAGTGCCGACGTTTGTATTGTTTCTAAAGGTTTTGTGACTGAATGGTTTGTTAAGCTAAAAATATTGCTAGTGTGATGTAGAATACTGCAGATAGATGATTTTGCTAACTGGATTAGATGATGCGATCTTGCTCCATAATTTTTGTTTGAGAGTACTCTTAAAATATTTATTCTTTTAGATGCTTTATTTTTTCGGTATGTTACGAACGGTAGGAAGTTTCCATTTTTTGTAAATATTAATCCTAAGAATTTTAGATTGTCTTTCCATTCAATTTTTTCATTATTACACTGTATTGACCAATCAGGATTTTCTCTACGCCCAGACAAGTTTACTGCTGAACACTTTAGATAAGCTATTTGTAGTTTCCAGTAATTACTCCATTTTTCTATGTTATACAGAATCTCTTGCAATTTTTTCTTTACTATTTCCAGTTTATCATCTGTAAAGTAAATAAGTATGTCATCTGTGTATATTATATGTTTAACTCCTTGAGGGATAGTTTCATGGAAGTCTGACATGAAGATTGTAAATAAAATGGGAGACAACACACTACCTCGTGGAACTCCTTTTGTTGACTGTATTTGAACATGTATTTCTCCATCTTATTTTTAGTCTTCTATTTTGTAGGAAATTATGAATCCATTTGGCGATTTTTCCTGTTATTCCCAACTGTAGGCATTTGTATATTAATCCGTCAATGCACACGAAGTCATATGCAGATTTTATATCCAATGATATTGCAATAATGAATTTCTTTTGGGATTTTGCCTGGTGCAGATCATAATGGAAAAGTTGTATTGCAGTTTGACTGTCTCGGAAAGGTATGAACCCTAGATGACGTTCTTCTATTTTTCGATAAGAAATTAGGAAATTTGTGATTCTATAGGACAGCATTCTTTCGAATATTTTAGCAGGAACAGAGGTTAGAGATATAGATCTGTATGAATTTAACATGGATTATGGTTTGTTTCGTTTTGGAATTGGTATTATAATAGATGATTTCCAGCTGTCAGGAATAGAGCATTGATCAAATATACCATTGAAAATTTGAAGTATCTGGCGTGTGTTTACTTCATTTAATGATTTAAATACTTTTTCAGAAATTTTGTCTTCTCCTGGTGTAGATATTCTAGTTTTTTTAATTTCTAATTTTTGAGCTTGTTGAATGTAAATTTTTTATTTAAATTCATATTTTCTGGTCCAAAGTAGTAGATTGGTATTGCCTCATGGTATATTTTGTTATTGAAGTGTATTGCGAAAGCTTCACTTTGAGATTTTGGTGAATGTAGTTCTTGGATATTAAAATTTATTAAGAGGTTAGAATTTTGGATATCTCTGTATCGACGATCCATTGAGTTAAATATACGAAAAAGTAAGTACGGATCTTGCTGCTTCTTGCAGACATCATCCCAGTATTTGGTTTTAGAGGATTTTATGATATATCTTAATTTTGCAGAAAATTTCTTGCACAAAATCCAATTCTTGGTTTTTAAGGTATTTCTGGCTTTCTTTAGATGCATTTTTTTTAGAAATGAAAATTTACTACATAAATTATTCCACAATGGAGGGTACTGCTTTTCAGGTATTTTTTGCTCATGGCTGTTGTCTTCTATGGCTTTAACTGTAATATTATGGAAACTGTCGTATGAACTCTTGGTTTCCCTACACAATTCTTCGTTTATTTGGTTGATGATTTCTTTCCATCTGCGTATCCTATACACTCCTAGAGTTTGATCTAAGGTAAGAACGTCTATGACTATAGTGAAATGATGACTAAAAAATGAATTTTCTTCTATTGTGATATGACATTGGGGAAATAAGTTAGAAGTACAAAATGATAGATCTATAATTGAAACTTTTCCTGTAGGAGAAATATGTGTCGGAATAGATAAATTCAGAATGCAGAGATTGTGTTCGTTGAACCAGTCGGCAAATTTTTGTCCCTGATGAGTGCTAGTTCCCCTCCCCCCCATAAACCATGTTTGATATTAAAGTCTCCTAAAATTAGGCATTTATGTGTTATATACTTTTGTATATTTTGATAATCATTATATTCAATTTTTCCTTTGGGTGAATATATATTCAATATGTTGATAGTGTCGTTCCTATTAGTGATTTTCACGATCAATATTTCTGTTCCACTGCTGCTATATATGTTCTTATAAATTAACTTTAAGCTTTAATTCTTGAGATACCTACTATTGTAGTTCCCTTTTATTAAGTTTGTCACTTAAATTTCAAAAAGGAGTCGCTACATTATATCTCTCGTTTTTATCTTCTTTCATTTATTTTGTTGGAACATGTGCAATTTTCATTTCATAATTAAAAACTGCTTCTTTCAAATTAATATTTTTCTCCATTAATTTGCCAAATGTCAGTAGCTTTTGTATGTTATTTGCGTCTTACAAACAATAATATGATTTTAACAGCTAGAATTTTAGTTTTTATTCTGCAGCTTTTTTACGAGTGTTTTTCGTATACTAAAAATTATTTTGAATTTCCGGAGCTACATAAATATAGACTCGCTTTTATTTTTAATTTGAAATCATTTGAGTTCTTAAAATAATTTTAATTTTTAAACTAAATCATAAGCATTTATTTACTTTTAATGTAGAAAATTACAATGCCATGAAAATTACAAATGTGAAAGAATTATCTGAGTGAGAAACTAAAAGAATTTAGCTTCTTAAAAACTCTTGAAACTTAGAAATCTACTACGTGTTATTCTTTTAAATTATAACACTTCTGATCGTAATATTTGACGTGAAAGAGATTGACAAGGAAAATATAAAAGATTGATGAAAAAGAATTAAGTATCAGATACTAGATAAATTTTTAAGCTAGGATAAGAACTTTTTTTAGTCAAAAAATGAGACAGCAGTTTATTAAAATTATCTCACAAGCTACAGAATTTATTTAAAATGTTGCTTTTCAGAAATTGAAAACAAAACAAAGATTTATAAATCATTAAAAAGAGAAGCTGAATTAACCAAAGAAGGTCGTGATCTGTTATTTGAGAAGATTATGTTTTTCCGATGGGAAGAGGAGTTCTATGGCCTGAATGGTAATATTACCTGTTAACTTCATTTATAAACATAAATAAAGGATTTCTCTATTAGGCAAAAAGGTGGTGGCTTTGTTGTGGTATGGGAAGCTTCTGGAAGCAATAGAAAATATCACGTCATTGAAGCCTTAATTCTAGTTGTTATTAATAAATGCTATATACCAATACATTATGATGTATCAATACTTTATATCAAATGTTTTTCCAAAACTTTACATCAAATACTTTACTAATACCTTATATCTTTTAATGTATACCAATACCTTACTCCTAATAGTATACCAACACCTTACATCAAATGCTTTATCAATACCTTACACCTTATGGTATACCAATACTTTATAGTAGTATCTTTCACCCAAATGCTTTACCAATACCTTATATCCAATACTTTACACGTTATGGTATACCAATATCTTACACTAATGCCTTGCACTTCTAGGAGGTTTAAATTAGAAATTTCCTAAAAAAAATACTCCATTCTATAAACTTAAATTAATTTTAAATGGAATTAAAAAATGCAGATAGAAGGCTTGCATTATGAAGGCAGAAGTTAAAACAAACTGCCATTTTATTCTGAACGATAGCTTTCACTATATAGTTAGTGTTAAATGCTTAATTGTCACTTATCATTCTCACATATTTTCTCAAAGTATTCTTATATGTTGTTAAATTTTTATTTCTCTATATCTCATTAAAATATACATCTCTTCTTGAAATTTTCCATTCAATTTTGGGGTAAGGGGGTATACAATATTAAATAAATGTTAAATTGAAATAATTGAATAAGTTCTTTCTTGAATATAACCTATTACAGTGCTAAATTTGCAAATATTCCCTGATTTTTACCCATTCAAGGTAGTTATTAGTTGGCCTAAAACTCATGTGTCGATCAATTCTTAAAACCTTTTCTATACTTTGAAAAACCCCGTAGTATCCTCTATAAAAGACACATTCAGAATGAATTAGAGTAGAAAACTTTCAACTCTAGTGAGGATTACATCTACGCTAAATATAGAGAAATTGTCAATAAAGTTATATGTACACCAAACGTATTTCTATATTCGGAAAAGCCACGAATTACTTGTTTTGTCAGTAACTGTTTCTGAACAGAAAATCATTTTAAATTTCATGAATTATAATGTTTGATGAAATTTCAATAAAAAATTTTTTCTTCCAATAATACAAAATTTAGTATTTATACAGAGTCTATAACCTTAAGCTGACACCATATAAAAGTTTAATGGCAAATGAATGTGTAATATTAAAAAAAGTAATATGTAATTTTTGCGGTTTAAAACTGTTTTAAAATTAAAACATTAAATTTTCCAAAAAACACTTTTTTTCTTATTTAATAGAGAGTTGCTTACGTATCATTTAAAAAAAGGTCTACTTTTTTAAATATTGAACTACCAATAAATTTTTTCTGACGCTTTATAAAAGCATTATGAGGAAAGATTTCAGTAAAATTTTACTATCAAGTACACCTTGATTCTTTGACGCCAAGATGTGACTAACAAGATGGCAGCTACACAAAAGATTATCATTGTTACCAGAAATTAAATTTTATCACCAGGATGTATCGCCAAATTTTTCGCCAAAGCAAGAGGTACTTGATTCTACACCGAACACGAAATTTCTTGCTTTTTTCAAAAATGACCTACTGATAGAGTGTCCCATTTCAAAGCGAAAGGCTATAGTTTTGATTAGAGATGGGTGTCGTGTTTCTACCTTCTGCGTTCACTGCTGTCCATGTGTAGTCTTGAAAGTTTTTCGGGCTTCATCCCTTGCTATACATTAACATGGCCAACTTATCAATGAAGAGTGCACCGAAAGACTATTACGCAGTGTATGTTCTGGTACCAAATAACACTTTTATTCCGTTTGTCCACAACAAAGTGTCAAATAAGATGGAAGTGCCATCTGTCATAAGCTTTATTATAATTATGAGAACTATATTATCTCAGAAATTTATCAGAACGCAATTTATAGTCTGTCTTGAAAGATGAACGCTGTAGTACCAGGAACAGGGTGTTCAAAAACCATATCTATGGAACCAGATTTCATCGATTCTTAAGATAACAGATTATATATTGGTACTTACGTATTAACGACACCGCAGCCTGATTTGGCTTTTTTTAACAGCCGCCAATCTACCAAACAAGAAAAATCAAACAAGAAGGTTAGTGAACCAAATTGCATTGTGGAAATTGATGAAAGTTTGTTTACTAGACGTAAACATAATTATGGTGGAGTATTTCCCAAACAGTGCGTGTTTGGTGGTATATGTAGAAAAACAAAAGATTCTTTTGTTGTCACTGTTCCTAATAAAACTGGCTTTACCCTTCTTGAAAAATTATTGAAAACATTATCGATGGTAGTACAATTTATTCTGGCAGTTGGAAAGGTTACCAAACAAATAGAATAGAAAGGGAAAGATACCTACATGCTAAAGTTAATCATAAATACAATTTTATTGATTCTGATACAGGAGTTTATGCACAAACAGTTGAGGGAATGTGGGGCAGTGCTAAATGGATTAACAAGAGACATAGGGGTACAGCGAGGCATCATTTGGAATCTTATTTTATCAAAATTCATATGGCGACAGCATCATATGAAAGAATATAGACTGTTTTGAATCTATGCTAAGCTCTATATCGGCCCATTTTCCACCGAAATTTGATTGACTACTTTGTTTTAAATAAAGTGTTTTATTTTATGATTTGTCGCAAAAATTTTATGTGTAGATTGGCGGCAGTTAAAAACTGCCAAATCTGGCTGTGATGGCGTTATACGTAAGTACCAATATACATATATATATATATATATATATATATATGTTATCTTAAGAATTGATGACATCTGGTTCCATAGATTTAAAATACTATTATATTAAAATAACATGATTTTGTACTATAAGTTATATTTGACAAATCTTTAAAGTAAAATATCCGATCCTTTAACTAAAATATTCGGCATAGAGGCCGTACAATCCTGGATGAAAAAGTCTGAGATCGGGGATTTTTTGGCGGATTTTCTTATGTTTCTGGTAACCTGATTTTTATAAAGTCATAGATTTGGAAACCTATAAAAATTGTGCAGAAAATTCTATTTTGTCAGCCCTAATATTTATGCCTTCGCCCACATCATAATACGTCATCTTGGCAACATTTTTTCATCGCCAAAAAATTTCAGAATTTGGCATCCTGGATTACACGGAATCTGTGCCAAACATTTTATTCTAAGCCTTCTTTTTCTGAAACATATATAATATGATTAATTTTTTTTTTAAAAAATAACGTAATCTTTTTAACACCATTATTACAGTTTTATGAAGATTTAATATATATCATCGTGAAAATAATTTATGTAAAGAGAACTATTGTAATTAAAATTTAAATACATCAAAAATTTACAAACACATTTAGTGTTTGTCATTAAAAATACAATGTGCTACATTCTGACAAGAATTTGCTAAAGAAAAATTTATAAAAATCTAAGCCTTCAGTTTTCGCATAAAATTTCACCTGCCTATTTGAAAAATATTTCTGTTATTTTGAAACAATAATATTATGTAAACTCAATATTTTTTATTCAAATATTTATCTAATAAATGTAATGTATTTGATTGCTTCAGTCTCTTAAAATTATTTATTTTATGCAATTTACTATTAAAATAAGTGACATATTGGATTTTATAATAATGCAACTTACAATACATTTGTGAATGCGTATATCTATCTATATCTATGTATTTGTCTATACATCTACCTATGTGTGTATATATAGAGAGAGATGGATAAATAGACATTGATGTGAGCAATATAGATTTTATACATTAAATTTTTAACTCAGATGAAAATATTTTCAGCAATAGACTTCGCTAAAATTCCACAGGCGGATAATTCATTTAGAAAATGGAATCCATGATAAAAAGTTCTGCCTCACGTACTTTTCGAAAACAACTGCAATCCAACAATTCCAAATTAGTCTCCAAGGAAAACTGTTCATCATGAAAGAGAAATCCAACAGAGCTCTATTTCTCGAAAACAAGTTTTTTGGAGATTGAAATACTTTTCTTTTCCACGCTGATATAGAAATTAATGAAAAAAACTCATTTGAGAATCCCTTGCCTTAATATTCTGCAATTTGAAATTGTGAGAAAAAACCTTTGGAAAGTTTCTTTTTAAAATATCTTTTTGGAAGTGGGTAGACAAAATAACTTACCAAATAATTATAAACCCTTCTTTTGATTGGTTGGCCATTTTTATTTGAAAGTGGTTTCGTTAAATCCTTTCATAACGAATTCGTTGAATGTATCTAACATAAAATTTAAAATTTTCTTTTTTATCAGGAGAATTATTAGGCCTTAATGTTATTTTTCTTCGATAAGAAGGACAAAATTTGAAAAAAAATTAAATCAATCCTTTTTTAATAAATCAATAAATGGATTACTTGCTAATAAGATTGAAATGAATAATTAAAGAGCGTTTTTTTATTTTTCTTCGAATCTTTTTAGAAATATTCAGATAAGAATATATTATCCCTTTTAAGATATTTATAATATTTGGTGCAGAAACTTAATTTGCACCAAATATTATTAATTACTTAAAAATTTTAAATTTTAAAAAATATATATATAAAATTTTTATGTATCCAAATATTAATAAATTTGAGTGTTTAAAACTTCTTTGGATGTAAAATTAATTGCATAAAATCATAAATTTATTGGTGATAAAAACAAAACCTAAGGTTCCAGAAACAAATAAAATTTTAATCAATATTTTTTTCTAATGGCGGGCACAAGAGGGTTGAACTCTATGCCACATCAAGGCCAGAGACTGCTTCTCATTTGTCGTTACCCAGCGGGCACCTGTGAACCAAGTCACGGAGGCGAGTAGCGTTATCCGCGCCATACCACCACAAACCCGTTTATAGGGCGGGCCACATTCATACAACATCACAGAAATAAGGACAGAAAGAACAGGGAAGGAAAGAAACATCTATGCCCGAACCGGGATTCGAACCCGGGACCAACAGCTCAGGAGTCAGGAACGCTAACTACTCAGCCAGTCGGTCGGCTAATTAATCAATATAAATGTATGTATTATTTACTCTCACGCGTAGACAAGAATAACAAAACTGATATTCAGTTAAATTAAACAATGAAATTTAAATTATGTTTAGTTATAATGTTAACTGATTAAAAACCTTTTTGGTATTTTTTAAATGATATGATTATTTGATTCTTACTTATAAAAAGTTTAATAATTTAATATTTATTTATTGAAGGTGCAAAGGTAATTGAATAAATTAAATCATTTGGTTTTTCTCTTTTAATCTATTTTTTAGTAAAAAATAATTAAATCACTTACCTATTAAAAAATCAATTTTTTTAGTCTATTTTCTATATATAATTAAATCTTTGATATATTTAATTAAATCTATTTTCTATACATAATAAATACTTGTTATACATAATGAACATCATTTTTTATTTAGAAATAGGATCATTTTAAATATCATGAGATCTATTTTAAAATTGACAATATTGTTTAAAACTGAAAATATTATTAATTCTCAGTATTAATGATGTCATGATATCTGATATCTGCTAAAATTGATTATAATGAAATTTTTCTGTGTGTGAACTAAGTTACCACGATTATTTTTTGCTGATGTGTTTGAGTACGTTTGTATATATGTGTGGATTTTATTTAATTAAAATATTTTTAATTAAAAGTTATTCTATGTAAAAGAATTTTTTAGTTAAAAGTTATTTAACATAATAAATTTTTTTATATATTACAAGAAAAATCATTGAACATAATTACAGAATATACTAAAATGAAAGAACTAAAATGATGCATGCATTGTACATGTGCCTTAAATTCAACAAAATTTCATAATTTTAGAACAATTGTTAATATTTTTACGGCATTTTTATTAAATAATTTTGTTCAGTATGCCTGACTGCGGATAAGGAGATCCTGGGTTCGAATCCAGGTTCTGGCATGGATGTACTTTCTCTCTCTATCTATCCTGTCTTTGTCCCTTCCTTGTATGAATGAAATGTGAATGGTTGCCTACCCTATAAACGGGTCCCGATGTACTAGTTTTCATATCTGTTTTCCTTTCATTCAATACCAGAGCAAAAATTGCAAGAACTTTATTGGATACCTTGAATTGAATGTATTAAACAAAAGAAGAGTGTAAAATATTTTAGATTCTAAACAAATACAATCTGATTCAGTTTCACTAGTATGTTTCTTAAAAATTTCAGCACTTTCCAAATTAAAGTTATATATATATATATATATATATATATATATATATATATATATATATATATATATATATATATATATATATATATATATATATATTTCAAAAAGTTTGATGAATTTTATTTAATACGAAAAATATTGCATAAATCTTGTCTAATTAATTAAAATTCATAATATTATCTAAATTATATTCCTTTTTTTAATCAAGAGTGTACTCAATTCTCATAATACGAAACCATGCTCGAGGGATGAAGGCAGTAATTTTCAAAGGAAAATCTTAAGAAATTACACTGAAGTTGAACTGTCTGAATTTGTTGTGCAAATGAATGCAATAATCATAAGCGAGATTTGGATAAAAGTAATTATCAATTAAAAACCATATTTACATAACCTCTTGATTACTCTTAATAAAAAAAAACTATGTCAAACATAGTCATGTATTACTTTCATTTTAACTAAAAATCAGCTGCTTAATTTTGAAACACCATAGTAAATTAATGATTTTAGATGAATATTTTTACATGAATTTTTATATAGAAAATCAAAATGCTTTTTTAAATTTATAAGGTAATAAAAGTTATTTAAAAGTTTTGTATAATTTACAAACACAAAATAATTAAAACAATCAAATTAAAAAAAAATAAAAATATTTTTCTCTCTTCCAATTTAAATTCACTATGATTTTACAATCAATGAAATGATAATTTCTTAAATTAAAAAAATATTATTATTCTGTAATCCACAGAAAAATTGCATTTAATGATATTAAATTATAATTTTGGACTTAATCTTTCTAAATTTACATTAATGAGAGAGAAGACTATTGAAGAAAAATTTTAATTATTTATGACATAATTTGATTCTTAGTGAAACAAAAAATGAAGAAATTTAGCTCCAAAAATTAAGAAAAAACAGAAATTTTTTGTTATTTATTAATTATGCATCACAAAATTAAAAATTCTCAACTTTTCTGAAACTTATAGGTCGAACACTTGATTAAACTCTCACAAAAAACGATTTAATTACAAACTTTTCCACAAATTAATTAGTATGTTAATCTCGTTACGCCTTCACTAATTATTAAAGTTTCCTTCTTAGAAAAAATGAAATAAAATTTCATTTTTTTTTCAGAGATAAATATAACATTAATCTAGTTTTAATAATTAAGGAAATAAGTTTTCTCTAATTTTAATGATTTATATTTTTACTAAAAAATGTGCTTTTAAAACTGTTTTTGTCTTAAATTACAAATTAAAATATGCTTCAATAAAATGTTTCTTGACTCATTAATTAAAAGCGTACAAATATTATTGGCTTCTGTTCTATTCTCTAAATCATATTTTTTATTTGATTTGATTTTAATCTTTCGAAAAAAAAGATTATTCACCTACTAAACTTGTTATTAGCACTTTTAAACTATTTTTGTCCATTAATTTATTTTTCTGTTAATTAATGCAACCATAGGAATTGTAAATTTTTTCTCATTAAGATCTTTTCTATGCACAAGATCTAATTTTACTGAGATTGAAAGTTAAAAGTGCATTACAAAATATTGCATGAATATACCCGCTGGTTTTTACCTTGGTCTAGCTGTATGACACAGTCCTTAGAGCAAAACGTATCGGGTTCAATCCCAGCCCCTGATGAACAATGGGAGATGAGTACGGAATTTTTCTTTTTGCATACACATCTGTCAGGATTCTTGCTTAGGAATCTTCCAAGTTTCCTCTCTTGCAACAATGAAATACGGTTTACTGTCTATAAAATGTCTTTCCGAAAGGCAATTAAGAACCTTGAAATAGCTTTAGGCCTTTATTCAGTCAATATTGCATTGTCAACATTGCAAATCAATTGAGACCAAGCCCCATTCGGATAACTAAGAATTCATTTAAAATTCCATTTTTCGAAATAAGGTTTGCTTTTAATTAATTATTTTATGTGGAAAAATAGAGAAAAAGTATATATATATATATATATATATATATATATATATATATATATATATATATATATATATATAGTTAATAGATAAATATTTTATTTTATAAAATACAATGAATATAATGAAACAAAATACCATGAAAAATGCCAAATGGAGAATAGTACATTGACAATATTAAATGCCAAATGTACACTATCAGTCTACAACTGATATTAAGACGGCACCTACATTATAATGACAATAGTTTACTAGTTTAGAAAATGATATGTGATCGATGATGAAAAATATAACAGACTAGCAACTGTGTACCAAATCTCCTTTTATACATTATCGTGCCGTACACTTTTTTAGACAAGTTAGTGTACCCCTGTCTGCCTTGAGTATCAATGATTACGTGAAAGCTAAATATATATCGTAGTGTTTAAGGCGTCTTAGGATATGTTTCGCTTTTCATCTTGCTTACATTCTTTTGCACGCTTGAACAACTGAAAAATATTTATCCACGTAAGTTTTTAATAACTTCTGAATTTAGTACTGTGCTATAACTACTATTTCTTTAAGTAGATTAAAAATCAATTACCAGGATGAGGAAAAAAGAAACATTAGGCACATTACTAAATTTCGCGCAAAGAAAGGATTCTCCAAAACCAAATATGTCGTCCGCCCATTCGAATACAGATGAAAGTGAATACTGTCCACAATCGGTCAAAGAAAAGAAAATGCCTTATAAAGCATTATATCACAGACTATTTCAAATATGGTTTTGTCCTTTGGCCACATTCAGAAGAAAATTGTCCAAAACCTGAATGTGTTGTTTGTAGATATGTGCTTTCCAACGAAAGCATGATACATTACAAGCTTTGGCAGCATTTGCAAACGAAGCACCCACAACTGGAAAGCAAACTCCTAGACTTTTTCCAGAGAAAAAATATAGAAAATTAAATACAAAAGGGTGCTTTTAAAAAAATATTTCTTGGTTGATAAATCGCTTTTAAAAGCATTTAGTTGCTCTGCTTATTGCCAAATCTAAGAAACCATACTCATTTGCTGTAGAACTTGCCAAACCTTGTTTGATAGAGATGTGTTGAGAAGTGTTGGGTCAATCCTTTGCAGATATAGAAAGAAAACTCTGCCTCTGTCCAATGACATTATTGGATGAAGAATATGTGAGTTATCATACGACATAGAAAGTCAACTACTGCACGATATTCGTGAATCAAAATGATTTGCTGTCCAAATCAATAGACATCTCAAATAATGCCATATCATTATGTTATGTTCCTTATATTGACTATACAATCAATGATGAATGTTGTAGATTTTATTGCATTTTTTCTCAACTTATTTGTGTGAAACATATTCGGCTATGACTGTTGTTAAGACGTAACATCGAAATCGACTTACTCTTAGCCTGCTTTATGTATTGCTGTAACTGATTTAACGCCTAGAATTGACGCGTTATTCACCAACAGAGACCAGCAGCAATCTCATTTATTTTAGGTTTTATTTCCTTGAACATGGTAAATTATTTTATTGCAAATTATCTACCTATATATGCTATTTACATTTCAATTCATTGTAGTTTTTGCTAATATATTAATTAAAAAAATTAAATATAAAATTCATATTGGAATTTTCTTGGAGTTTTAGCTACGTTTTAGCAAATTTATTCTCAATGCAATATTTTAATTAAATTAAATATACGTATGTAAATTAGGACAAATAAAATGCTTTAAAAATTACTTTTACCTTCATGATTTATTTATGTGAAAGAATTCTGCCAATTTAGTCGAATTTATTAAACTTACCTATTTGTGTGGTGAATGTATCGAAATATTTTACTGTCCTTGGAGTAAATTCAATCAAGAAAATCTGCCCTAGAGAATGATAATAGCTCTAATGACACCGTAAGACTTGGCAAGAAATCACATATTTCGCAATATTTTGTCGCCGATATAACGACATAGTATATACTATTAGTAAAGCGTTTGGACTTATTTAATGATTTTTTTGGATTCCCTGAAAGGTAGGTAAAATTTCTTACCCTCATAAAAAGAATAACTGAGAAATTGTAGAACAGACCATAAGAGATATATTGGAGTTTGACAAATCTATGCAGAATTTTTCGCAGTAAAATTTCATTTATTATTGCATTCATAAGGTTGGTAAATATAATAATAGTTTTAATTCATCTCCCTGCTACGCTGGGCTAATAGCTAAATGGTTACCGCTCTTGCCTATGGTTCAAATGCTGTTTGGTTCGAATTCTGCCTTAGGTTTGAACATTTTTAGTGATTCAAAATCCAATTTAAACCGTAGATCCAGTTTTAATTGACCCTTGTGTACAAACACTGTGATAAATTAGCAACTAGTTAAACCACTTTTTCTACTAATAAATTATGTATTCTGAATGTGTTTTTGATTTTTACTATACATTTTTAATTGTGTGTGTGCTATTGAATAATTCATTATTGCTTATTTCAAATGCAAACTCGTAAAGCACATATTTTTATAATAAATTATAGCAAAGTAATAAATAACCCAAGCCTTGATTGTATTCAGTACAGGGTATTAAGTATGAAATATGAAATTAATGAAAATGATGTTTAACTGTAACTACCTATAAATTTGGAATATTTTTGTGACAACTAAATTCTGTTTACACAACTAAAGAAAATTATGACTATATACACTACTGGTCATTTAAATTGCTACACCAGAAAAGCGGCACACCACACAAATGAAATTTGCATGACAAGTAGAACTTGCTGTAATATACAAATGATTAGATTTTCAGCGCATTCATACAAAGCAGGCGAAATAGCGACATCTACAATGTGTATAAAACCAGAGATTTGACAGCAGTTTTCTCATACTCAATTTCCGTTTCAACGTTGTTTTCGGCAAAGAAATTTGTTGTAATGCCTCGTGTAAGAAGAAGAAATGCCTATCAGAACGTGTCTGACTTAGATCGAGGAAGGATTATAGCCTACCGGGATTGCGGTTTATCGTACCGCAATATTGCTGTTCGCGTCGGTCGAGACCCCATGACTGTTAGCAAAATATGGAATCGATGGGTTCAGGACAATCATAAGGAACGTCGTGCAGGATTTCAGCGACCCCCATCACTAACAGCAGAGAAGACAGACATCTTATCCGCATGGTCACAAGAGATCGTACAGCCACGTCACGAACCCTGAGTCGAGAAATGGAGTCATTTGCAAGGCAACAAGTTTCTGCTCGAACAGTTCGACGATATTTGCATCAGCATGGATTGTCTTCACGGCGACCATGGCTTCGGCTACCATTGACGCTGCGTAACTGACAGGAGCGCCTTCAATGGTGTGATCAGCGACGAACTTGGACGCGGGAATGGCATCACGTCCTCTTTACAGATAAATCTCGGTTCTGTATACAGGACCATGATGGCCACATCCTTGTTTGGAGGCATCGTGGAGAACGTGAATTACCAGCTTGCATTAGACATTGCCATGCTGGCCCATCTGCTGGAGTGATGGTATGGGGTACCATTGGATGCATGTGTCGATCACCTCTTGTTCGCATTATCGGCACTTTAAACAGCAACCGTTACATTTCCAATTTGTTAAGGCCCATGGCTCTGCCCTATCTTCGAGGCCTCCCTGATGCTTTGTTTCAACAGAATAATACACGACCGCATGTTGCCCGTACTGTTCTGAACTTCCTTGATACAGAACAGGTTCAACTGTTACCCTGGCCAGCACGTTCTCCTGATCCGTCACCAATTGAGAACGTGTGGTCAATGGTTGCCGAGCGATTGGCACGCCATCACTCACCATCCAGTACTGTCGATGAATTGTGGCATAGTGTTGAAGCTGCATGGACTAAGATCCCCGTACATGCCATACAATCTCTGTTTGACTCCATGCCTAGGCGGATAAATTCTGTTATTGCAGCCAGAGGTGACTGCTCTGGGTACTGATTTCTCAAGATGTATTCATCCTAATTTCCTGTTAATCTAATCACTTGTTCTTTCCACTATAATGTATGTGTCCAATAAATATCGTTCTGTTATTTGCATTCCTTCTTGGTGTAGCAATTTTAATGGCCAGTAGTGTAGCATGAATCGAAAAGAGATAATGTTCCTTTTTTTAATTTTACTAAACTTTTTATGTTGTCTGTTAACTATGTCGCTAAATATACTCATATAAGCAAAAAAAAAAATTAATTGTCTGAAAGCATTTGAATCCTTGAAAAATGATACAAAAGTAACATTTTTATCATTTACATATTTCTTTCCTGCGCATTCCAATTTTAATCATGTTTCTGCTTTTGTATACATACAGAAACAGAAACCTGAAAAGAGACATCCCTGAGACTTTCTTATTGAAATTTATTTATGCTTTTATGAACATACTAACATATTTTTTATCTTAACACTAAAATAAAAGGAACGTTTAGAAGAGGAAATTATTTGAGTGAAAAAGTATGGACTGTGGGATCATCAAATATTGTCATACATAAGATTATGGCTGCAAAATTGACATGAAAATAAAAGAAAATATTCTGAGATTACTCATGCAAGTTTTAGTTTCCGGATGGTTTCTGAAAAACATTTAACGTGCAAACAATTTTATGGCTCACGTCATCCGTAAGCAAACAATAAAAGTATACACTGTGTTATCGACTTTTTAATGTAGAATGTTTGTGCTGAATCGAAATTCACTCTAACTTTTGAGTAAGCATTTAAGGGTAAAAAAATATTGTGAACTGAGAAAAAGAAACAAGTTTTGTACTTGAATACCTAATAGTCCATGGAGACAATCATGATCAAAAACACTTCTTAATAATCATTGCATCAATCAAAAATTTTAGCTAAAATTAAAAAGAATAAGATCTTGCTATAAATATTTATGTTTAGGAAGTCATAGCAATGTAAATGCAATGTCTCATTGAAATCTAATCAAATATTATCGAATGATAGACTTATTTAAGATATGAATAAGTGTTTTCAGCCATCCTGGAAACAGTTGGTAATCACATATAGCAAGGAAGAAAATTTTAAACACTTTCAACTATCTACAGCATCACAAAAAGCATTAACTGTAAAAAAGTAGGTCATACCACAAAAAAGGTGATTTAATCTTAATAAAATTCATAAGGTTCTATCACTTGTTATAATGCTCAGTTAAATTTGAGTTACGAATTTATACCACCTCAATTCAGCAATTAAATATTTATTACTTTGTAAGATTACACATAACGCAAAAATAAATTTGCAGGAGCATTTTATAAGCGAAAACGTGCACTAACATTCTCAAGAGTCTGTTCTTCTTCCTTTTTTTCAGAATTCAGAAGCACTGCCCGCGTTTTCCTATTCTATTTTTTAATACTCATTTCGCTGTCTCAACATCACCATGTCACTGTCCTCGAAATCAATACACACTGTACCTTTTGGACAGTGAAAAATATATTCTCTTATGACAGGCAGAAAAACCTGTACACCAGAATGTACGCATGCGCTCAATGATCTGGTTGGTTGTGGCGTCGTTTTCTCTGTCGGAAAAGTTCCCCCATCTAACTGAATTCATAATGCAAGGTATGGGCATGTAAAATTCACTTAATATTTTCTATAAAATAATATTTTAATATAATATTTTTGTATATTTTATAATATATACGCGTAATATAATATATACGTGTAATATTTTCTTTGAAAACTGATATCTCTATGTGTGGTAGGCCAAGTCTGTGGGTCTTCTGCTTTGTAACTTCTTCTAAATTACGAAGACTTACCCACTTTCAGGGACACGATGTCCTGTCCCCTTGGTGCTCCACTGTATAAAGGTGTATAAAGGTGCCGTTTGGCCTCACAAGGGATGCAATAAATTCCATCCTTTGTGAGGCTAAACGGTAAAAACTTAATAGCCTATCATTAAAAAAAATATATTATATATATATATATATATATATATATATATATATATATATATATATATATATATATATATATATATATATATATATATATATATATATATATATATATATATATATATATATATATATATATATATATATATATATATATATATATATTATATATATAGATATAACATATATATAATATATATATATATATATATATATATATATATATATATAATATATATATATATATATATATATATATATATATATATATATATATATATATATATATATATATATATATATATATATATATATGTGGGTTCTTCATATATATATATATATATCAGTCCACTTCTGTGGGCGTGGGTTCGAATCCCACTTCTGACACCAAATTATGTGGGTTCTTATTTGGTTCTCAATAAAAATGACCGATAAATGTTAAATGATTTAATTATATTTTCTAATAATATTATAAAATATATACATATATATAAGATGAAAACGTACTGTCCATTTTAACAATCATTGTAGTTAGTTCTAATTAAAATCAAGTTTAATATCCATTCGCGTATTTTTCGTCATCACGTCTTTTTCATTCCCTCACATCGTCGTTCTCCTCCTTTCTCCTCTGCGTGTCTGGCGGCAAGCCTGTGAGTGGCTCTCTGGTGGCGCTTTCAATCCCATATATATATATATATATATATATATATATATATATATATATATATATATATATATATATATATATATATATATATATATATTCTCGATCTTATCGCTTCAGCAAAAAGATTGAGGAATGAAAAAGTACCCTTTGAATAATATTGACGAGATTATATCGTGAAAAACACACACATTTCTCGTTTTTGAAATTATTCCAATCACTTTAAATTAGTTGTTGATTATTGTCAAGGAGATAGTCTGGTACTGCTGATTTTTAGCAATAAATTGCTTATTTAAAAGTCTAATTACTTATACATTTTTAACATGATAAATATATATCATTCAATATTCTGGGATTACAAGATTATGCATTTACTTGCGTGATGATTTAAAAAGTTACGTTGTCTTTAAGAGATTAAATTAAACTTTGCTCTATAGTTTGTCAGCAATAGACCATGCATAAATAATTATTTGTTTCTAAAAACTTTTTTAAATGATCATTAGTAAAAACACTATTTTATAAATATTTCTCTGTTTTTATGAATTTTAACGAATAAGTTGCTTTTATCTTTCATGTTCTCTTTTTTTCTTTTTCTTTTTGTTCTTTTTAAATTTACAATGCAAACGGTAAGTAGGCCTGATTAGACAGAGTCATAAGAATTCAAAGCCTTTAGTACATTGAATAATAAAATTACTTTTAATGACATTCTATCTACATAGATCGATAACTGCATAAATTTGGGTATAATATTTAAAAGCTTTTAAAAGTCAATTTAAAGTAACATTATTTTGTGCTTTAATAATTAATGTTAATATGGTAAATTTGCGGCAATTAGTAATAATTAAAATTGATCAATTAATGTTTATTGATTAATAATGTGACACAAATACTACTCAATTCACTAAAACTTCATATATCCGGTGACATTTTTATGTCCACATACTTTTAAAGCCAATGAGTTATAAAAATATAAATAATTTATCTAATGATCTTCTTTGCAAGAAAAAAAGAAATTTTAATCAATTTCTATTGATTGTAAGAACTGGAAAAGCATGAATTATGTACATCATTTTTTACTACATAACTATTAGCATTTGAAATTAGCCGCTTTATATAATATCTTTCAATATAATATAATTTTTAGTTTATGAAACCATTCCAAATTTTTTAATTAAACACTAATATTTAAATAATGTTGCAGAGAAATTATTAATTAATTAATTATTTATATTGTTTTTTCATGAAAATATACAGAAATGCTTAACTTCTTAACATACTATAATTTCTTTTACATTTGAATAAAGTACAAATTATACCTTATTTGGGAAAGGACCTGTAGTAAAGAAGGAAACGTGTTAATAGCCGAATGGTACGGTGGTCAGTGTCACCATCAAAAAAGTATGATATAAAGGATGCATGAGGATGATGTTTTACATGGTAGAATCATTGAACACCTATATGCACGCATGTGGCAATAGCCGCGGAAATCAGAATCGCTCAAAATATCATCTTTAGGCTGTGGCAACTATTTGAAAATGATGGAGATGTCTATAGAAGTTACAGGGCAAGTCGCTCTGAAGCGATAACGTCGAATGGTAACTGATATTTGGCAACTGGACTGGTATTTTGGGGTTTTTGCCAAGAGGAAAAAACAGAGCACAGCAGTGGACCATCAAGTCAGTTATCGAATGCAGCCGTTTCAATGCAAACCGTATACAGACGTTTGAGACAGTATGATCTATATTCTCGCAAGCCTGTCAGATGTGTTCTTTTCACGGCAACTCACTTTCAACAGAGATTAGCCTGTAGCAGAGAATATGCAGTGTGGACACCATCAGAGTGAGCTTGAGTTACGTTTTTCGATTAGTAGAGGTTTTGCTCGCTGCCTGATTCACGTCTGACGTTCACAAATAGAAAGCCAGGTACTCTCAGCAAAACCAAGACAACACAACATTGAAAGCCAACGTTATGATGCAAGAATACTCAATAAGAAAGGCATTATACAATGTTCCAGAACAGATCCGCATGTTCAAATCAGAGCTTTGCAGCCCAAATTTATTGGGACATAATTCTGGAAGAAAATGTCTATTTGCTTAGGTGTGCAGTGGGTTCTGAATTTGTGTTTATAGATGGTGTGTAAGTTCTCCAGGGAATGCCTGCACTCATCATTCGAACATTGCCAACGACTGTCTTTTATCGGAGGTATGAAATGGCGAGCATTCTCAATGGACTTAATTCAATAGAACCAGTATAGGAAATGCTTGGCTGATGAATCGTAACTCATCAACCACCTTCAATATCTGTCCAGGACCTTCGGAGAACGTTGCTTGCTGAGTGATGTTCTCTGTCCCTAGTGCAGCTCGATAATGTTATCCACAGCATTCTTTGGCAGTGTAAGGTCTTTATTTCCTCGTATGGGTGACATACAATGAATTAATCATCATACCAACAATGTATTGTTGTTGTTACTTATCTCAGGTTGTCTAGCTAGGCTAGACAACCCCCGTAAAACAAAAAATATCTAAAATGTCTATAAAATGTGATGGGTCCCGAAGGACATCATCTTTTTTACAATTTAGGCAGGTTAAGAAATGTCCAGGGGAGGCGATATTAACAGAACACCAAGGGCAGTCTGGAAATGTCCTTTGCCCCTTCTGAAAGGTGATTCCTCTCGTGTGCCCACTCAGATAGCGGGAAAAGGCAGTTTGACAAGATCTTGGTCTAAGATGGAAGGTCTCACCCGGTCTTTTGGCGAAGTACCATGGATGGTTGGAAGGAATTTTCATAAGCTTATTGAATTCAGTTTTTGCCAGGGAAGAAATCTCTCTAGATGTGAGCTCTCCTAAAGGGTTTACTCCCTCCTCTGGCGCCGATCTGGCCAAGAAATACGCTCTTTCATTCCTCTCTACTCCCACGTGTGAAGGGATGCATTGGATATGCACTGTGTGTTCGGGTGACAGTCTCTCAAGAAGATTTAGTATGTCCAGGATAGTTTGATCTCCAACAGTGCTCCAATTTAAAAGATGCTGGATTGAAGCACGGCTGTCAGTCAATATCCAGATATCCCTTAATTGATCCTCCACCTCTACTGCATACTGTAAACCTCTTCTAATGACAATTAGCTCTGATCTAAACACGGAACAATTATCTGGGTTTCTTATTTTAAATTACAATGTATTGTTCAGTTGTTGTATGGACTATATGGGGTGTAAATTCTACAGGGAAAAATCATGGTTGCTTTTATGCCTGTATCCATCGCTGTTGTTCTTTTTCATTTATTTAATACATGGGTTTTATGATTAAATCACGTTTGTTTTGTTTTTCTCCTTTAATTGCCAGTTTCGGAGTTATCCTTAATTTATGAACATCTTTATACATAAAAAACATATGTATTTATAGATCTCAAAATTCAACAATCAACATCTCAAATCAACAAATCAACACCTCAAAATTTTTTAGAAACTGAAGAATGTTACTCAACGAAATCATTCGTTTTTTATATATTATTCTAAGAGAATAATATGCCTTCAAATTTTCATATTCGACAAATTTTTTATTTATAAAAAAGTAACACATATAATAACCATAGCGTAAAAATAATATATATAAATATTCCTTATAAGAATTAATTATTTTCACATCTTTTTAATATGAGAACATGAAAATTTTTAAAAAAATTTATTTCAAAATTTAAAATTTCTTGGATTATATTTTTTATTATTTTAAATTAATGACATTATTTTGAAAAATCGTAATAATAAGCTAATATGCTTGAAAATATCGCATACCAAATTTTAATCAAATATATTTGCAAGTCTTATGAGCTAAATATATTTGAATTTAAAAGAATTCAAGTGAGTTGTCTGAGATACAACATGCAACAAATATTTATAAAGTGACAAAAACTCTTGAAGAAAATGTTGTGCTAATTCAACTTTATTAATCCAATTTTTATCCAACATCTAATAAATGCTTTGATAAAAAAAAGTAAAAGTGAAATAACATCAAAAATATTCTGACAAATCGTCTTCCAGCTGATATTCTATATTTCAAATTGAAATAAATTTTTTTCTTCTTTAAAATTATAGTTTAATGTCAATTTGTGTTCTGGTAACTTTTATGAAATGTACAATTAAAGCAATTTGAAACATGATTCCAACAGGAAACATTCTTTTTTTTTTTGTGTTAAAATTGCTTACAAAATATTCCTGTTATTTAAGTTATATCAATCAATATCAATTATATAAGAAATACATTGTAAATTGAGAGATTATTTTAAATTTTTAGTCTATAATATTCAATGCAATTTTTTTATTTACAGAGAAATGGCCGAAGAACGTTTGTTAAACACAGTATCATGCAATATTTTTCATCATTTTGTAAAAGAAGATTGTCAAAAACATTTTTCCTGATAAACGTGAAAGGAAACTGGTTCAGCGGATATCGAATAAAAAATTAATATATTGACTGAAAAAGAATAATGAATATCAATCAAGATAACTCTCATCGCAATAAAAATAATGCAAAAAATAATCCTAAATTTATGCTATTTCTCAATTCATATACTCAGAAATATTTTAATCAAGAAAATCTCTCTTTCTCTCTCTCTTTCACACTCTCTCTCTCTCATTTTGCTGTTATTCCTAATATTCAGTGTCGTTGGCCGCAGCTATTAAATTTATTTTGCTTACAAGTCTATTCAACTTACTTAATAGTGATATCATTACAAGAAATAAACAAACCTACTCTAGAATTTCCGGCTATCATAAAATTGTTCGTCAATAAAATGGAAAATATGATTTCAATGATGCCAAAAAGTAGACATTTTACACAAAGGTTACTTGCTCACAGTGAAGTCACCATATCTACAAAAACTAATATCAAGAATAAAATTAACAGAACGTTGTCTTACGAAGATTTACTTTTTGCTAATTTGGAACAAAAAACAAAATAGATTTAATTAATTTCTTGAAAAACTAGATGGTCATAGATTCCGTCAACTATCCTGAAGTTGGTCAACAAGTGGAAGAATTCATCAAGTTTTGTTGTTTTGAAAATCATGTTAGCATTTCCTAAAATTTCACTTTTTTTTTCAAAATTTAAAATATTTAAACTTTAATGCTTTTTATAAACTAACAAAGGAAGATAAAAATATTAACTTCATTTCTCGGTTATTACAATAGTTTAGAACTTGCCTTGGATGTGAACTTCAATCAATGCATGAAAGCAACAATAGGTGCTGTTGCGCAGGTTCTGATAAATGATCCTGAAGAAATTCCGATTCCAGATGTCTCTGGTGTGTATTATAGTCCAGGATTTTCAACCTCAATCGCACTGGAGCAGGTGATCATGCATCGCTTACCCCCTCCATACCGAGATCAGTGCAAAGATTATAGAACGTATGGTCTTGAAAAGAACAAAGACGAGTTCCTTGAGAGTTGTTTTCAGAACAAAAAAGCTATAAATCTTGCGACTGCGCAAATACAACTCTTCCTTTTAAATAAGACTTAAAAATCTGTTACATGCTCTATAAGGAAGGCGTATGTTGCCTTGGCCAAGTTCATGATGAAATTGTTGGGGGTGAATCAATATGCAATTGTCCATCAGCCTGTTCTTCGAAATATTGTGAACAACAACTATCGAAAGCAATTTAGCCTTCAAAAGAATTCACCGTATTCAAACAAAAGTGATTCCCAAACGGAAATCTGACATATGTCAGAAAAAACAGCATACGGCTAAAGATACTTAAGTTTGATGTCAAACGAATACAGACAAGTGACCATGTTTGATACAAATGAAATATTTAGCAATTTATCGGTGGTGAGTTTGGAAAGTGGACAGGATTTTCGATATTTGCTTTTTTTTTTTGAGATAATGGATCTACAGTTGTATGTATTTCAATAATGTAATTAATAAAATTTCAAGTAAAAAATGTTTTAACAATTTTTAATAAAATATTTTGCTTCCAAAATTAATTGACTAATTAACTGTTTAAAATAAAAATAACAAAACTGAAGTAAAACTCTGTTTTTTTATGTTATAATGAATTGTAAGATATCTTCTTATTAAAACATTTTAAGTCAATTTTTTCTTATAAAAATTAATTTTGAGTTTCTTTTATCTCTTTTTTAGAAAATCTATGGTAGTAAAAACATCAAATTTGCCAAAATTTTAATTACGATTTAGCACAGGTTTTGTGAAATGGGAAATAGGTTTGAAAAATTATTGTAAATTTTAGAGAAATTTTAATAAAAAAGCTAACATTTTTAGATACATTACAGAAAACTATAATGTATCAATCGTAATTTAATTTAGGCATAAGGTTTTAATTTCGGACAATGTATTTTGAAATGAAGCAAAATCTAAGAAAAATACTGTGCATTAAAGAAAATAAAGCAATATGAATATTTTACCAAATTTTCCTTTAAAAATGCCTGTAGTTTCATTTTAAAGATAATTGTAAATTCCCTTTTAATATAATGATAAGTTCTTAATATACGTTTAAAATTTTGTTGCACTTAAAATATGCAGACCAAGCTTTATACAAATATTTTAACAATTACTTTAGATATCTTGATTACGGTTTGGACATTTTGTGGAAATCAAAGTTACGATAAAATCGCCTTAAAGTTATAATTTCACTTGTCATAGCGACTAGGTTGCCTTATCTTTCAGAATGTATAATTAAAATGCTCTTACACAATAATAATGCTTAGGACTATGAATCAGCATATTACAGAAAAACATAAACATTAAAACAATGTGGGAAAAAATAGTGAAATACCACTTTTTTTACCATTTCTGGCTTGGAAATGCAACTTCCAGTTTGGTTTTCCAAAAGGATGACGTATTTCAAAATTCCTACTCAATTTCATTTCCAGTTGACCTACAGCAAAACAAAAAACTATTTTGGAAAATTCTGAATACAAGATCCATATATGTAGTCAAAAAGCAACTTTTTATTGTAGCTTTATCATATAGTCTTTTCTAATAGAAACTTCTAAAACTGTGAAATTCATGATTTCTTTCCTTTTTCTCTCAATTTTTTGAAATATAATATGTTGTTTTTGTGACTTATGACCCTTGGACAAGCCAAGCTCACTTTGCCGTTGGCTATGAGAATTTAAGTCAGTAAGGAGCGTCTTTCGTTTTACCAGAGCACCACGAATTTGAAAGTATGCCTTTGCTCTAAACTCCTCCGACAGATGACACCACCCGAGGATCCACCTTCTTCAAGCCGTGCTGGCCGTCAAATGGTTAGCGCTCTTGCCTTCGGTTTAACGGTTCGTGGATTCGAATCCCACCATGGATGTTTTTGTAGTGGTTTCGAATCCACTTTAAATCGTAAGTCCCGGTCTAAGTAGCCCTCGTGTGCAAAAAAATGACCATTGAGCGACAAACAAACAAACCCCCTTCTTCAATTTTGACATTAATCTGAAGGGAGAGAACATTTTTTCCAGACCATTACACTCATGGTAACTGATCAAAAACCGATCATAGGGCTTTTGATTCCATAGATTGAATATCGCATGTACTCGCTGAGTCCTTGGCGGCATTGGGACTCGAACCTCGACCTTCCGGAGAGAATACTGCGGTCCTAAAATATATATGGATAAGCATATTCACTGTTTGTATCATAATATACATTCTGATTCACGCAATTTCTTCATAATATATATCAGCCTTACTTATACTTGTAAATTCAATGGCATTTAATTCATTTTTCATTTAAATTCCCTGTTTGTTGTTATCTTTCAAGATATTTTTACTATTAGTTTATATATATATATATATATATATATATATATATATATATATATATATATATATATATATATATATATATATATATATATACATATATATATATATATATATATATATATATATATATATATACATATATATATACATATATATACATATATATATATATATATATATACATACATATATATATATATATATATATATATATATATATATACATACATATATATATATATATATATATATATATATATATATACATATATATATATATATATATATATATATATATATATATATATATATATATATATATATATATATATATATATATATATATATATACTATTAGTTTTCAATCTAATAGTTTTGGTTAAAATACTTAAACATAGTATTGAAATACTTTTCTTTATCTTAAAAAAAACAAATTACTTTCACTTGTGAAAGAAACACCTATAAATTGTTTATATTTTGAGCTCTAAATTTTTTTTTTAGTTAATTTTCATGAATTTCTAATAAAATTTTTAAAATTTGTTCCTAAACTTATAATGTTATTGCATGAAAGTTTTTTTAATCATCTTGAAACATACCAATTTAACATAAATATTATGTTTTTCAGTACTTTTCCATAAAAAGTCTAAAAGATACAAGAAGTTAATGAAATTCTTAAATATCATAACATAAATTACATTTGAAAAAAAAACTATGCGTTATTAATTACTAATTTTTTTAGACAGTTTAAGTTTCCTAGTATGTTTACATATGGTAATGTTACAATTACGTAAAAATAATTTAATCTTGTAATATAATATGTTATTTATAAATGTAACATAGAGAGAGATATAAGTGGTATTACAATAAAACCTATGCAAACATTTCTAAGCACAATATATATATAGCACAAATATATATATATATATATATATATATATATATATATATATATATATATATATATATATATATATATATATATATATATATATATATATATATATATATATATATATATATATATATATATATATATATATATATATATATATATATATAAAAGTAAGAGAAAGAAATTGTTTAACTTATATATATACATTATATTAATAGTTATTTTAATTAATATTTTTATTTGAATTAATAGTAAATAATTTAATTAATGAACACAATGATTTATTTTCATTACAGATCTTTAGAATATTAATAATATTTGCATTGACACAATATTTGTATCAAATATACATTGGCTTAAATTTAAAATAAGATTAGTTTATTTTGGATATATATAGGATTATTTTAAAGGTATATTTATTAGATTTAAACTTCGCTACAACGAACCAAATCTTAGATTATCCTAAATTAAATTAGGATGACATTTTCAAAGTCATCTTTTCTGAAGCAAAGTTTGCACAATTTTAACTTTATGAATAAAAAAGTCTTCCTTGAAATCATAAATGCTGAACTGAAACTCGTTTTTCTAATCTGTACGCTATTAAAATTTACCTGCACATCAAGTCTTTTTTCCTGCTTTACGCCACGTTTTACGATTTTTTAAGCTAGTTGTCAGTGTATTTACTCACAAAATGTCGTTAGGACTTATGTTCATTTAATTACTTTAGTATTTTTTGAATAATGTACAAGGAAAGTAAAAGGAAATATTCTAAAAAGTTCTTAAAATAAAAAATAGTTTCACTATTTATTAGGAAAGTGCATAGCAACGTAAAATCTGGGAATATCGGTGTTAATTAATTTATTTATTTATTTTATTACATTACATATATTCAGACTTGTATGCTTGATTCTTGAGATCCGCTTGTAAGTCTTCGTCGATAATAGGACAAATAGCACAGTGACAGATGTACAACCACAGAAGAATAACGAAGAAAAACACCCAGGGCCACGGTGGGAATCGAACCCACACTCCTACGCTCTCAAGCGATTAGCGGTGATGCTTTAGACCACTCAGCCGCGGAGCGCCCTTGTTAATTAATAGTATAAAAGAAAGCTCTTTTGTGAATTAAGCCATCTAAAACTAACGGACAAAAATTAAATTACCTAAAAATAATTTGTCATACATCAAGTTAAAATTTAGAAATAAAATATAGATAAAAGACACCTTTGTAGTTTTATCTCTGTAAGCAATCAACTAATCGAATTGTCCAAATTATCAAAATTTTAAAATCTATAAAGAGAGCCATTTATTGCCGTAACTTATTGCCGTAATGTGTGTGTGTGTGTGTGTGTGTGTGTGTGTGTGTGTGTGTGTGTGTGTGTGTGTGTGTGTGTGTGTGTGTGTGTGTGTGTGTGTGTGTGTGTGTGTGTGTGTGTGTGTGTGTGTGTGTGTGTGTGTGTGTGTGTGTGTGTGTGTGTGTGTGTGTGTGTGTGTGTGTGTGTGTGTGTGTGTGTGATGTACATTTACATAACATTTACAACTTTACACATGAAATATTACAAAAAGAATTAGAAGAGAGTTAAATCAAAAGAAAAATAAACATTTTTGGTTCATGTGTAAGAAATTCAGATTAAAATATTTTAAGCTCTAGAATTCAATGAAAGCCTTAGGTAAATCTTCTATTTAAAAAATGGTGTTTTATAATGGTAACTTATGACCTACGTCTTCGCGAAAAGAACTACTATCTAACAATATCAAATTAGTCTACAAGGCAAATTGTTCATCATGACAATGAAATTCACCAGAGATCCAAGGCAAGAAATTTTGCTGATTAAAATTCTTTTTTTTTTTTCGACAGGCTAATGTAAAACTAAATAACTAAAAATGGCGCGCCTATCTTAGATTAACGTTCTCCAACCTTAAATTGTGAGAATAAATGTTTAAAAGTCTTTTTTCTTAAAACACTGTTTACGAAGTAAAACTTCGTAATATAAGTAAAACTTACCGAATAACAGTCGTTTATAATCATTTTCAGAAATTTTCTAGCCATTGTTAAAGAAAGGAATAAAGTTTCATTAATTTCTTTTATCTTGCATTCGTTAAATATAAACAGCATAAAATATAAACCATTCTTTGTTTCCCAGAATGTTTTTAAACTATGTTTTCCTTTTTGAATAACATGAGCAATATTTCAAAAATGTGCAGGAATATTTTGTTATAACATATGAAAATGTATTGTAACAATTTTGATAATTGAATAACAAATAAATATTTATTTTCTGTTTGTGTAATATGTTTCACTTTAAATTTTATTTATTACATGATTTTTGGTGCAAAAATTAATTATTGTTATTAAAATAAATTGCAAAAATTATTTTCACCCAAATATTAGTAAATTTAAATATATTTATTCATTTTCCAAAAATATTTAATTCCATAAAAAAATAATTTTTTTAGTTGACATAAATGGAGCCTAAATTTCTGGAAATAAATAAATAATATTGTAATGATGAGAGATGAACATAATCTATATATAAATATGAATTTATTCTCAAAATGTTCCAGAAACCTTAAAATTCCATATAATACTTTAATTATAATTTAGAAATTGAGGTCTTGTTTCAGTATAATGTTCATGAATCAAATTTGAATAATTTAATTAATTTAAAACATATTTTACTATAATTGTCGATTAAGAAAGAAAATTTAATATTTCTACTCTTTAACATCAACTTTTTTTAACAAAATATATATTTATTTTATAAAATTGTAAAGATAATAATAAACCGAATAACAAAGATAACAATAAATTGAATAAATATATTTACTTTTTTGAATTATCAGAAATATTTCAGATATATTTTACTTTTCTCATCTTTAAATATTTGTTAATGTAACTCAGAAATATTTTTGATGTACAACACCTCATGCAACAAGTCTTGAATCAAGAGATTGAATCATTTATAAGATAACAAGCGTATGTATGAACAACTTGATGACATTTGCAGTGCCCATGATTCCCATTTCGATTCGACGATTCCCAATGCCACCAAATACCCACCGAGTACATGCTCATTAAATCTGAGGAATCGAATGCTCTGTGATCAGTCGTTGAGTAGCTACCATGGGTGTAATGGTCTGGAGAAAATTTCCTTTCATTTCAGATCAAAATTGAGCGAGAGTATGCTCTGGTGGTGCCATCTATCGGAGGAATTTAGAACAAAGTCGTACTTTCTCCTTCGTGGTGTTCAAGTCAAAACAAAAAACGCAGTTAAATTCACATATCCAACAGAATAGCGAGCTTGACTTCTCCAAGTGTTTTAAGTAACAAAAACTTGTGTTTATTTTAAATATAACGTGGATATTTCGATGAAGCTTGAAATCACTGTTTATTAATTAAACGAAGTACCTAATAAACATTTATAAATATTTGAACAAGTCAAACAACCATCAAACTTTTAGAAGCTTATTTTGATCATTTGTTGTTGTTGTCGTGTGCCAGCTAGGTTGGCAATATGGGTGCGCTGCTCCACTTTTTCAACTGAATCCTATTTTGGTGTGGAGTCCGACTTCCTCAGTACACACATGCCATATGGCACCCGTTTATAAGGTAGGCAACCATTCACAACCCATTCAGACAAGGAAGGGACAAAGACAGGATAGATAAAGAGAGAAAGTACATCCATGCCCAAACCGAGATTCGAACCCAGGACCTCCCTATCCCTAGTCATGCACTCTGACCACTAGACAGGGCGGGATCACTTAGTAGAATTATATAAGTTATTCAATATATTGTCAATCTTATCTCAGCGTTTTGTTTCTTTTAACAAAAAATTCCCCTAATAATATATTTCATACTTGGAAGATTCATAGATTAATCATAATTCAAATCACTTCGGAGCAAATCCACGTTTCTGAGATGAATCGAGTTGTAATATAAATTCTCTTCATTGAAATAAAGAATTTATAAAAAAATATATTAAGTTTTAAAAATAAATAATAATTTTAGATGTATTAAAAAATTCATGTTACATACCTTTTATATTTATAATTGTATGTAGTTGTACTTGTTCATTTGAATAACATTTATCAAAATAAATAGTATTCAATATAAAAGGATCCTTTGTCCTAGATCACAAGCAAAATCATACGTAATTCAAGAACTTAACAAAATGACTTTAACTTGTATGAATATATAATCAAAGTTATATCAGCTTTTATGAATTATGAATGATTTTAAAACCTTAAAGGAAAATACTCTTAAAAATTTATATTAATATTATAGAAATAAATATATTTAATAATTTTGCATTTTTTAAGATTTGCATATTTTTTTACAATTTCTTTTATCATATGCCATTTTATTGGCTCTTATATTTACATAAATAATTCCAAACATTTTTATATAAAAATATTTTTCTATAAGATTTAAATTTATTAAGATAAAAATACGTATCCTTCCCAAAAAGCTTGCCTTTAAAATATTTACTTTGATACTGTTGAATATTAATTAACATATATAATTTTTCTTATATAATAAATTTTCAATACGAGCATTTTTCATACAATAGGTATATTGTAACATTGCTATTGTAAAATGATAACTATCGTAACTATCGTAAAATGATATTTTATATTTTTATAACTACAAAACTAACGATATTTTATATAACTACATAACTAGCGTAAAATGATATTTTATATTAAACACTAACTGTTTTACATTTAATTACAATAAATTACATAACATTAAATGTCAATTATACTAATATTAGTTTGAATTACAGTGAAACCATGACATTGTTTAATGAACTAAACAAATAATAATATTATGTGTTCCCTGATTCTAAATTTCATGTTAAAAGTATACCAAATGTGCCTGACTGAAAACAGTTCTCAGACACATAAAATATTTATTTTATCAGAACAAAATTTACACAAAATATTAATGATCCGAATTTTGCTAAGAATATTTACCGAAGAGAAAATATTTGGTATTGTTTGCTGCAGATGTATTGAAGAGAAAGAATGTGTGGAGTGTGATGAGTTAGATTTCCTTAAGCCCATTTAATAGGCGGTTAAAAAAAATATTGTAAATAAAGAAGTACTTAAAATGTGTGTGCCCGCGAGTGTGCATGCGTGTGTAAATATTCAGATTTACAGCATTACCTATCAGAAATGTGACATATAATAATTACTAAATGTCTAGTATTGTCTAACTGTCTAACTATATATATATATATATATATATATATATATATATATATATATATATATATATATATATATATATATATATATATATATATATAAATAATATATATATATATATATATATATATATATATATATATATATATATATATATATATATATATGTATATATATATATATATATAATATATATACTATATATATATATACTATATATATACTATATATATATATACTATATATATATATATATATATATATATATATATATATATATATATATATATATATATATATATATATATATATATATATATATACATATATATATAAAATAGAACAAAGTAAAAAATTAAAGTTAATAGAAGAATTCACACAACTATGTCAAATAAAACGCATGGTTTATATAAGTATTAACACTATTAATGTTAGTAATCAGTATAAATCCGAAGTCAAAAATGGAGCATGTAGCAAACGCTCGGTACACAGAAAACCAATTCAATACAAGTGTTATTATTTTAATAACTTAAAGAAACAATAAAATTTGTGCTAGTTTCTAGATAACCAACAAATTGTAACGTATTATTTAGTTTGATGAAATCACAATGACACACTGGATGTAACAACTGCATATTTAAATATATTTCATTATAAATCTATAATTTATTTTTAAAAACTTTTTGTTATGTAATTTGGTGCAAATATATTTAAGTATAAATTTACAATTTTCAGTCTTAATGTAAAAATCATCCAAATGATTTCCAAAATGATAGATAATGCTGCAGTTTACTAGAGTTGTTCTGATTATGAAAGATTTTATTAGTCTATATGTGATATTTGTTATGATTAGTCAAGATTTAAAGTGCTACAATAGTTTAATATATAATATATTTTTCACTACTTTTGTACTCCAAATTTTAAAATTGATGTTGTGTAATAAACATTATTAGAAGAAGAAAATTATATAAAAACATTTGTTTCACTAATTTGTCTGAGAGAGAGAGAAGAGTACATTTAAATATAAAATTTCCTTTGGTTGCAAAAATGAATTTTTTGATTCATAAAATATTGCAAAAGAATTTTTTTAAAAAGCACATTTTTCATCACAAAAAATATTAACGTATTAGTATATAGTGAAACATTTACTTTTTGAATTAAGATTATTTTAATTTCTTTTTATTTAAGAAAAATCATTTTATTTTTGAATTCTTTCTTTTTTTAGAAACAGAAACTAATCGTATTATATATCGGTATACAATACAATCAGATAATATTACACTATATAATACTCAGTATAATAATATCTTATGAAAGAATTAGAAATGTGGAGGAAAAAACGTTCATTTTGAAAATGGCATTAGAACCGTTCACTCACTTAAAGAAACGAGTTATTTCTGGGGAATCACTAGTTTACTCTTCAATGAAATATTTAAGTACATACATTCCACAAAAACCAATTTTTTTTTCAACTTAAAATTAAGTTGTGAATTAATCAATAGAAATAAATAATGTATAAGGTTGTGTTGTTGTTGTCGTGTGCCAGCTAGGATGGCAATATGGGGTGCGCAGCTGCACTTTTCCAACTGAACCATATTTTGGTGTGGAGTCCGACTTCTTCAGTACACACATGCCATAGGTACCCGTTTATAGGGTAGGCAACCATTTACACCTCATTCATACAAGGAAATGACAAAGACAGGATAGATAGAGAGAAAAAGTACATCCATGCCCGAACCGGGATTCGAACCCAGGACCTCCCTATCCTGTCTAGTAGTCAGGCACTCTGACCACTAGACAGGGCGATCGGCAATATATAAGGTAAACAAATATATATTAAGTATTCTAAAAAAAGGAAATATATGATAGTAATATAATCCGATATTATTATTACACATAACTGACACGGTAATAATTATAATTAAAAATTATTGACGAGAACAATGACGAATTGATACCGCCGGGAATAAAAAAAAGTCAAAAATAATAAAGTCTTTGCAGGGAAGCAAACTGGTGGTTGGTTAGTATTATTCGAATTAATGAGCAATGGAATTGAAGTGAATGCAAAGAAACGGATTTGAACTGCCGCTTTTTCACAGACTGACAAGCGGCCACGGTTTGGCTTTGGTTTGGTTGGTTTGTTGCTCAACGGTCATTTTTTGCACATGAGGGCTAATTAGACCGTGACCTACGGTTTAAAGAGGATTCCGAACCACTACAAATATCCATGCCCAAGGTGGGATTCGAACCCACGAACTGTTCAACCGAAGGCAAGAGCGCTAACCATTCGGCTGCCAGCTCGGATAAGCGGCCACGGAGTGGTGTAGTCCGAGTGGTTTCAAAGAGGATTCCAAAGACTGTTTTTGTTTCTAAATCGAAGTTCATTTGCTCCATTGAAAGAACTGGTTCTTAAGAACCAATTCGAAAAAGATAACGCATCTCTAATATATGCCAGGGTTTCCAAACGCATCAGGACACACGACTGTGTCCAGAAACAGCTTAAAACTTTGCATTCCTTTTATATATTTTGGACGATTACTTCGATACGAGCTAAATTTTTTCTTTATCATTCTCCTTTTATAAATTTATTTAGAAATTATACAAATATGTTACATATATATATTCACACGTTCAGTTATATGCATTTCTTTAATTACACATATTTCTTCTTAAAACATAAACGTGACTTTTAGGCCTATTGTTAAATAAAAGTAATTAATTCATATATTTAAAATTGGCTGAAAGTTGTATTTTAAAGAAGCGAAACCACCACAATTTAAACATTACTCAAACACCATATGTTTTGAGATTTTTAAGTAAAAGTCATGCCGACCGATGGCTGAGTGGTTAGCGCTCCTGACTCCTGAGCTGTGGGTCCTGGGTTCGAATCCCGGTTCGGGCATGGATGTTACATTCTTTCTCTGTTCTTTCTGTCTTTCGCTGTCCTTTCTTCTGTGAGGATGTATGAATGTGACCCACCCTTTAAACGGGTTTGTGGTGGTATGACGCGGGTAACGCTACTCGCCTCCGTGATTTGGTTCACAGGTGCCCGCTGGGTAACGACAAATGAGTAGCAGTTTCTGCCCTTGTTGTGTCATAGGGTTCAGCCCTCAAGTGCCCGCCGTTATAAAAAAAAAAAAGTAAAAGTCATTTGACTACGCAAGGAGTGGCATAAAAGCAAGAAAGAGACTAAACGTCTTAAAATACATTTCCGGTAGGGACTGGGGGGCGGATGCGTCTACCCTCAGAACGACTTACACATCCCTCATTAGACCTTTATTGGAATATGGATATCAGATCTTGCGAACAGCATCTGATACCATTTTAAAGAAACTAGAAAGGATCCAGCTTAGTGCTCCTCGAATCACTACAGGGTTACGTAATAGCTTCCCTAACGAGATTGTTCTTTATGAGGCTAATCTCCAACCACTGAGTCTGAGATAGACTTCCAATATATCAAGATATTTTAGTAAACTTTTTAGCTTTGGAGAACAACATGGAACTGCTTCATATTTAAAAGGTTGGAAAAACAATCAAAGACTCAAAAGTGACAGCCCCTTTAGCAGGGCAGCCAAACAGAATCTCTTATTTCCTGAGGTTGATTCCTGCCTTTTGGGGCTCCACCTAAGTCCAATAGAGGATTTTTCTAGAGTTTTCTTTCATGAAGAACTGTCCTTCAGTAGTAAAAAAGATATGCATCCAGCACATCTAAAGCAATTGGCTTTGGAAACAATACATAGTTCCCCATTAGGGGCAGTTCGGATATTCACTGATGGAAGTAAACAAGGCAATGGTAACACAGGCAGTGGAGTCGTGATTGTAACTCCCGACGGCGTTACAAAACTGAACAGACGAAACCCAAACTTTTGTTCTGTCTTTAGATCGGAATTGATAACCATTAACGAGGCCCTAAAATTTATGATCTCGATTAGCAGTACTTGCGACATCTGGATTTACTCAGACAGCAGGAGCTCCATTCAATACCTAAGCAGATGGAGATGCATTAATGACAGGCTCGGCATGGACATTGTAAACAAACTTAAGAGTTACTCTTCACTTAATGACATTCATCTACAGTGGATTCCCTCCCATGTGGACCTCCACTTCAATGACTTGGCCGATGAATTGGCTAAGGAGGCTCTGCTGAAACAACTGAAAATGGTGGACTACTTACATTTAGTGAAATTTTCTCAAAGGTCAAAGCCGAAAACAGCAAGACTTGGAGGATCCCACCTACTCATGATTGATACGAACAAAACCATCCTGGGGCAATCCTGGAGCTGAAGGGCAATAGGAAAATGCAAACCACCATTACCAGGCTCATTACTGGACATACTCGCACCCTTACATTCGTTCAGGGTCAGAAAGTGTTCCCTGTGTGCCTCAAATGTAATTTTCACCAAGCTTATCTGGACCATCTGCTCTCCTGTCTGGGTTGGAGAAGAGAGATCTTTTTGAAAACTCTGCGCTGGTTTAGGACTTTCTCTGGGCGAACGATCTACTGGACTTGGTCTAGATTGTACTAGATCAAGTGGAATAAGGAACAACAACAACAGGAGTGGCATTCTTCGAAGTGAAATGTTCTTAACACAAGCTGAAACACTATTAAACAATAGGTTGTGGTAGTTTTTTTTTTTTTTTTTTTTTTTTTGGATGGCAGGTTGGACGAAGTGGGTTCTTAGGAGTTTCAAGGTTTTCTTCCTTGAGATAGTTGAATACAGCTCATTATATCACAATGAAATGATCTCCTGAAAGACAAAAGAGTCGAATGTTTTGATGCCACTCAGCAGCTTTTGACTGTTAGGATATCCGACATGCGGTATCGAAAAAGGTAGATTTATAAGATAAATGGGAAAAAGTTTAATTGAATTAAAACTGTTTATTGATTAATATTTGTTATTATATGATTACAATATAAGTAGAATTATAACTATATTACTTTACCTAAAAATAGTTAATTTTAAAAGTGAAAATTGCTCAACGGAGCTGCTTTTTTATGTATCCAAAAATTTTACATACTAATTCCGAAATATTTTGTCAGTAAAAGATGAAATTTCAAGGTCCATACGAACTAAACTCATTTGAAAAAAAAAATTTAACACACAGTATGTCCACAGAAATGATATCGAATTTTCATCTTTATATATTCTATTTGTATACTAAGAATTCACATAGATTTTTTACTTTGAAAATGATGAGAAATATCACGTAATTTATGCTTAATAGTGAAAATTCTTTGCATGAAACGAGTTTGTCACTATTATTATTTAATAAACTACGATACTTTGCTTAGTTTAAATTTAGCAGATAAAAAATTTTGCACAATTTTTTTCGAATTTGCTAGTGTATACATAGTTTTCGAAATAAACGATCCATATATTACTAATAAAATCTATATTTTTAATTGATATTGTTCCAAATAATATTTATCTAGTTTTCTTGACAGTTATATTACCTACAGCATTTTCTAATAATGCAAAAGAAGATAAAGCTAAAACTGTCCCATTAATATTAAATAAAATCCATTAATAAAAATTATATATATATATATATATATATATATATATATATATATATATATATATATGTATATATATATATGTATATATATATATGATATATATATATATATATATATATATATATATATATATATAGATAGATAGATAGATAGATAGATAGATAGATAGATAGATAGATAGATAGATAGATAGATAGATAGATAGATAGATAGATATTATAAACACAAAAATAATAGAATTTATTTACAGAGTATACGTTGAACTTCATTCGAGTTTGAATCAAGAAAGGTCACATGACATGGAATGAAGCTTATATCAAAAAATAGCTTCAGATAAACGTAAAACATAAAGTATCATCGACTTTTTGAAAAATATTTAATATAAAGTTGAGTCTTCAATAGAATCATAGTGTTCAACTTTATACCCGATTTATTTTCTGAAGATCTAATAAATAAAGAAAGTTCTAAATATAGGGGAGTTAAAATGGAAGGATTTATATACTTAAAAATCATCGATTTCCTTAAAGGCATCCATTTAAAAACACGCAATTGTTTTTGCAATGCGTTGTAACACACACAAGAATTGTCTTTAAAATTCCCAACATTTTTTGATCAACTTAGAAACTTCCTGACATTTTTCTCATAGATTAAATTTGAATAATACTGAAAAGGGACTGAAGTAATTTACGAGTGATGACAATTAGCCTCAAAGTTGAAGGCAATTCAATGTAAAGATTAAGATCAAAATACAGGTCTGACTGCTCAAAGCTAGGGGGCTGCTTACATCCACTCCAAATCTTGATCAACATACTTCAAAACTTCACATTCTTAAAAATTAATTACATAAGGTTTAATTATTTATTTTTATAATATATATATTTCATATGTGCATAACCACTGATTTTTATCATAGTTAGATAATTATTTCCTCGTTAAGTGATTTTCGTTGAGGCAGGAGCACAGGACTCTTGTATGAGGTCTTCTTTTTAAAGAACATTTCGCAAATGATGTGTGCTCCACTTAAAAATATTTAAAATTGCGTTAAGTGGTCATGAAATATAAAAACACATGCTGGCACGTTTATGTAGGATATTAGCTGTTTTCTGCCTTGGATTGTAGCTAATTACGCCCCTGTGGCACAAGAGGCCTTGAGTTTTTTCCATCCTTTAAAGTACAAAGCTGCTTCTCTGTCTTATGCCCATCTACTCCAATAAAAATTTATTCATTTATTTTAGGATGATCCGCCAAAAAGCTAATTTTAATTCAACTTCACTTCCTGCGTGTATCAGGTGTCCGTGTAGGTGATATTCTGGATAAGTCGCTTTATTCTGAGTCATCTGGTTGGATAAGATGTTTTTTTCTCAGTTTCCAATCCATTGCCAACGTTTCCTTTCATGGCCAATTGTAATGAGGCAGCATTTTGTATACATTGCTTTCATTTTTCCTATAAATTATTAATGGTACATTTTTGCGATTAATAAACTTGCAGAATTCTTCTGAAACATTTTGGAAGTCATCAGTAAGGCTTTCCGGTGCTTTTGGTTAATTTACGACATTCAGCAAAATGTTAAAGTACAGATTTTACTACTGCATTATAGATTTCCATTTTTAATTTATTTTTAACATTTGCTTCCTGCCGACGGTGACTCCTGAGCTGTGAATCCAGAGTTCAAATCCCGGTTCGAGCATGGATGTTACATTCACTTTGTGTTTGCTCCGTCCTTTATTCTGAGATGCTGTATGAATATTGCCCACCCTATAAACGGGTTTGTGCAAGTATAGCATTGGTAATGCTACTCTCCTCCGTGATTTGGATTACATGTGTCCACTGGGTGATGACAAATGAGTAGAAATTTCCGGCATTGTTGTGGCGAAGGATTTTATTCACCCAGTGCTCCCCTTATTTAAAATAAAACATTTGTTCCCTGTATAGCAATGGTAATGTTACTCTCCTCCGTGATTTGGATTACAGGTGTCCACTGGGTGATGACAAATGAGTAGAAATTTCCGGCATTGTTGTGGCGAAGGGTTTTATTCACCCAGTGCTCCCCTTATTTAAAATAAAACATTTTCTTCCTGTATAGCAATGGTAATGCTACTCTCCTCCGTGATTTGGATTACTGGTGTCCACTGGGTGATGACGAATGAGTAGAAATTTCCGGCATTGTTGTGGCGAAGGATTTTATTCACCCAGTGCTCCCCTTATTTAAAATAAAACATTTATTCTATGTATAGCATTGGTAATGCTACTCTTTTCCGTGATTTGGATTACAGGTGTCCACTGGGTGATGACAAATGAGTAGAAATTTCCGGCATTGTTGTGGCGAAGGGTTTTATTCACCCAGTGCTCCCCTTATTTAAAATAAAACATTTATTCCCTGTGTAGCAATGGTAATGCTACTCTCCTCCGTGATTTGGATTACAGGTGTCCACTGGGTGATGACAAATGAGTAGAAATTTCCGGCATTGTTGTGGCGAAGGGTTTTATTCACCCAGTGCTCCCCTTATTTAAAATAAAACATTTATTCCCTGTGTAGCAATGGTAATGCTACTCTCCTCCGTGATTTGGATTACAGGTGTCCACTGGGTGATGACAAATGAGTAGAAATTTCCGGCATTGTTGTGGCGAAGGGTTTTATTCACCCAGTGCTCCCCTTATTTAAAATAAAACATTTATTCCCTGTGTAGCAATGGTAATGCTACTCTCCTCCGTGATTTGGATTACAGGTGTCCACTGGGTGATGACAAATGAGTAGAAATTTCCGGCATTGTTGTGGCGAAGGGTTTTATTCACCCAGTGCTCCCCTTATTTAAAATAAAACATTTATTCCCTGTATAGCATTGGTAATGCTACTCTCCTCCGTGATTTGGATTACAGGTGTCCACTGGGTGATGACAAATGAGTAGAAATTTCCGGCATTGTTGTGGCGAAGGGTTTTATTCACCCAGTGCTCCCCTTATTTAAAATAAAACATTTATTCCCTGTGTAGCAATGGTAATGCTACTCTCCTCCGTGATTTGGATTACAGGTGTCCACTGGGTGATGACAAATGAGTAGAAATTTCCGGCATTGTTGTGGCGAAGGGTTTTATTCACCCAGTGCTCTCCTTATTTAAAATAAAACATTTATTCCCTGTATAGCATTGGTAATGCTACTCTCCTCCGTGATTTGGATTACAGGTGTCCACTGGGTGATGACAAATGAGTAGAAATTTCCGGCATTGTTGTGGCGAAGGGTTTTATTCACCCAGTGCTCTCCTTATTTAAAATAAAACATTTATTCCCTGTATAGCATTGGTAATGCTACTCTCCTCCGTGATTTGGATTACAGGTGTCCACTGGGTGATGACAAATGAGTAGAAATTTCCGGCATTGTTGTGGCGAAGGGTTTTATTCACCCAGTGCTCTCCTTATTTAAAATAAAACATTTATTCCCTGTATAGCATTGGTAATGCTACTCTCCTCCGTGATTTGGATTACAGGTGTCCACTGGGTGATGACAAATGAGTAGAAATTTCCGGCATTGTTGTGGCGAAGGGTTTTATTCACCCAGTGCTCTCCTTATTTAAAATAAAACATTTATTCCCTGTATAGCATTGGTAATGCTACTCTCCTCCGTGATTTGGATTACAGGTGTCCACTGGGTGATGACAAATGAGTAGAAATTTCCGGCATTGTTGTGGCGAAGGGTTTTATTCACCCAGTGCTCTCCTTATTTAAAATAAAACATTTATTCCCTGTATAGCATTGGTAATGCTACTCTCCTCCGTGATTTGGATTACAGGTGTCCACTGGGTGATGACAAATGAGTAGAAATTTCCGGCATTGTTGTGGCGAAGGATTTTATTCACCCAGTGCTCCCCTTATTTAAAATAAAACATTTGTTCCCTGTATAGCAATGGTAATGCTACTCTCCTCCGTGATTTGGATTACAGGTGTCCACTGGGTGATGACAAATGAGTAGAATTTTCCGGCATAGTTGTGGCGAAGGATTATTCACCCAGTGCTCCTTTTATTTAAAATAAAACATTTGTTCTCTGCTTTAGAGAGTATTTTTCATACATAGCAGTTCAGATTTAATTTTACTCAGAAAGAAACTTGAAAAATTCCATATACACATATATATAGACAAAAATAAAAGGGAGAAATACTTTTGTTTTTCAGTTCAAAAGAATGCGATATAATAACACTGAACCTCTGCAAGCAATATAAAATATACTAAAATTATATTATATATGCCACTTATAAATATTCAGTTCGTTATTTCAGCAAAAATCTCACAACCGAAAATGAAATAAAATGTTTCCTCCTTGGAAAATGTTGACAAGAGAGAAGAAGTTCAGAGAAAAGTATAGTTTTTTTAATTTAAATTTTATAACAATTTTTAACTTTATAATCAATTTCATGATAAACAGCTAAGTTTTCATTTCTATTTCTCAGTAATAAATTGCTATTCTTGTTGAAAAATTTAATGCTTAGCAGATCAATCATCATACAATAATTTATGATTATAAAAGTATACCTTTTCATATGCGTGTCTATTTGCTGTTAAAATTAGTTGGTTTTTAAGCAATTAAATTGTTTTTTAGTTATAGTTTGAACGATAAAAAATATATGTGGTTATAGTTACTACTATGCTTTGTTTCTGAAGTGTTTCACAAAATTATCATCAGTAAACATCTAGTCTCATAATATTTTCCATATTTGTAAACATTATTTGAAGAATTACCTTGATTTTCACATTTAGCTTAATAAATTATTTACAGAGTTACTGAAAGAGAAATGTGTCCTAAGTATTTACTAGTATACTAAGTAAATAATAATGTCTAACTAGTTAACGAGGATCATAAAAATTCAAAGCACTTAGGTCACTACCTAGTAATGGTATTTTTAATGGCATCATCTTTATACAAATCAATCAATAATTATGTAAAAAAAACAAACTTAATGAAATATTTTAAAACCACTTCAATGACAAATTTAGAAAAATTCATTTTTATGTTAATAATCTAAAAGCAATAATGTTGTTTCAAGCAATACTTATTGATTAGAAAGATTACACCTTGGAAATAATGCGCATAATCTACAAAAACTTATAATATTCTGAAACATTTTTAAGGAAGGCTGTTGAATATTTCTGCGGAATATTTTTTTTCTTTATTTCTTATAATGTGTATTAAGATGCGTTAAATTATAACCTTATTTGAAGTTGCTGAATTAAGTTATAAATTACTTGCTAGCAAAACGCAATATTTCATGATTTTCATAAAATTGGAAATTTGAAAAATTGTCAGTGTTGTAAGTATTGATAAATTCTTTTTATGTTTTGAACTTATTTGTGAATACATCTATATATATATATATGATATATTATTTGAATTTATACATTATATAAAATTGTTTTACAAATTAAATAACTATACGTATGTTTACTTAATCATGCATGAAATTGCTTTATGCATTTTAAAAACTAATTGCTATTGAATTTTAAAATTTGAATAGTTTCTTTTTATTCCAAAACAATAAAGTAGTTAAAGTTCGTAATTTTATCTTGCAAACACTATATACGTATGTACCTATAAAGAAGATAATAAAAAAGATCAATAATATATGAACTAAAAATAAAGCTATCAAAAGATATAAGAACTAAAAAAATTTAATAAATAAGAAACAGTTCTCAATATGAACAAAGTAAATCTTTTCGATTCAAAGGAAATCTTATAAAATAGAATGAGAGAACGAGAACCTGAAAACGAAATAAAATGAAAACATATAGAAGTAACTTCCACATGTCTTAATAATTGGAGAAAGAAACGACTTAAGAGAAAATCTTTTTAAAGCTTTCTTAAAAATATTTAGTGCCTATCTTGAGTTCTATTCATTGATTTGTTGTCCGAATTCCTCAATTAATCTCTCTTTTTCAATAACCTGTTTTCATTAATATCTTTTTTCCTTTGCTTGTAAATGAATAATTTGGCCACAGACGTTACATAACTGATATTAGAAATTAAAATTTTTTGAAAAAAATGCATAGAATAACTACATTGATGACAGAAATTTGACATTGATGATGATGACGTTATCTTAATTATCTTTAATCGATATAAACCAGACTTCCGATTAAACTTAAGAATGAATTAATGACGTTTAAAGAAAGACTTAAGTCTATACTATCTGTTTAAATTTCCATAGATTCTATCTGATAAACGAATGCATTTCAATATCTTCACAGTTTTCTTTCTATACAAGAAATTTTATAAGTTAAGACAAATTTTGCCGCATCATGAAAGACTTTGCAATAGATGATTATAGTCATTTAGCTCCTTCTTCTACCACATTTACCTCAAAGAAGTATCATTCACTGAAGAATTTCAAATTGTATCGAATCGGCTCGCTCTTCATTCATAACTGATATATTAATATGATACTAAGAAACACTACAATCCTCACGTTTGTTAGATGTCCTCGTGGTAGCTTCAAATATCTTCTGTTCTTTATAAGCAGAAAGCTCTTTTAGGATTTGCAGCAATTACCACAATCAGAACACTTCTGTTAAAAACTGCTTAGGTTACTTGAGCATCTCTAAAAACTTCTCTTCAATTTTCTGGAAACGTCTGTAGACGATATCTTCAACCTACTTCTTTTTCTTGACGTTCAGCATTCTCTGATTTCCTCAGACCCTGAAGGATAAGCAAGAGCTACGTATATAATACGCGCATATATATATATATACACAAACATATTTGTATACACACATACATGTATCTTTGGTATACATATTTTACAAAAAATAAATAAAAAACAGAAATATTCAAGAGTAAGACTATCCTTGACTCGATAGTTAGGATCGAAATTTGCTAAAGAAAATATTCTGCATGGAAGACTTGAAAAGTGTGTGTAAAATATTTTAATCACCGTAATTAATACCAAATCCATAATTTTGGAGAGCACTCAATAAAAAATAATATTCATGCTGACATTCCAGCCTTTACTGGAATAGTGTTGATACAGAATAATAAATGCTAAAATTGCGTTAATGTTGATTCTATAGGTTTTGTGGTTGTTGTGTTCAAACATAAGACTTTTGAATCATATTTTATATCTTAATTGGAAGAGTAAAGGGAGAGTAAATATTCAATATTAGAAAGAAGAAAGATTAGAAGAAAGATTCAATATTAGAGAGCATAAAGAACAAATCCACCTTTTTTCTTGTGATAGCTATGCATATATATGTATTGAAACATGATATTCTTAAGGTGTTTTATTCTAAGTTTAATGCAAGAAAACTTGTTGACTTAATATCCTTTAGATTTAAAAATAATGAAAAATTACAGCAAGTAGAGACGAAGTTGTAACTATAGAGTTCAGTGAACCAAAACTATACCAAAACATGAAAATGGAACGAGTAAAATATTAAAGTATCTGAAATTATAGAAAGTGTGTGTGTGTGTGTGTGTGTGTGTGTGAGTGTGCGTGTGCGTGTGTGTGCGTGTGAGTGTGCGTGTGTGTGCGTGTGAGTGTGCGTGTGCGTGCGTGTGAGTGTGTGTGTGCGTGTGCGTGTGCGTGTGTGTGTGTGTGTGTGTGTGTGTGTGTGTGTGTGTGTGTGTGTGTGTGTGTGTGTGTGTGTGTGTGTGTGTGTGTGTGTGTGTGTGTGTGTGTGTGTGTGTGTGTGTGTGTGTGTGTGTGTGTGTGTGTGTGTGTGTGTGTGTGTGCGCGCGTTGAGTTCAATTTTAATATATCTGATATTGTGTTAATTTGGTAATATAATTGTAAAATTAAAATAAATTTGCAAGATGTTTATTTTAATTTGTATATTTTTCCTATATTTTTAAATACCTATCTATAAAAATTAGCTTTTTATATTATTAAGATATTTAATTCACTTTTGTTACTAAAAACTTTCAGAGTTAATTCGAGTAAATAGACTTACTTAGTGGAAAATATTATATTTGTTATATTAAAAAGTTCTGAAGTTTTAAATTTTAAAATAGTTTGAAATAAGTGCTCATTGATGATTTATTACAATACAACCGAGATTTAACTGGCTGCTTCATAATTTAGAGCATTTATATGAAACATGTATCTTTAGCATACTCATTAAATATGCTTTTTGAGTATAACCATTACAGACGCTTAATATGGCTTCATTCATTTCATGTTCATACATATATTACGATCATTTTGGAGTAAACCTTCTCAGTACCATTACAAAAACCAAAGCTTGTAATTATTTTATACTTGTACAAAAAATTTATCATATACCCAATGCAGACAAGTGATACCTTTCCCGTTGAAGCTGAAACAATTTGCAAAAAATGATGACAGCCAATCCCATTCCCGAAAGTTATCTTGTTGCTATTAGCTTAGTGCAAAATCTTTTCAAATTGTTAGAGTAACTTTCTGCAATGGCAAGAGCTACTATAGCATTTCAAAGAATGCACAGGTTGCATTCAAAATTAAAGTACCATACATCTCAACTTTTGAAATCGACATTTATAAAAAATACATAAATCTCAAATTAAATAAACATGTAAAATTTAATTATTTAGAAATGTTTATATATTAGAATATGATGAACTGTGGTGTTTTTGGGTGAAGAAAATTTCGTTCTCGTACTTTGAATACCCTAAACCAGTCTCATTGTAGACAATCATGTTGATAAAATCTATTTACGTTAGCTGCTTTATTAACATAGACCTTTGGGAATATTGAAGAATAATTCAAGGACAAATGTGTATAACAAGCACTCTTAGCTCAAAAAATAAGCCTAAGGCAGTCCGCAAATTCGTAGATGATCGCATGAGACTTGTCTCGTGAGGCAAGCTGAGCATCTCGCGAGAATCGCATCAGACCAAATGACGTCATTAATGTCTTAGTTACGTCAGAAAAGGGGCGGAGCGCGAGACGATTCTTGATTTCAAGTAGATTCAAAATATCTGGCAACTTTCTGCGAGATAGCGCTCTCATTCGTTTAAAATTCCATGACGTCAGATACAGCGTTTTAGCTACGTCACACTAAGACATCGAAGCGATAACATTTGTCTACTATAAGACAGTGTCTTAATTGGATTGTGTACCGAATTTGCGGCCTGCCTAATAGATACTCTTTAATCTGGTAAGAATCACTATGACATATAATATTGTACTCAAATTCACAACTCTAAATAAATTTTTATTATTCCCGGTTTCTTTTTTTAATTTATTTTTTTATGAAGTGGGAGTGTTAATTATTTAAAATGGACACACGTTTTTAGTAACAGATGTTACTATGAGTTCCCTATTCTTTTTCATTCTAAAAATGCTTACACTTACAAATGAGACATCTTTTTTTTATAAAAATAATAAAATTAATAATAAAACAATTTCAATTTGAAAAGAAATAAAATGAAATTTGTTTTTCACACATTTTTTTGTAATATATATATATACATATACATCCATGCATGTATACATATGTATGCATACATGTGTATATATAGATGCATTTAAATATGTATCTCCTTCGAAAATATCACAGCCGTATTTTATTTATAAATATTAGGTGCTCTACATATATTTTATTTACATAATTAGAAACAGCATATAACATTAATGTACAGAAAACTAACTGGTGGAAATAACAGTATTGCGTTACGTTTTAGTTGCGTGATTTTATTCATTAATAAGTTCTATTGTCTTTAATATTTTATTTTAACAATCTAATATGAACTATCTAACAATAACAATTTAAAAAATAACAATTTTCATGATAAATTTCCATAAAATGAGTTATACACCATAAAATGGTGCCAATATGATCTTCATACGACCGTATCCAAATAGCAACTGACCTAGATTCCCCATCGGATAGGGAAGATGCGCTTCCCATTCCCTTTTTAGGGATTTACTGTAGCTGAGTTGCCACAAACAATATCGATAATTTATCTTCACGGTTTTTTAATACAAAATATAAAAATTCTTAAAATATTTTGTTTTTAAAAGGTAGTTTATTTTTAAAAATTTATAAAAATTCTAGTATTATAAAACTTAAATAAATTAATTTACTTAAAAATATAACATGCCAAAATTTAATTGTGCTTCTTTTGAAATTTTAACTGCATAAACAAGAACTTATTAATGTTCAGAAAAATCAGCTAAAATTAAAATAAGTCTTACCGTTGTGAATGAATTTGGTCACTAATAAAAATACATAAATAAAATAAAAATGAAATATAATCGCTATAGAATAGTCTCTCTCTCTCTCTCTCTCTCTCTAAAACTGTTTTTGCCATACTCATAATTATATATTTATCTTTTTATTTAACTTCATATAGAATAATTTGCTACTTCAAAGTAATAAAAAGTTAAAAAATATAAAAAAAACGTTCTACTGCTTTTTTTGAACTAATTTTCTTACTTTAAACTTAAAATAATTGAAACTTATTTCGCTTTATAATCGATTAAACGCCAATTTGAGTTTTTATGATTCATTCAAAATTAAAACATTTACAAAAATATCTCACATTGCTTGAAACCCAAAACATTATGAAATATTATTGCCATTGAAATCATTTCTTCGAGTGAAATATTATTATATTACATAGCCAGTAGAATAGTGATATTATTTTCTTATAGAAAATGCATACAAAACATTCATGCCATTTTATGGCTTGTTTCATTATTTTTGTAGCTTAACTATGCTCTAACACTCAATTTATATGAAATAATATTATAAATTGAATAATTGCATTTAAATTAAAAATTTATAATATCAATTTTTTTTTTTATTTACAGAAAGCCGTTTACAAATGTTTAAAGTATGTGGATTCAAATGGTATGTCTTGCACACATTTAACATTTGCCATTTTGTTAAAGAAAGGGGGTTAAAATATTTAGACGGAAAAAAGATAAAGAAGTTTTAAACAAATGCTTCAGCATTAAAGGTTTAACAGGGTCGCTGGAATATTTTGGTGCTGTCTTATCTTTGAGTCATCATCTCTGTAATATGAAAAATCAATCATCCATTTATGCAATATCTCAGTTCAAACAATCAGAGACGTTAATTAGGAGAATCATTTGGTTGTTGTTCTTAATAGTCGGTGTTATTGGCTGTAGCTATCAAATTTACAAGTTCTTGCAAGTCTATTTAACCTATCCAATAGTCGTAACACTACAAGAAAAACACAAGCCTTCTTTAGAATTTCCAGCCATCACGATTTGCAACATTAATCGGATGAAACAACAATATGATAAATGCAAAAACAGAGACATTATGCACAGAGGTTGCATAAAGGGAAGAGACGGTTCCGATCCAAGAAAACCCGACTCGGGAATGAAACTAACTGAACGACGGTACGCATTGTCTTGTGGCGATTTGCTGAATGGCATTTTGAGTCAAAAGAGAATAGATTTAATAAAGTTCTTAAAAAAATACATGGGGATGGATTCTGCAAACCAACAGAAGGTTGGTCTCCAGGAAGATGAATTCATTAAATATTGTTCTTTTGAAGGTCAGGTATGTTCCTTCAAAAATTTTACTCTTTTCCAAAGCTTAAAATATGGAAATTGCTATACTTTCAACAAGTTAACAGAAACTCAAAAAGTAATCCAAACCTCTTCCATTGGTTATAACAGTGGGTTAGAACTTGTCTTGGATGTGAACTTCTATCAGTACATGAGAGTAACACCCAGCGTTGGTGTACATGTACTGATACACGATCCTAAAGAAATTCCAATTCCAGATGACTGTGGTGTCAACATTAGTCCAGGATTTTCAACCTCAATCGCACTGGAGCAGGTGATCATGCATCGCTTACCCTCTCCATACCGAGATCATTGTAGGGATTACCGAACGAGTGGTCCTGAAAAGAACCAAGACGAGTGCCTTAAGAGCTGTCTTCAAAAGAAAAGCTATGAATCTTGCGGCTGCGCAGACCCTACTCTTCCTTTCAAATCAGACTTAGAAATCTGTAACATGTTCTATGAGGAAGACGTTTGCTGCCTAGACCAAGTTCAAGATCAAATTGCCGCGGGAGAATCAATATGCGATTGTCCATTAGCCTGTTTTTCGAAATATTATGAACAACAATTATCCAAATCAATTTGGCCCTCAAAAGAATTCATGAAATTCCAAGAAAAAGAGATTTCGGATGAAAATATGACATGCTACAGAAAAAGCAGCATTCGATTGAAAATCTATTATTCCAGTCTAAAGTCAAAAGAATATAGACAAATTCCTATGTTTGATTCAAGTGAAGTATTCAGTAATTTAGGTGGTCAATTTGGACTATGGATAGGATTTTCTTTATTTGCTTTCTTTGAATTGGTGGAAGTATTGCTTCATGTATGTCACTATATTGTTTCTAATAGAATTGTAATGAAATTTTAATAAGAACCACTCATTTCAAAAGGAATATTAAATGGTACAAACAGAAAGAAAATTTGTTAAAATAAAATATATCTTCTATAATATATTATAGCAATATTGAACTTTCTTACTCTTGAAACATGACTTGGGACTTAGAAATTAAAATTCTAAATTCCTCTTTTAATTTTGAGTATTTTGAACTCTTAAATAATTGTTTAGTTGTGTATATGTTTAATAATAACTTATGCCTAAATTGCAACAGAAATTAGTTTGCGGGAATTCTATAAAAAATAATTTAAAATGATAATTAGAAAGCTTTTTTAATCTTTATTAATGAAGCATGTTTTTAATTTACTCTATAAAATATTAACCTCATGAAATTTCTTGGAATTTCAGAACTTTTAGGCATTTCATAAATTCTCTTTAACTTGTTTCCGCATCTTTTTATTTTATAAGAAAATCTTGAAAATCAAGTTTTGAAAAAAACATATTATTTTACATACAAGGTGTCCCTAATATATGCAAAATTTATTTTAGTTTTACACTATAAGATTCTATTATGAAATTAGGACCATAGTTATTATTTTGGGACACTACATAAATGAATTGGTTTCTTAATGAATAAAAGAATATCAATTAAAATACACTGCTGGACAATTTCTAAGGACGGATCACAAATTGCAATGTAGCATAACATTAAGCGAGACATGAGGCCTAGTAGGATAAAATATAGTTGCCACACTGTTCAGACATTAGAATAAAGAATATTTATTGTTCTGGAAAGTATAAAAGCTGTGAAACATCTGAAAGAAAAAAATGTTCATTTGATGCTGCATACGGAAAAATGGAACAATGCATCTAAAAGTCAGCAGGCACCTTGAAGAAAGGTATCAGTACAGGATATGTCCACCGTGGAGTGTGATGCAATATTCCACACGTCGTATCATACTTTGCACAACATTATCCAGAAGCTATTGAGGCACTTTATCCCATTCCTCTGGGAGTGCACGGATGAGAGTGTTCTTGTTTGTCGGAGGATAGTTTCGACCAGCAACTTGCCTCCCCAAAGCATCCCACACATTTTCAATGGGGTTTAGATCTGGAGAACGTGATGGCGAAACTAGGCATTGAATACCCTCGCTGTCTAGACAATCCTGAATAGCGAGTGTTCGATGACATGTTGCGTTGTCGTCCATAAAAACAAATTTATCACCGACAGCACTATGGAAAAGATGAACATGAGGAAGTAGAACTTCATTAATGTATCGTTGGCCCGTCATAGTCCCATTCGCAACCATATGTAGGGGCGTGCGGCCATTGATCCTGATGCCGGCCCACACCATGACACTGCATGTCGGATAGTGGTCCCTTTCCTGGATATTTCCTGGACGATAAGCAGTAGCACTCTCGTGCCAGATCAGTTGGCGTCTGCAATCCGATAACAGACAGAGCCTACTCTCATCTGAGAATAGTACGCATGCCCAGTCCTGTTCAGTCCAATTGCGATTCTCACGACACCATTGCAAACGGGCAGTACGGCGCTGTCTAGTCAATGGAACACACACAACAGGTGTGCGGGCGTATAGTCCTCCTCCCCTCAAACGTCTGGCAACAGTTTTTCGGGAGATCTGCTTTTTGAGGCAGCAAGAAACTGATTTGCCACCTGCTGAGCTGTGGTGCGCCGGTTCCTTTTTGCTGATAGGACGATATATCTGTCTTCTACAGGCGTCGTACTTCTAATACGACCTATCCCGTGCCGCCTACTAAACATTCCAGTAGTTTTAAATGACTTCTACAGCCGTGAAACAACGCTGTGAACGATGTCGAACTCCCTGGCAACATCTGTTATTTTTCGCCCTTCTTCGATCTTTCCAATAATTCGGCCACGCATAAAATCATCTAAGTGATGTCGGGAAGACATGCCAAAAATTTCAAATTCGTCTATTAAATCTCTTCTGTAAAACTATGACTTGAAACAACAACTGTCCACACGCGTCAAAACCTTTAAAGCTCTTATGAACGCTATCACATGTTGAGCAGACGTGGAAAAAAATTTGCATACGCATACTTCTTCTTATTATATCCCGCACTAATTCTAATTTTCCACATTTTGCTTCCTTTCATTTTGTGGTTGCTACGGATGATAGTGTTATCCGTCTTTAACAATTGTCCAGCAGTGTATTATAAAAAGGCTTTAATAACTTTCTATAAAGATTATAATGATTTTAACAAATTATAAGCAGCTGTCAAAACATTGATGTCATGTCTGTTACCATATGTATAACCTCTTAAGCAACAAATTTGAAATTTGGGAATGACAACGTTTGTATAATAGTAAAACATGGAATAAAAAAGAAATGCCAACAGCCATCTGGAGTTTTTAATGTTTTGTTGAAGAAGCAGGGAGTGATCTTTTTGTGTTAAGTATTTTTATTACATGTCAATTCTGTTACCTTAATTATTTTTATAAAATAAATTAATTTATTTATGTATTCAACTGATTTATTTAGAATTTAAGTACTTTATTCTGAATTAAAATGTATTTTGAATTTTTTGTGAAATTATTTAGGATTTTGTTTTTTTTATATTTGAAATGTCATGTCTATTAATTAATATAATAACATACATGACAATTTGGTAACACAGACTTGACACATTAAAAAATTTGAAATGAATTTTGTTTAAATTTTCTTTTTAGCTATTTATTTTTAAATTTAGTTTTAAAAAATTCTGAATTATGCAAATTCCAACTCGTTGTTTTGCATTATTTAAAGCTTTATCAATATATTTCTAAGTAAAAATTAAAAAGATCTGTTTTCCATTGAGGAATTATTTAGATTACTTATAAGAGCTATTACAATATAAAGCTGAATATTGCTGGAAGATGCATTTAAAATAATTAAAATAATTTTTTATTTGTTTTTTTTTTCTAAGATTAAGGGACTGACACCAGCTGATAATCAAAAACGTTACAGATAGTGACATCGATTAAATGCTGAAAAAGAAGAAGAAAATAAAAGGAGAAAACAATTTAGACCAGTATTCCACAATTAATATCTAAATTCAACTCAGATATGTGCAAATTTAAAAAGCATGTTTTTAATATAAGGCAGCAATATGCTGCTTATAAAGACTGTAAGGAAAATCTACAACAAAATGAAGCAATGATTCATGTTGAATATTCCGAAGCTAACATTTGCAGACTTGCCACACAAATTCAAGCATACCATTTTGGAGGCTCAAGTAAGCAGGCAACTCTGCATGCTGGTGTTTTATATTTAAAAAAGCTAGAAGAGTCACTTTCATTCCACATAATATCTGAATGTTGTGATCATGGTCCTGCAGCAATTTAGGTTCACCTTCAACCAATATTCAATGAGCCGACATTGACTGAGAAGGACAAAGAAACCATCTCCATATTCGAAAGAAAAACGTTAAGAAGCATCTTTGGTGGAATAAAATGTGAGAATACATGGCGAAGAAGAACTAATTCTGAGCTCTATAAACTATATAAAGAACCAGATATTGTTAAATTTATCTCAATGCAGAGATTAAAATGGGCAGGACATTTGAGCCGGATGAACGACAATCGGGTGACGAAAAACATTTTCTTGGCTCGCCTCATTGGCACCTGAAGAAGAAGAGGTCAACCGAAACTCCGATGGCGTGACTGCCTTGAAAACGACCTAAAAACACTAAAACTGACAAACTGGATGACCTTATCCAAAAATAGGGGGTCCTGGTATGAACTTCTCAGGAAGGCAAAGCCCCACCCTGGGCTGTCAGGGCAATGAAAAAGAAGAAGAAAAAGTTTTTGCTTTAAGTTGAAATTCTCCATTGTTTTACTGATGGTCCAACAATACAATAAATAGAGAAAAAAAAAACTTCTTTCTTCTGAATGAGCATAGAAAAAATAGTGGTTTAAAATATGGTTAATGGTCTTTTTTTTAGGCTGGTCAGGGTAAGGGTGCAGCTGACGGAATAGGAGGTGCTATTAAGCGAGAAGTTGACCAAATATTTGCATAAGACGCTGATACACCCGGTGAAAACACATTATTTTAACGTTTTAAGAAATAAAACAAGCATTAAATTTTATTATATTTATGAAAAAGATATGGAAATTTTCAAAAAACTTATTCCATCTTATATTCCAGTTTTAAAATTCATAAATTTTTTTCTTTTTGGAAATAACAAGATGTTATTTCGTGACTTAAGTTGCTTTTGTAGAAATAAATATATCCGTGAATACTTTTTAAAATAAATGTTTTTACCTCAAAGGATGATGATATACAGCAAAGTATATCCATACCATCATTAAATACAAAAACAGAATACCAAGAGCTATTAAAGAACAGTTGCTAACTTCTTGGCCAGGATATAAAGGAAGGAAACTTTATTCTTGTGCTGTTGGAGGGGAAAAGGTCAGTAAAATATATCGTTTCAGAAATAGTAAACATCGAAAACAATCATTTTGCTGTAAAATACCTGAAAAAAGTTAGAAATAATAAATTTTATAGAGATGACTATTAGTAATATGATATTGAAAAAAGAAGATATATATATATATATATATATATACATATATATATATATATATATATGTATATATATATATATATATATATATATATATATATATATATATATATATATATATATATATATATATATATATATATATATATATATATATATATATATATATATATATATATATATATATATATATATATATATATATATATATATATATATATAAAATTGCCAACTATAAATGTAACAAAATGTTCAACTCAGCAGTTACAAATTTAATATTTGATATTGACTTCAGCAAATATAATGTTGTGTGTAACTTGCATCAAATTAAAATAAAATGTGTATATGTTCCAATTTTGTCTTTTTTTATTTTTAATAATATATATTTGTTAATTTCAGTGTAAAAAGGTATAACAAAATAAAAACATATTTTAATTTAATTGCACCTTTCAAACTTTGCAAAAACAATTTAGCACTCAAATTAATGTCATATATATTACTCAGTCTCATATCTGTTACCATTTCTAATTTTCCTTAAAAAATTTTAATTGACATGTTATTATTATAAAGTAACACATTAATTATCTCTGTCTAGAATATAGAATAAAGACAAAAATTCTGCATTTACTGTCTTATAATTATAATTTATGTTAAAAAATTGCTTATGAGAATTCAATATTAGTAACAGACATAACAAACTAAAATATAAAAATATATGTTTTACTTAAAAAATTTTATTATATAGGTAAAAGACTCTGTGTATTTATATTATATATAACTCTACATTATTGTGTACAGAATTTAAGTTCGTAAATACTTAAGAAAATATCCGGTAAAAGACATGACAATTTCCATCATATCTCTCTAATTGGAAAAACATTAATTAAAAATACATAAAACAAAAAAAAACATGAAAGACATTCAAATAATATGCAGAAACAATTTCTATAAATAACATTATTAAAAAATTTATTAATTTAACAAAATATTTTTTTCGTTTCAATTTCCAAATGGCACCGAAATTTAAAAATGACCCATATAACTCATGTATCCAGTATGTTGTATTAGTTACGATGAGTTGCGGGTACAGTCAACACCCCTAGATTACCAAGTGAATTATGATCATCCAAAGAGATTTGTTTCAATCCTAACTGTTGCTTTTATATTGGCAAACGTAAAACAAAATTTGTTTGCGTAGAACCATTAAGTGTCTAGTTTTTTTATAAATTAAGTAAAATATAACATTAAATTTAACAAACCTAAAATTATTTTTAATTTTAGAAAATAATTTTAGATTTGTTAAAATAACTCTTTAAATTAACTTAATGATTAGTTCGTTATTTAAAGATTAAAGAATTTTACTTGATATTTATTTTTTATTACAAAAATAGTAAAACATATAAAAAAATGTGATATTATTATGATAATAAGGATGTCTTTGTTTTCTATGTTTGATACTTAAATATATTATCTGTAAATGGGCCTGAATTTTGTTTCAAGTAAATGTTAATTTCTTAAACTCATGATTTCTATACCACAATTTTTTAAAAAACAGATTGATGAAAATATTGTCCACAAGGAGTAAATTAAAAAATTAATCTTAAGAAAATTTATAAAGAAAATAACAAACTTAAAATTTTTTTTCATTTCCACACAAACAAAGAAAAAAAACTTTTATATTTCATATGTTTTTTCCCTTTGTTAAAAGTCAATGTGTTAAATATTAATACGTATACCGCACACACACAATACAAGAACTGGAAGAAACATATTTATTCAAATTTACCAAAACATATATTTTTTCTTTCTGGAAAAATAAAATGCTCTTATAGCAATTTACAATTTTAAAAACTTTAAATGCATCACATGAATCAATAATATTTAACTTTTATCCTTACAAATTCTTTTATTGTGTAAATGAAGAATACTTCTGTTTATGAACTAAATAAAATTGTTAGCATTTCGAATTTACAAATTGAAATTGTTTCATTTTTTTTTTTTTTTTTTACAAATTTGAAAAATTTAATTGCATCATATGAGAGAACGAATAGAGTAAATTTATATTGCTTCTTAAGGAAATCATTTTCTTAATAATTTTTGTAATGTTAGATTTGTATAAATTTTTAATTAGAGGATTAGTACAGAACTATAATAATAACTATGTAATTTAACAATAATTTTTCCTTAAAAATATATGATTTGGTAATAATAGCTGATTTCAATTTAATTTTATATTAATGTTTATTAAAATTCATGTATTAATATTTGACATACATACTAAAGGATTACACATTTAACTATTATTAAATTGATTTCTCACATTTCCTCTTACATGTTTATATACACAAATTTTTTTTCATTTATAAGATAATTTTATAACATGGTTATACCGTATTTTTCTTAAACTTTAAAATGTTCATTAAACACTTATAATTTTAACATTCAGTTATTTCCAATAGTGGAAACGCGTCAAAAACCAAGCATTTTTGATGCTTGGTCTTGGTCCAACTGTTTCAGATGCACCTATGTGGCCACTGACCTCTTTTTATTGTGTATATTGGACTAAGGCCTAAATTGACATTACTTCTTCCTAAATTTATTTTAACCATAACATGATAGAAAATTTTTCAAGTGGTTAGTTTTCTGCTTTTCCTACATCCTTGCCGTGCCCCTGCAACAAATATACAGTATCTTGCACCACAAGTGAAATTGTTAAAATAGATCTTAAATCTATTGTAAATTATTCAGTTTTCCAGTACTTGACGATAGACAAATTTTCTGCACTGCAACATGAAATTGGATCCTTAGGATCTTCTGAAAGATTATGGTAGCGAGGCGAAAAGCTTTTGAAAAGATAAAACTATTTTTACCAAACTGGGTTACTTTAACCGGTATATTATTTATCATCCAATTATTGGCTTTTTCGGCATCTGACCTGATATTTGTTTTTAAGTTTTTTGATTTCGTTCAAAATTTCGTCTATTGATTCGAGATTATTTATAGATTTTATTTCCTTAGGAAGTTTTCAATTTTTTATTTCTATTATTATTACTTCATATTCATAATCTGTTACTTTTATTTACAGAAAATTGACTTTCCATGACTTCTGTAAAAAATTCCAGTTTTTCCGTCATCAGTGTAACAGTGGCCTTTTTTTTTTTTTTACCTTGTATAGAACGGTAAAAGGTTTTTCATTCAGCTTTTCGACTGTTTACCAAATGGGATTGTCAGCGCTGATGTAGGAAAATAAACGCGACGTTATTAACACTAAACATAATTTATACATTTATTAGCCAATTTTTGTTCATCTTAAACACATCAAAGGGCTAATTATAACAATCTAGAAAGACTTAAAAAGTTCTATACTCGGTCTGGGCAAGGTCGGTTCAACCTTTCATCCCTTAAATGGGTCGATAAACTGAGTGCCAAACTTGCTTGGGAACTAAACACTGGGGGTTTCGCATTAGGCTGACCATCTAATCGGGATATATGCTTTACAGCCCAGGGTCACTCAGTCAAGAAAACAAAGATGGGAACTGTAGGCCTTAGCCCACATGGGCTATCGTGGCACAGAGTTTAGAAAGTCTTAAAAGAAGCGAAATATTAGAAATGCGCAATTGTAAAGATTAAAACAAAATACTGCTCAAATTTAATAGGCACAACGTGGCAAAATATCGTTCATCACTTTGTAAGGTCCCGAGATTGATCTCAGACAATATGAAATGAATGTTTCAGCTCTACAAACCCGCTTATCGTGTTCGATATTTGGGAATTTTCCAGGTTTCCTTAAATGAGACGTAAATACGGCCCACTATCATGAAAAATCCTCCAGAAGACAATCACGCAATAGATGTTAAAATGATTTTTAACAAATTTTGTTTGGCAGTTTGCAGCATTGTTGCTGTACCAGCATGCTTCCTTGAACCTATAGCCCTGAATTGGGCTCTTAACAGTTAGATAGAAGCTGTCAGATTAAGGTTTCGTGGTAATGAAGCAGGAACCAATCACATGACTCCTGATACTTGGATTGGCAAACGCAGAGGTATCATTTCACTTGGAGGACATTGTAACCACGACATATTTAACGTGCCCCAGCCACCTTTAACGAACACTACGAATCTTCAGTTAAGCTGGGAATCGAACTTATTACACTGTTCGAACAGATTTCCAAGATTCCAGCAGTTTTCCAGGAGTCAAATCAAAAATTTGCAGAAGCTATCAACATTCATGTTAAATAAAGTTCTTAGTTTATTTTATAAATTCTTCTCGACCAAATAAGCATATTATTATGTATGTACAACGTTTTTCAATTATATTTGTATATAATAGAAACAAATTATTGCAAAAATTAATGAAAAAAAAATTTTTTTTAGTTAGAATTATAATATGATTATTTCAAAAGCCTTCAATGAATCTACAGCGGTAACAGAAAAAAAATTGCTTAAATAATCAATATTATTTACATTTCTGAGCTATGCATTATATAAAATCAATGGGTAATTTTAGAGTTTTTAAGCGTCTTCATTAGATCCCTGTTAATTTATTGGCTATTTCAAGATGCTTATAGCAATCTCTTTTCAAATAAACATACCTATATATACAAGGTGATATTTTTTAAAGTGACAGTGTTTGGAGCGTCCTGTAACGCGATCTAATAGCCGAAATGACACCAAACTTGGTATTTAGACAAATCAAGACATAGGAAAGAATTCCGTAAAAAAATGTTTTAGTTCAAAACTCACCACTAGGGCATTCTGTGGCGCTGCTGTAGATTACAATAACGAGAATAAGCTTAAAACACACGTATCAAAGCAAAATGCAAATGTTGTGCAATGACCGTGCCAGTAATAGTGGCTATAAAAGCAAGTAGTAGACAGCTCCGACAAGTAATCTCAGCTGAAGTAAACGAGCTTCAACGGACATGCCTCTCACGTTACCGGAACGTGCGTTTATGTTGATGGAGTAAAAAATTTGTCTATTCTAAAGAACAACATAACAAAGACAGTGCGGAATATTCCTCGTGACATGTTACGTTCGGCTGTGGGGAATGCTGTACGCAGAATGCACGGTGTTATTTCTGAGAACGGAGCTCACATGGAATGTGGTCTAATTCCTCACTGGGGAAGTTAATGTAATAAATAAACTAAACATTAATAATTTAATTGTATGATTGTATGTGTCAGTATTTCTCTTTTCTCACATTTTATACATTGTAAAGCGCCGCAAAATGACCTAGTGGCAATTTTTGGAACTAATTTATTTTTCACGGAATCATTTTCCCCATGTTTTGATTTGTCTGAATACCAAGTTTGGTGCCATTCCGGCTATTAGATCGCGCTACAGGGCGCTCCAAACACTGTCACTTTAAAAAAGATCACCCTGAATATATTCAAAACAAAATATATATAAATATTACTATCAAATAAAGCTTCCAGGAGAACTTTTTTCTCCATGTACTATTAAAAAAAGCAATTCTAAATTTTCCTTATGTTTATTTTTAAACTCTTTTTAAATCGATACAATTTCGCACCTACAGTCTAGACTTTTCGATTTCTTTAATCATTCAATAGATTTTCACATTTCTTATTTATTTATACATGTGCAATATTGCTATTAAAAAAATGCTAATTTTCCGTCTTTTAAGCTTGTAATTCATTATTAATATTGTGTAATATATTTTGCTTCTCTGAAGACCACATCGACACTGTTTGTTTTTTGATATTAATATTAATTTATCAGTTATTACTATTCCTTAGAAATTCCTATCGTAGATTTTTCCAGTTCATTTATGTCCTCTTCCAAATGCTTCATCTTTAATTTTAGACAGTTCAACATTTTTTTTCAAGAAGTGCTTTTTTGCTTTTCTTCTTACTTTTTTTTCTGTTTTAATTTATCTAAGTATAATGTATGTATTTTTAACTGACACCAGCTGTAAAACCGAGGTCTTTACTAATTATTATATTGTTGACACTTCCAATGTTTCGGACGTAAACGTCAATAATGCACTTAGCTCAATTGATTGATCATTTAAATTTTCTACAAACAAAGATTAGTTCACAGAGAAAGTAGTAAAAGCAAATTAACTACTTTCCATAAGTGACAATAATTTTATCTATTTGAGAGTAAGTTAAAATAAAAAAGTACATGTTTTATCTTTAATAGGATCAAATTTCTCATCAATTTTATCTTGATATCTAACAATAAATTGTAATAATTTACAAAATTTCAAAAAAAATATATAATTTTTTTTAATTAAGCATATGCCAATTTTTGCATGGCATTTCCAAAGTATTGGTTATTGAAAAGACACTTTTTACCATACATATTAAATAATTTATTTCAACCTTTATTTCATTGATAAACAAACACATTCGTCACTTTTCACGGATATCATAAGAAATGTTTACTAAGCATGATATGGAAAGTGTATATAAACTAACACATTCTATATTTAAATATTAATATTCAGTAAATTTCATATAGTACAAAAGACAAACAAATAGATAAAGAATCAATTACAATCGTACAGCCCCAATTGACAATCTCATTGGAGATTCTTTCATTCACTTTATACACATTAATCTAAATACTTTGAATATCCGGTCCTGACAGAACTGGATCACCAACCATAAAATTCATGGCTGATCTAGTTCTTTATTTTAATCAACAGTTATGAATACAATTTTATATCAATAGAGCTGTCTCTTACCTGCCCAGGAAACCTTACGAGATTCGCTCCTTATAAAGCCTCCGGTTTTCACACAGGCACGCGCAGTTGTGATGGAGGAAAAGAAGAGGCACGAATTCTAATTTTTTACTTTTACAAAAAAATAAAAAATAATAAGAAAAAAAGAAAGAATATTTAATTGTAATGTCATGTTCTAACATTTCTGATCTTAAAGATGAAGGGGGCGCTCTGTGGCTGAGTGGTCTAAAGCATCACCGCTAATCGCTTGAGAGCGTAGGAGTGTGGGTTCGATTCCCACCGTGGCCCTGGGTATTTTCTTCGTTACTCTTCTGTGGTTGTACATCTGTCATTGTGCTATTTGTCTTATTATCGACGAAGACTTACAAGCGGATCTCAAGAATCAAGCATACAAGTCTGAATATATGTAATGTAATAAAATAAATAAATAAATAAAGATGAAGGAAAATAGTCATCTAGCTAACTGTCCTTCGTGTTGTAAAGATGGGTAAAAAAAACAGCTTTATTTCCGGGGATAAACCCGGTTTATCCCATTGGGAATTTTGAAAAACTTTGAGACTTTTTTGAAATTTTTCAGGTGATTTAGAAATTTTTTTTTCATTACATATTTCTGAAAATAAATAAAAGTCCACTTATTTTATGATTTCAACTACTAATTACGATAATAGAAAGTCTTTCATGGAAAAGAAAATAATTTTGCTTTATTGACCAATTTAGAATAACTTCAAAAATTAATGTTGAGAAAATATTTTTTTCTTCCTTTCTCGGTTTGAATTTAATGATTTATAACGACAGAAACATGGAAATGTCAATATTTATTCTGACAGTTCTGAAAATTATATTCATATTTTTTATTAAATATTAATTAATTATTTTAACAAGTATTTTTGTTTTCCTCAGTACGAAACTAATGAACTTCTTTACTAGAAGACAATACAGACATTTTTTTTCATATTTTCGTAGTTCATTTTATTTCATTTATATAAGGCAAAAGAATACATAAAGAGAAAGATGATTGATTGAATTCATTACCTCAAAATTCGCGGGAATTTTACATCTCTAACTGGCCTCACTATCAGGCATATTTGACAAAAAATAAAAAGCTTGTATAACACATAGTAACAAAAATAGATGTGAAAGAACAAAATGTAAGAAGTTTTCGAAAAGAAATAATTGCAAAGTCTGGAACGTGCAACAGCTTACCTTGTTCCAAAAAAATATTTATGTTTCCAAATCTCCCTTTTTTTAACATATCGTCTTCTTAGAGTTGGATTTGTATGTCATTGGGCACCTCTGCTTTTATCAGCATTTTGTACTATTAACTCCAAACCTAATGTTTCCTAGTTCTAGTTGCTCGGGTCACCCACTTTATTAATAAAGTCCTATAACCCTTTAATGGAGTCTAGGCGTAACTCTCTAGTGTGGATGATGCCTAAAGAAGTTAATCTAAGGAGGGCAAGGGTCTCGTGCATTCGTAAATGATATGTTTGGCCATTTCCTCTTGCGTATGACATTTCCTGCAGATAGGGCCTTGCTGAAACAGTCCCATTTTGATGGAGGTGTTTTCTGAAATAGTAGTGCCCAGTTATGAAGCCTACGATTAAACGTATCTTCTGTCTAGAGCATCTTAGAATTTCAGAGGCAATCCTCGCTGATGATTCACAGATCCTACTTTTAGCGTGGGTTTGACCAGGAATGTTGAGCCAAGGTTCATACATCTTCTATTTTTCCCATCTAAAAACATTGGTTTTTGCGGTCTTCAAATTGATCCCACTAAAAGGTTCTGCACTAGTGGGAATAAAAGACGATCCTTGTTTAGCAAGTTCATCAGCCCTTTCATTACCTTCGATACCTTTGTGCCCTGGCACCCATACAAGAATCACCTTGTTTCTAATTGCCAGTTCTGTAAGAAGGTTTCTGCATTCCAAAATCATTTTAGATTTGATTTCGAAAGAATTGAGCGCTTTTAAAGCGGCTTGACTGTCACTAAAAATGAGAATCCGCTTACCGTGGTATCCCTTCCTCATATTTAGTCGCAGACAGTGGATAATGGCCAAAAGTTCTGCCTGGAAGACCGTATAAACATATAAGTCCAAAATAAACAATGCCAAGGACATTCTATTGCTTTCCAAAACCATGGCTCTAGTTTTACTAATAAGCAGCACACTTCAGGGGAGCATACTTCAGAAAGGCGTATATATACGCCTAGAGCAGTCAAAGCATCGGCAAGAGGTGAAGAGCTAATAAATAGTTAGGTATTCACAAACATTTTTAATGAAGTTTTTTAAAATATTAAAACAAAAAAGAGTTTTATCATTTTCCTAATAAAATTAATTCATCAAGGTAAGTCAAAATCCTAGGAGTAATTTCCATGAAGTCAGGTCTAAATTCCAAGAGTTTTAAGGAGTTGTATGAACTCTGTTACTACCTTTCGATAATGAGAGCGTTCACAATACTTTTGTTGTTGTACCAGCATGATTCCTTGTACTGATCCTCTGAGATGGACTGTACCGGGTCGGGTGGAGTCTTCGTATTTTGAAGCAGGGACCAAGCAGAGCCTCAATACTTAGCTTCCCATCCCCAGAGGTATCATTTCACTTGGAGGACATTGCGACCAAGCTCAGTTTTAACGTGCCCCAACCACCCTTAGCAAAAACGACGGATATTCGATTAAGTCAATATTCGAACTCATTGTCTTCCGATTATGAGACAGACGACCTAAGCAACCAGGCCACAAAATTTGAGAAAAATCTTAAGATCTATAAAAGTGTAATTCCCGTGTCAAATGCAGACTGAGCTCGAGATTACGAAGTATGAACTTCACAATTCTTGAATAACAGGATATAGTCTGCATTCTGCAGGCATGGGCATATCTGTCAGGGTAGGTGCTTGGGAATTTTCCAACAAAGAAAGATAATTAGTTCATTGTTTTAGATATGAGTATACTTTTTTTAACTTGAACATGTTAGCCTAAAGTTTAAACTCATTATTTAGTTTGATTATAGTGTTGATAGTTTAACAACTATTCAACTCTGTACATTAAAAATATACACTGCTGGCCATCGGAAATGTAACCTCTGAAAGAAGCATGCAAATAACATGAAATTTGCAACATGCATTAGCAGAGGTGAGATATGCGAATTAGAATTTTAGCACAGCGCACATCTCGTGCGCCTGTGGTGCCACTTCAAACCGCTATTTAAGACCTGGAGATTTCGATGATTTCAAGTTCAAAAATTGTGTTTTTATTGTGGTTTAAAAGAAAACGTCCAGTTCTGCCTTGCAGAAAACAGCGATCATTTTTTGATTAAGTATCAGAGTTCGACAGAGGGACGATAGTGGCCTACCGAAATTGTGGATTATCATTCAGGGAAATAAGTAGCTGTTAGACGAAATCTAACAACTGCAATGCGGACACGTGATCCTAGGATGCAGGAGGGTAGGACGGACCTATGTATTCCGTCACATCCACCTCAATGCATCACTTTACGAATTGGCACATGGCAGTGACGGATCGCTCAGCCACATCAAGAACCATAGCACAGCCAACACCCCCTAAAGACAAGGCCTGCGCACCAAAACTTCTTTCTGGAATGAGTCATCCACATAAGGCTGACCAACGACCCCCTAAAGTTGAAATTTCTCCCTCTATTTCCTGTAGCCTGCTCGACGACACTTTTCGGTCTCTGTACGGAGCCGATTTTGTACGAGTGTGTCTTAAAATATCCATTAAAAACTATTATATTGTTTAAAGAGCAATTTTATAAAAATGCCATTCGAGTGTTCAATTGCCGATCGAACTACGATAGAGAACCAAAGGTACCTGTCTTCAGTTTTCCTAAAAATGAACATATGCTAAAGAAGTGGCTGGCTGCTATTCCTCAAGAAAATCTAAAAGTGACGAAAAATTCTCGGGTAAGTCTTATTTTATTTATTTCAAATAACAATAATTAAATCATTAGTGAAAAACATTTTTTTAAAAATTTAAAACGCATGCTTGTGGCATGGATAAGAAGTATTAAAAGTTAATGTTATTTCAATCACAACCCAAATTGTGTTTTTCATCTTATAAAAATTCTCATTCTGTAGTTAAAATTTGGCTCCTATTTGTAAAACTTTCAATAGCTTCAACATTTATTAAAAATATTCTCGATTTAATTAATTATTTTTTTAATTTGAATTAATAATTTAATTAATTATTTTTTAACCATATATAATTATTGGTATATTAAGTTTTACTGTATTTAGTAATACATTTTTGTTACATCTGTTAGCATCAAGCTGTAATATTACTTAAAAAATGAGTGGCCACTAGATGGCAGTGCTTAATATGTCATGTTGAGAGAGATGTACAAGGAATAGAGATAGGAGACTGTATGAAGGAGCTACCTTAAAGATGTCTGTAAATAATCCAATTTTGTAAATAAATCTTTAAATATTAGTAAATTTATAAGAACTTCTTCCTTCCCCACCTAATCTACTCACTTGTCGTCTGACAAATAGAATGGAATCGATAACACATCTAAATAATTATATTATAAATTAATAATTAATTTAGGACTGAAATATTTGCGAATTTATTTATTTCACGTTTAACATATGTGAAATAAATAATAGTGGTAGCAGTACTATTCAATATACTTGAGGAAATAATTATTATTTACGCTCTCCTTATGTTAATCTATAGTATGAAGTGGAAAAAAGAATTATAGATATATATAATTTTAATTACATGATATACATAATTTATATTGTGAAATAAATCACAAATTCTACCTCTTAGATAATTTTAATTTAAGTTCAACATTTTTTTATACCAGTTAAAATAGTGAATATAAATATTGCTTGGAATTTTATCAGAATGAAAGATATGATGTAATCGAAACAACTTTTATAAGTGTGTCTTAGAGATTTCAAAATGTTTAGTTTATATTTATCTTAATGGTGTTTTTTTTTCAGGTTTGCGAGCATCACTTTGCAGAGTGTAATATCCTGAGACGTTCATAGTTACATGTAGAGAAAACTGTTGAAAAACTGAGCGCTCTCTAACGACACCCACGCTTGAAGTCGGATTCCATTACCTCAATATTTAAAACTTCCCGACATATTTAAAGACAACCAAGAAACACCGAGAGGAGCCAGATGCAATGAGAATTAAAAATCAGAGTTTAGTTTGTGCGTTAGAAGAAAGTATAAAAAGTGAAAAAGACTACAGGGATAAATTTTTCTTTAAAGATTTAAGTGAACTCAAGAACTGTTTAAGAAAGTTTAAAATTCCATCATCATGACTGTTGTTACTAATATGGATATATATTTTTATTGATATGTCCTTCAAAAGTTCCTGTTCTTGAATCATCGGTAACAATTGATGAAAATTTGAATTTGGTAAATTCAATTAATGGTGTTCAAATTAATAAGATAAATAATTTTAAATTTCCTATGATTGTAAATGATATTCATACCTTAGATAATATATTACAAGCATTAGAAAATTTTGAAAAATCTAACGATGAGAATAACTTATTTGATTTGCGTAAATGTGTTATTAATGAATTGAAAATTATTTGTGAGAGTAATGAAAATTTATTTGATTGCTTAGAAGAACAGATTTCTCTGTTGCAATATTTTTTAAATTATAGGAAATATTCTAACTTTTTAATTTTATGCTCCATGCTTTTTCTATATCACCCCATTGTTATAAAATGTTTTACGTAAAAAACTCTCGTATTTAATTCTTCCACATCCAGCAACATTGAAACGTTTATTTGTCAATTATATACCAAATCCTTTAAAAGAGCAGAACAAGGATAATTTTCTTTTATATATTAGAGGAAAATATTCTCACCTTAATGAAAAGGACAAAAATGTAGTTTTATTAATGGATGAAATTCACATAAAAGCTTCATTAGATTACAATGGTGGTAATTTAATAGGGTATTCTGTAAACTCTGATGCTGTATCAACAACAGCTTATACATTTATGATTCAAAGTGTTTGCTTAACTTACAAAGATGTACATATATATCCAATAAAAATTTCAGGAGAAATTTTACACCAGTTTCTTTTTGATGTAATAACTGGCTTAGAAAAAATTGGTTTTCATATTTTTTGTATATGCAGTGATAACAATGCTGTTAATAGGAAAGCTATGTCCTTGTTTTTAGACCCTCTATTCTTAAAACTAAATATAATTATCCCATCGATTCAAATAGACCCTTATATTTTGTATTGTTTTCTGTACATTTACTAAAAAATATAAGGAATAACTGGCTTTACCAGAAAAATTCAGAAGTAAGGTTTTACTATCCAAATTTTGATTTGATATTTCCGAAAGAAAAATTAAAAACAGCATCGTTTAACACCTTGAGGAAACTGCATGAAATTGAATCCATTAGTACTGTCAAATATTGTCACACCCTCTTCTAAATCTCTTTGTCCATCAAATTTAGAAAGAATGTAAAATTAGTCCTTCAAATTTTTAATTGCCATATTTCAGAGGGGCTAAAAAAAGCAGGACTTCTTTTCGATTTACTTAACTATGAAGAAACAGCTGCATTTATAAACCACATAACCACTTGGTGGGATATCGTTAATGTAAAAAGTGTTTTTAAAGGGAATGCAAAAAGAAATGAATGTCAAAAAGCACTTACTAATACATCTACTGATAAAAGCTTAATCTTTTTAAAACAATTTTCATTATGGTTAAATAATTGCAAAAGTTATAAAAGTGATACAGGAGAATTAAGTGCAGAAACTCACTTAGCATTAACACAAACTACAAATGCTCTTCTAGAAATTGTAGATTATTGTTAAAAAATATTAAATATGGAATGTTTTAACGGGAAAATTTCAGACAGATTCTCTCGAAAAACGTTTTGGTCTTTATAGACAGTTGGCTGGATCTCAATACAAGATTTCTCTCACTCAAATATTCGAAACAGAAATTAAACTAAGAATCAGGAACCTTATTCATTTAATATTAAACTCTGCTGTTCACGGAAATGTTGAAATTAATTTAAATGATGATGTTAATGAAAATCTTAATATTCCCGACCCTAAAGAATATATGTTTAATTTGAACTCAAATGATTTAAAAAAAATTCTCATTTGTTAACTATTTTAACATTCATAGCAGGTTATTGCGTTTATTCTCTCTTGAAAAAAATTAAATGTGAGATATGTTGCGTTTATTTAATAAGCGAACGATGAATATGAAAACTATCTTTTAATTAAAAATATAGGTAAGGGTGGTTTAAAATATCCTTGTGATGAAATCGTCAAAATAATTCAAAATTATTATCTATAAATATGAAAACAAATAATAATGAATAACTAAACTATTATCTTCAGACTATGAAAACAATCTTTTGAAGTGAAACAATCATAGATATATTGCAAGCAATGTAAAATTAAAAAATCTTCGATTAGCTGAAATTAATTTAACATTAGAATGTTGCAAACATAGCAGTGATGAGATTTAGTAAAAAATATTATCTTAACTTTTACTAATATTTTACTCAAAAATTATTGTAAAAAAATTAATGATTTAATAAATAAAAAACTCCTAATTCAAAATCAAAAAGAAAATTACACACAAACATTAAAATATAAATTTCAGAGAAGAGTTTTCTGTAGGTAAATATACTAATTATTAAATTGATGTTCATAAACTTACACCGTTATTTACATTTTGCTTATTTCAATTATTTTGTATACCAAAACCAATTAATTAGATTTTGATACTAATTTATGATATATTTTAATGTGGAATTGAAGTGCTTAATAAAGTTATTTTAAGCATACTGTTACTATATTTTTATTATCTGAGCAAATTATAAAGTCTGCTATTTTTATTTGATATTTAACCCAGATAAGCCTACTGTCCTATATTCTACTGTCCTAAATATAGGACAGTAGGCTTATCTGGGTTAGTAAAAAAAATAATGTACAAAAGCCATGTGTTTCATTTATACCAGTTATTCGTATAATGAAAAATATTAATGTTTTTATTTGCCCACAAATTTAATTTAAAAAATTATTTTTTTATATTTTTGATATTAATGATTTAATATATGCATATTTATTCAATACTAATACACCAAGTAATGTTGATGTGTTATGTGATATCATAATAAATTTATTTTGAATTAGGAGAAAAATGTAGCAGGAATATATTTCAAACATGATCCTAATAATTTCATAAATTTTTTTCTACAAGTTAATTAAAAATCTTATCAAACTACAAATAAATGGTTGATAAATTGAAAAATTATAAAACTGGAAACTTAGAAAAAATAAATGAAACAAAATGCATAACATTTTATAATAATTATTCAAAACATTTTTAACCTAAGAATTACAAATTCAATTGTTAAAATAATATTTTATTTATAATTTCTTATCACTTAGTTTGGCAAATTAAGTATTTTGTTTTGTTCAATTCTAACATTTTTATAAGTGTAGTATTATAATAAACAAAAACATTTTTTTAAATTTAATCATTTAAATAAAGGAATGATCTTGAAAAAAATTCGTTCGGTTTTTATTTTATTTATTACAATAATTTAGCTTAGATCTTTAAACAAAATGTTAAAATTTCCCAAACAATTATCAAGCAGATTTATCAGATAGTTATATAATTCCCTGCGGTGTAATTCAAATAAATTGAACATTTGTCGTAATGCATGGCAGAGAAAAAGAGTTATTTAGATCGCCATAAAGGAAACAAAACAACCAGCCTCAAATGGATGACTCATTATAGCGGTGCGTAGGCCTTGTCTTTGGCAGGTGTTGATTATGGTATGGTACAGTATTGGATATCACTCTCGCACTTCTCTAGTACGTTTTGCCGGTACTTTAAAAAGCCAGCGCTACATTTCCAAGGTGTTGGAACCAGTTGTCCTTCCTCACCTTTAGGGCTTCGCCACAGCTATATTTCAACAGGATAATGCACGACCTCAAATGGCACGAATTGTCCAAGGGTTCTTTGTCAATCGCCAGATTGAATTGCTTCCCTAACTGGCTCGCTATCCGGATCTTTCGCCGACAGAAAGCATGTGATTCATGGTTGCTCAACGATTGACACAGATTACATCTCCAGCTGCCACACCAGATCAACGTTGGCAAAATGTAGAAGCTGCTCGGTCATTTGTACCCCAAGAACACATCTATTCTCTTTGAATCAATGACGAGGCACATGCAGTGGTAATATCCAACAATGGCAGCTATTCTGGCTACTAATTATATAGCAGGAATCACAATTCACAGAAGTCTATCAATTTAATTATTTGATACTTGGTCAACATGTTATCTGCAAAATAAATTTTGTTATGATATCTCTTGTGATATCTGATATTGCAATTTGGGTAGCCAGCAGTGTATATGAAAGCCTAACATTATGAAGGCCTTTAAGCCTTGACTAAGTTTCGTAATACAACTTAAAAAGAGAATTAAGTGCAACGTATTTGTCAATATATTTCTTATCGAAGAATTGTTCAGTTACAGAAAGAAAAGTTTTGAATTTTAAAAAGATAGATATTCACACAGATAAATATTTCCTCAATTAAATTTCTTTATTATACTATTAAGTGTTCTAAATATTTTAGCAATATAAATTTCATAAATGAAATGTGGACCTGTAAAAAATTAAATATATTTACAGCCAATAATTGATATTAAAATTATTTTGAACTTAACAATAAGTATCATTGCTAAATTAAGTTTCTTTTCAATTTTTTAATAAAAATGCACAATTATTTATAAATTTCCAATAATTAATAAATATTTCATTTATTTCCACATACTTAGTCAGTTTAACTTTTGTAAAAGCTATTAATTAGCCATTAATATAAAATAAACGAAATAAAAGCCCATATTTGTAATAATTATAATTTAATTCATTTTAAGGAACATAAAATGAGTTACAGGAAAGATTAATCAAAATACAACAAAGATTGAAAATTTATATGTTATTTAACATTTTGAATAACATTTAAAAGCCTTTCAACATACTATGTCCAAATATTAAAAAGGAAGGTATAAAATTTTATGAATGATTATATATAATTAAGATATAAGCATTTAACAAATCAATAATATTGTAAAGGTATAAATATTTTTTAAAAAAATAAAAATTACATTGTACTACAGCAGGGGTGCACAACCTTTTCAGAATGAGGGGCCAAAATATGAAAAAAGATCAAGTCGAGGGCCAAAGCAGCACGTAAATGTTAAAACATGTTATAAACGTAAAACACTGTTTTTTTGTGGAAATACGCATGAATTACAATTATTAATTTACTTATTTTACTCATGCAAACATTATACAATGAAGGAATAAAACACAAACATTATAGATATGCTTAAAATACTTTATTTCCAGAAAAAAACTTGAAATTGAATAACAGGAGAAAATTTTTTGGTAATTTTACAAAGAACACAGTTTAAATTTAAAAAAAATTAGTAAAATTTAACGTGATGGCTGTGACTGAATATTTGAAGTTATTGATATTATGTTGGGCTTAAGATTCATTGTGGCAATACGTAAAACAGAAGGAAAGTTCTCATCTGCTATTCTATTTCTTATTTTTGATTTGTTTAAATTCATTAAAGAAAAAGTTTGCTCACAAATGTAAGTGCTGCCAAAGAAAGTTGCACATGCAGCTACATTTTGAACTCCTATACGAACATTCATACTCTCGGGTAGCCATGAAAGGAACAAACAGAAAATCCGCGTTATAAAAAAAATGAACTTAATGAACAGATGTGAAATATTTATTCTGATGTAGAATCGTTTTCCTATCAGATTTTTTCTTTTGTTTATTTGAAAGAGTCATTTCTTTTTAAATTAGTCTTATTTTATTAACAACACACGCGGGCCAACTTTAAGGGCGACGCGGGCCAATTTTCACCCGCGGGCCATAGGTTGTGCATCCCTGTACTACAGACAATAAAATAGAATGCTAAGCAAAACAAGATTTATATGAAGTAATTTTTAACTATTACACTACAAACTCAAAAATTAGTTTTATAACTAAATATATAAAAATTTTAAATATAAAAAAATATAATGCTTAAGTTATTTTGACAAATAGTATTTTTTAAATAATAAAAGGTAAAAAATTAAAATACAATAAACAATTGTCTACTTAAAGAAATTTCTTAATATTTCATTTCAATCAATTACTTAACATATTAAGTAAAATAAAGCATTGAAATTTAGGTAGTATTTGAACATGTGTTTCAGCATTTATAATAAAAATCATAACATTGATTACAACATTTGTAATTAGTTTGAATCATAATTAATGCTGATTTCAATAATTTGAAAGGTGACTCCATGCATCTCGCCAGCTCAATATTTTTAGGAAAAAAGTCAGAGATCTCTCTCATATTTTTCAAGTGGCCACATCAAATTCTTTATCTTCAATAAGAGAAACTTTTCCAGAGTGTCATTGGTGCAGCGCTGAATGGGCCTCCCCTGAATATATTCTCAAATGCTTGTATTTTACACTTCCCAAGATTTTAAAAGATCCATACTAGTTTTTTAGATTTTTTGGTTTTAAGGAGATGGTGTAATAATGCTACACCTTTTGGGATTAGAAACAACAAAATCTGTAAAGTTACTTATTCTGCAACATAATCAATGCAACATATTCTGCTTTGGTTTTCTTTTCACTTCAAGAACAGCAGTAAATAAATGTGCAATTCTTTATCCCTTTCTAAAATGGTCACTCACATGTAACTGATAAGGGTGGAAATAAAAAAAAATACTTAAGCATCAAATTTCTTTCTACATTCCCACAATGTGATCATTTAAAAAGCAATTTATACATATATACATTGTTTCAAATTATTAAAGTAATTATTTTCACCCTTTGAAACATATTGTTTAACTTTACTAGATGCCCATTAAGAAATATATTGGAATGTGGATGAAAAAAAAACTGAATAAAATATTTAATAGTTTTATAACTAAAAGGTAATTTTCAAGTGTTGAATACCTAATATGATTTTTTAGCTTATTCACAAATGAGATTTTATTTCCCTGTACAAAATAGTTTTGAGCATAATTAAGAAAGAGATAATTTCATTCCCTCTCTACATTGCGAATTTTCTCTGAAAGCTATGCATGTTTTTCCATTACATACTAAAGATACTTAGTTTACTATAAAATGTAAAAAATATTTAATCTATGCATAAAATAAATAATACATCAAAAAATTCAAATAACTAAGTTTAAAATAATTATTTTCTTGTTTTGCATAGCATTTGCTATGTTTGTTAATTAGTACTGATTAAATAAAGGACTACTAAAAAATATATAGAAAAAAATTGAAAATATGAATCACCAGTTATTAAATTTAAAATAAATTTTAAGAACTTTTTAATAAGTAAAAACATTGAAAGTATGTTTATATAATTTCAATAAATATATATTGGTATAGATATATTTAATATTTTAGAGTAAAACATTTCTTCAGTTTTGAAAGAAATATAAAACATTTTTTTCCACAAAATAGATAAAAATTTGTTTTAAATCAAAATCACAGAAAAATAACATTTACAATCTTACATCTTTATCACTATATATTGTAAATTCTATTAATCTAGGAAAATCCAATAAAAACTAAATTTCAAAAATTAAACACTCACTTCTTTCTTAACAAATGCCCTTCAGAATGAGTAGCATAGTGTCGAGTAAGACTACGTTTGGAAGAAAATTTTAATTCACAAATTTCACAACAGTACAGTTTTCCTTTGGTATGAGTTAAATTATGACTTATCAAATTGCTTTTAGATCCAAAATGTTTTAAACATAAACCACATTGATAAGGTTTTTCTCGAGTATAAGTTTTATAATGATTTTTTAATGCACTCTTACAAAGAAAACTTTTTTGACATAACTCGCATGTAAAAGGCTTTTCTTTTGTATGAACCAGTGGATGACTTTTAGCCCAAGAGTAACTAGAAAAACATTTGTTACATGTTTCACAACTATATGGCTTTTCTTTTGTATGAGTACGATAATGTAATTTCAGTCTTGATTTGAGAGGAAACTTTTTATTGCAGATTTCACAAGCATGAGATTTTTCTCCTGTATGTACTAAATAATGATACTTAAGTCTTTGTTCTAAAGAAAATCCTTTTTGGCAAACATCACATGTATAAGGTTTTTCATTAGTATGAATAAGATAATGATTTTTCAGTTTGCATTTTAAAGCAAATTTTTTATTGCAGATTTCACAAGCATGAGGTTTTTCTCCTGTATGTATCAAATAATGGCTTGTAAGTTCATATTTACAAACAAATCCTTTTTCACAAACATCACATGTATAAGGTTTTTTGTTTGCATGAGTACGATAATGCCTTTTCAGTTTGTATTTTAAAGCAAACTTTTTATTGCAGATTTCACAAGCATGAGATTTTTCTCCTGTATGTGTTAAATAATGTTCTTTTAATGAAGCCTTTCGTAGAAAACTTCTCTGACACACATCACATGTAAAAAATATTTTGCTATGAACAATATAATGTCGCCGCAGATAAACTTTAAGTGCAAACTTTTTATCGCAGACATCACAAACATGAGATTTCTCTTTCGTATGAGTTAAATAATGTCCTTTCAATAACGAGTTACTTGAAAAACTTTTTTGGCACAAGTCACACATAAAATTTCCTTTCTTGTGTGTTAGATAATGTCGCCGTAGATTGGCCTTTGCAGGAAACTGTTTATTACAAATTTCACAAATGTGAGGTTTTTCTCCTGTATGTATTCGATAATGATAATTTAAAGAACCCTTTACTGCAAAACCTCTTTGGCAGACATCACATACAAAAGGCTTTTCTTTTGTATGTGTAAGGTAATGTCTCCGTAAATATGCTTTAAATGCAAACTTTTTATTGCAAATATCACAAACATGAGATTTTTCTCCTGTATGTGTTAGATAATGACAGTTTAAACAATACTTTCTTGCAAATTTTTTTTGGCATATATCACACGTAAAAGGCTTTACTTTTGAATGAGTAAGGCTATGTCTCTGTGCATAATATTTATCAGAAAACGTTTTATTGCAGATATCACAATTGTAAGGTTTCTCATCCGTATGTCTTAAATAATGACTTTTCAAATAACGTTTTTCACTAAAACTTTTTAGGCACAGTTCGCATTTAAAAGATTTTTCTTTTTCACAAAAATCATGATTCTGTACATGAGCTTCAGTAGCAGACATTTTTTAAAGTATTGTAAATTAGACTTCTTGAGTTAAAAAATGTTTTAAATGAAATTTTCAGCAAAATTTTGATTACATACTTGCAGGTATTTTTTAATGCTAAAAACTGTTTTTCCAAAGGATAGTTTTTTAAGCATTACATGAATACACAAATATAAGACAAAAGCATGTAAAGCATTTTATATGAATAATACTTTTTATATTAGCCTGTGTAGAACAATAAACATTTACATTTGCAAGTTATAAGACTCTTCTTGGTAAAAATAGAAAAATGGGTCATAAGGCTTGCATCTGACGCTAATTCTTTGTTACAAATAACAATCTTTTAAAGATTACAATGAATGCATAAATAAAAGCTGTTATGATTTGAAAATAACTTAATATATTAATAAACAAGTTTGTGAAGTCAAATAAATTTCTTATAGAACATTCCAAAAAATAATGAATATATAAAATTAAATTTCACTGTCAAATTAGACTGATAAAATGTTAATACATTTTCTTTAATACAATTTATTAAAATCAGCTTAAAAAATTGTTAGTGTAGTCACACTTTAACAATTCAAGTAGCAATTCTAAAATTAGCTCAAAAGGAGTAGAAAAAATGAATATTTGAGTATATATTAAAATGAATACATAAAAACATAAATTCTTAACACAAAAAATATGATGTTTAAAAAATTAAGCAGATCCAAATTCTGTATGTGCTATTCTGAGTAACCTGCAAAAGAAAATTGCATTAAATATATAATAATCAAAATAATATCACAAATATTTTACATTGGTAGTAGCAAAAACTTTAAGGGGATATTTAAAAAATATAGAATATTACATGCTAAAATAAATATCAGACACACTTGTGTACATTCTTTAGCGATTTTGATTAAAATATATAGCTATTTACAATAAGGTAGTCATTATTTTAAACGAAACTAATTTTTATTTGTAAATAAGTTTTCTAACACTTCTACACATTATAACCATGTTTAACTGCATCTGAATGTTAACACTTGTAAATATCTTATTTATTCCATCACTTTTTATCATTTTGTATTTTGCAATTTTTTAGTCTGCTTTTGTTTAGAAAACAAAACTCAATTTGTATTCTTCAATGCATTGAAATCCATGATTATTTTCTACAGATTGTAGTTTGCTTTCATGTAAGACCTATGGTTTAAAGTAAATTCCGAGCCACTACAAACAGCCAAGAGGGATTTTAATCTCTGAACTGTTGAACTACAGACAAGAGTACTGACCACTTGGTTACCAACAGTTGATTTTTGATGAGTCTCACACACAATTTTGATTTGAACAAAGAAATATCAAAACATACATAGAATGAAATTCACACTTTCAGTTCCATTATTGTTCTGAATAGAACAGTATTGCTTTTGATTTCATTGAAGATAAATGAATATTTTCAGATTTATTCAAAGCCTATGTTTGCTCATAGTAATGTCATATGCTCAAAAACTTTAATATTTAAAAGTTCTTGTAAATCTGATGCTTTTTAAAACTATTCATACAATTTCTCAAACAGATTAAAATTATAAAACAACTTAGGGATTTACTAGTTGCTAGATAGCTATTCAAACAAAAATGTTATGGTAATTACTACTCTTATTTAAAAAAATACTATTGCAACAATGCACTTCAGATTCTCCTAATTCAATTTGACAGCTTGTAGATGTCATTAATATATGTAAACATAGATTTATAACTTTTAAATGTTTCAGATCAAAAGGATGACAGGTTTGCAGAATTGCATATTCATGGTTGAGAAATTAGATGAAAATACAAGTAGTATGAAAATGTCAAAGATGATTTGGGAACTTTAAATAATTTACTTTTACTTCTAAAAGAAAATACCAGAGAACACTTCAAAACAGTAAAATTTAATTTTAAAGAATTTAAGAAACCAATTTCTAAAGCTATTTCTCTACTCTCAGAAACAAACACTAAATGTTCTTATTGCAACAAATTAAATCATAATTTGAGGAAGCATGACCCCTTTTTAAAATTGTGTAGTATCAAAAGATCTGAACTTGTAAAGTCTATATATATAACAAACTCTGTTTTACTTATTTATCTAACATACACAATGTTAAATCATGTAAGTGCAAGTATATGTAAAACTTGTAATCATAAGCATAATTCAAAGTCAAATGAATTACTGAATATTCACAATGTGCTATCTTTATATGCTACTGTATTTACTCCTCAAAATATGGTAGACCAACCTGCTTCTAGTTTTTTCATTCAGATTAATTTTGTTAATCATAAATATAAAAGTCAAGAAGTTTTGTGTTTATATTAATTTGAGTTCACAATTTTAAAAGAAATTTTATACATTGTCAAGTTTTATTAGATTCACCGGCTAATTTCATCACTGAAAGTTGTGTGGAAATATTTGGCTTCAATAGAAAATGAGCAAAACTTTCAAATTTCTTGTTTGGATTTGACTGCTACACAGACTAATGAGAATTAGTGAAAAATGAAGAGAGAATATAATTTTTAAATCTTTCACAACTTCAGTTTTTGCTATAGATAAGGTTTGTAGCAATTTACCACATGAATCACTAGACCAAGTATAGTTAAATATTTCAGTTACTTAATATATGCAGATTCAAAATTCTTCAAGTCAGTGTTTTGGGTGAACCAATTAAAAGAAGTGTAGAATTTTCCAAAACTATAAAACTATTGGTTTGGATATTTTTAGAACAGCATTATATAATTCTGATACACGCTTTTACATATCACAAAACAATGCAGAGTTAAATATAGATGAGATAGTCAAGACTTATGGTCCTTGGAAAGTTTCTGAAAAAACAACTTTTTTAAAATCAAAATTAAATTAAAAGATCAATTTAAAATTACTCATTGTGGAGATAGCACAGGTAGATATTGTAGTTATGAAGCCCTTTAAAAATCCTCATCAAAATTAGGCAATTTCAATAGGATTAGATACCAAAGCATTTGCTTTTATAAAAGATGACAGTTAATAAACCTGACGTACAAACTATACAAAGAGTTTAGTGAATATCTTAACTGGGGTCACAATAGAAACATTAATTAGACATTCTGAAATTTTTCCAAACACAGTTTTTGCACTTTTGCTTTCTTTAATCAGATTCTAGATCATTGCTGCAAGATCAGAGATAACACATTGTTTTATTAGAAAATTGATAGAACAAATAGTTATAAGTTTTAGCATGCCCAAGTTGGAAAGCAAATAATGGCTGATCTGATAGCACATATGGAATGGCTCACTCTATAATGTTTAATTAAGTTTGTTTGGATTATGCTGGTCTATTCATGATAATAGATAAATCTGACCACGGATATAAATACTTTAAGATTTGTTAACATTTTTGTTTTACTGTCCAAGCTGTAAACTTCAAAAAGTTGTTGAAAATTTTAACTCAAAACTTGCTCAGAAGCTCTAAAAAGATTATAGCAAGCAGAGAAAAGCCAAAAGAGATACTTAATGAATGTGATACAAATTTCAACAGTGCCAACAAATCTGCAGAATAAACAATTTCAAGCATTTTTGACTTCAAAAAATGTGAGATGGTATTTCATTCCTTCAGCAACATCTCATTTTGGAACGCAATGCGAATCAGCAGTCAAATCCATGAAGTATCTTAAAACATTGGGTGCAGCCTTATTAACTTAGACCGAATTTGACTTATTAAATAACTTGACTTAATAATTGAAATTTAGGCTTGCTTAAATTTAAGACATCTGGTTCAATAGTTAGATAATTTAACAGATTTAGCTGTTCTCATTCCTGGTCAATTTTTTGATTAACATTGCCCTTGTAGCACATTCAAAGAATAATCTAGGACAGGAATGGTGAACATTTTTGGGATGTAGGTCAAATTTTATTCATGTATTTTTTCATACAAGTTCACGAGTAACTAATGCCCATTTGCACCAGATTTCAGTTTAAAAAATTTTAAAACTGAATATCTTTAAAATTTAGTTGGCTTAAAGAGTAAAAATGGACATGGTTTTACAACTTAAAAACATTTCATTGGGGGTTAAAAATTCAAATTGTTTGGTAAAAATGACAATGAGTGTTTGAATAAACAAGGAGTAATGAAAATTACATATATATTATAAAATATTCTTTATTAATTATAATTATAATAAATAATATTTTAATTATAAAATATTATTTATTAATATATATACAAACATGCATATATATTATTTTCAGATGGTTTTTAATATAAGGTTCATATTTCATATTCATTAGCTTAATTCTCTGTCGTGCAGTTAATTCCCTGTTAAGTTTATTTCTATTAGATTTCACAAATTTCATTGAAGAAAACACTTTTTCACATAAATATCTAAACCCAAACACTGTTAAAATAGCATTAACTGTTTTGTTTTTTTTTTTTTTTTCAATTTTTACAGTAGTATCAATATTATCTGCACTACTTTCACAGAGTTTTCCTTCTATTTCAAAAAATAAAGTCTTTCAATTTTATTTTCCACTCTACTATATCCTAACTAAGGAAGGGACACATGGGTCAGTTGCCCTGGGCCAAAACATCAGAGAGAGCCTCCAAATCAAATAGAAAGTCGGACCAAATGAAATCAATTATATGCTGTATTTCTTCAAAATTCATACAAAATTTCTAATATTCTTTTGATTAATTGATATCATTTGCAAAACTGAAAATTTATCTGGATCCCTTCCCAAATATTAAATGATAACACATAGTGATGACTGCAACCAGTATCTTAACTATTTGTTGTTCCTTTGTTATTTCTCTTATGCGTGGTACTGCATGTGGTATGCATAGTTTTGTTATTCAATAATTTATTAAGACTAATTTATTTTCACTAGTTTCTTATTTATATTGTAATAAAACTTCAAAAAATAAATGGAGCAGAGAATATCACTGATATGATTGATCATATTCTTAGAAAGCTACCCCTTCAAAATATGGTGGTGAAGCAGAGGGGGCCCTCAATTAACTTTTGCCCTAAGCTGCAATTAGGCTAAGCTGGGGCCTGTACACTACTGTGCTTCAAAATCCAGCTAATTCTATTTCTAAATTATGACTAAGATTTCCATTTGCTAATACTTAGTGAAATGTCAAGTTTCATTATAAAAATTTTAATATTTGCAAACAGTTAGTCCCAAGGCTTTGGAAGTTTTTTTTATTATATTTATTAAAATGCTGAGTGATGTCACTAAAAAGATTAAATCATTTAACCCATGTATATTACATAGTTCACCAAAGCTATTATCTTTTCCATTAAAAAGAGCGTAATTTATTCTAATGTTACAAAGCAATTAAGGACTTGACAGAAACTAAGTCAACACATGTTGTATGTCAAAATCCCTGAATATTAACATTCAATATTCTCTAAAAGTTCTTAGCTTTATAAAATTGATTATTTTTATTGCAACTGATATTACACTGGAAAATGTTTTGCAATCATGCTTCATCATAAAGCTTGCTGGTATGTTATACAATGAAAATGGTACAGTAAAAATGAGAAGAAGTGTTGTTGCTAATCCCAGATGGTCCAATTCCAATACTAGACAAACTACACAAATCCATAAATAGCCATCCATAAAAATCCATAAATAGCCATCCATAAAAATCCAAAAACATAAAGGGCTTTCAAAAAGTCTCATTCAAGCACACAGTTCAAGATATGCTCAGGTGATGCCTGTTTAGCCTTACATTTTGTGCATGGACTAAAAGACTTTTGACCCTGCACATATTTGAGGCCCTTTAGTAAGCCTATTAGTCCTCTAGTCTAGTTAGATATCTCACCGCAGCAAGGGAGATATCTAACAGGACACTGGCGGAATGGGCAAAGTACAGCAGAAGCATAGCTCCTGGCAGGATCAACCAAGCCATGAAGGCCATTCCATTCAGCCCAGGTAAAGCAAACAGGTGTTCCTTGGAAATGGTTTGGTTTGTTTGTCGCTCAACGGTCATTTTTTGCACACGAGGGCTAATTAGACCGTGTTCCTTGGAAAAAATCAGACTTCTATCACTAACTTGTCTATGGTGCCCCAGGTCTTTGCACAATATAGAAGCTGTAACTCTTTCCCTTTATCATAAAAATAGATTCTTTTGTTTGAGTGCATAATAAAATCAATATTTTAAAGCCGTTAATAGAAAATCATCTAAGAAATATGAAAAGCAAAAATTAAAAATTACTGGAAAATAACAAAAAATTCACTTGAATATATACAAATGAATTCTGATTTGTCACTTATTATTTGTAATAAATGATTGCAATAATAAACTGTTATTGTGTAATAATTATAATATAATATGACAATTTTAACAAAAAATAAATGTCTAAAAAGAGAAGTGATATAATATTTACAACATATTAGTTTTTTATTAAAATTTTAGAAAACATCACTTTTAAAATATTAAAAGTACAGTAATAATATTCAGAATTAATTTTTACCCATCTAATATTTATAAAGAAAATATAAGCACTATCTTTGAAGTACTAAAATAAAAAGTAAAATGTAATACATGTCAATTTTACAGGCAGCAATTATTGCAAAATTCAGCACTTGTGCCGCATAATTATTGTACTTGTCAATTTCATTGAGAAATGGAACAGAATGAAAAATTCCAATATTATTATTGCATGTATGCATACACACATATATAAGCTAAGGAACCATTGTACATTGATATTATTTAAAATAAAAGATTATTACATTTAATTAAAGAAATCAATTAAATGCTTTAGAATAAAACTCTTTTTACATTGTGTTGTAAAGATGTGAAACAGAAAAGTATTGCTTTAGTCTGTTTTTGCGAGTTGTTATAATTTCATGAATTTTTGCTATGCTCTGAGCAACTGGAATTATGCTACTAATAATTTTAGCTATTATTTAAAATTTCTGGTTTAAGAATGCTATATTTTCATTTTCAGAAACACAATATGAGCGGAAACTCTTGAAAAAGAATTCAAATATTTTCATCAGATCATTTATTTTATGATTCAAGAAATTTTAGATAAAAAAACAAATTTTTACAACATAAATAGAAAGTTTGATTATTTAACTGCAGTTGTAATTATTTCATAATATTTATCGTTGTTATTTATTATTAAATATATTTTAATTTAAAATTTATAGTGATATAAAAACATTTATGTACTATTATTAACAAAAATACTAATGGATTAAAAGTATTTTTTCAGTTTATGCATAATGCTTATTTATATGAAATAATATCCAAAAGATATTGAAGTCAAATGTACAATCAATGCAAAAATTTTAAATAGAAATATGACACAATATATTTAATCTAGTAGATATAAATTTTCATATAAGATTATGTAAAATATAATCTTATTTACGTAATCTTGTATGAAAATTTATAAATATGACTCAATTTAAAATATTTTTCACTTGCATTTATATGACTGATGTTTCAAACACTTTTTATTTTATGGTTGAGAAAATAAGATTGACATTATTATAAGAGAAATTGTGGATAACTAATTGCAATTCAGTATAAATTTATCTTAGTAATGAATAAAAAGTAATTCCAATTCTAAAATCAAAATTGAAGAAAACTATTTTTTTAAATTTTGGTGATTTAAGTGAGACAGTTATTAATACACAATAGCTTCCAATTTCAAATGATCTGATTCGCCAGAATTTTTTTTAAAGCAATTCATGTTTAATTTCTCCAGCCTAATCAAACTTTAAGCTTTGCATGCATTTGGGTGTAATTAATAGCTTCTAGTGAAAATACCATAAGATACTTTTGGTAGGAATGATATACTGTATTTTGAAACAGTGATTCTAGACGCTATGCTCTTTTGAATTATGATGGGAAAAACGATGTCTGAATCATTTTGATCTCAAGCATTATTAAATTATTATTGTAATTGTAGTAAGGATAGAAAATTAATCTAACAACTTGAATAAAAATAAGTTAATAATGCATGAACATGCACAAAAAACTTACTGCTACTCAAAATTTTACCTCAGATTTGAAACTAAATTCAAATGCAATTAGTTTGTCTGAATTATTAGAAGATTAAGTAATTGAGAAAATGATAAATGAGAAATTACAGATATCAAACATGATAAAACTACTAAGCACTGTTCTTGTCAGTAAAAAAAGACGATTAACTAACGAGATAAAGGTAATTCTTGAGAAAAAGAATAAAATATTACTACAACTGAATAAAAAGGAGTTAAAAAAGGATTTTCAAGTCCATTTTACTTTCATTTCTTATTGAAGAAATTAATATAATTATTGCTCTTATAATTTCTTGGCATATCTAATAATGAATAAATCATTATTTACTGCTTTTTAAATTGTATCACAATCATTTATGTTACTTAAGGATATAAAAATTAAATATTGTAAAACTAATATTATCCAGAAAAGATAGAATGTAAAGCTTAAATATAGAAAAGTTTTATTAGTTTTTACATAGATTGTATTTTTTATACATAATTTACATAAATAAAATTCTTACGACTTAACGATGAGATCCGCATAGGTGCAAATTAATCAAAGTGTAATATAATAATATAAACACAGTTTAAACAATTCGTTAATGATAGCTATACACTTAGGCAGCAGCAAATTCACCCAAATCCAATAAACGACGCCGTCTTGTAGTACAAAATTAGAAATGGCGCTTCAAATGATGAACGTCAAAGACATCTTAAGCCAATGAGAATTGAAATACTTTCCTGTCCAGTTATATTCCCTATATTCACTTCACTTCGAATTTCTTTCGCCTGTGAAGGACGCACTGAATGCTCTCTGTAGTATCTACTACTACCCACTCCTACTCGGGCCGAAAAGCGCTCAACCCTGTCGGGCGCCAAAACCGAATTCTCATTACTTCCCTTATTCTCATTACTAAGGGAAAGAAAACAGCAGTGCTCACTGCCAACAACCCCTAGAATACATGTATTCTAGGAGGTGTTGTCACTGCTAGCAATTCTTGCTTTTTTATAAAGCGCCTGCTCTTCGGAAACTGACCGGAACTGAAAATGGAATCGACTAAGAACACTGGAATAATCAAACCTGCAACATTTCACGATATCATGCAGAAAAGCTACAAGGATGCCAGCGAGCTCCAGCTAAAGAGCCTACTTCATATTAAAATGTCTCTGCTTGGGAGCAGACCGTGAACTTCGGCCACTAATCTTAATCAACATCTGATTGACAAGATTGATGATACTATTAGACTCTCCAGAGAAACAATAAAGACATCTGGTATAGGTAGCTATATCTCTGATACTGTATTGGCATGTCCCCTTACCCCCTCTAAAATAAATGACAATCAAGCTACTGTTGCTTGCAGCAATAGCGAAAAAATACTAAAAAAAGAATTAATAATGGTAAGAACACTTTTGTGTTTCCAAAAAAAAAAACCCCGCGAAGGCCATGTTGCAACTATATGTCTATAGAGGGCGCACTGCACGAATATTTTTATTACAAATAAGATTCGGCGCCCAAGAAGAAGAGGAAGGTAGATGTTTATTTTGTTACAGGTCATGTTCTTTTTCCATGTCTTGTCCTGTTTAAGTATGTCTTATGTTAATAAAGAAATTAAAAACCTGCTCAAGGTAAGCTTATTTAGAATTTGAATTTATTAAAATGAATTGATAAACATGATTAGAAAACTGTAATTTCGATTTAGCAAATTGGAATTTTATTAGAAAATCCAATCATGGTGCCGAAACCTGGGAAAACCAGCCTTTAGAAATTAGATTATGAATTTTATTTTGTATTGAATGTTGTAACAGAATACAGCAGTATTTGATTTCATTATTTGTTTTGTCTTACATGAAAACATATTTAATTATTTCATTGTTTGCACAATATATTTGAAATTAAATATGTCGGTCGATTCGAACAAAACAGCGGTTGCTTTGAATCTTGATAAATTGAAAAGAAAACGTTCAACAATTAGAGGTTTGTTAACAAGAACATTAAACAAGGTTAATGAACAGCTAGAATTAGAAATTATTGATAAAGCAACTCTAGATGAACTTTTACGGCAATTATGCGAAAAGTCAGAGCTAATTTATGAATTAGACTTAGAAATTGAAAATTATATCAATGATTTAGATCTGCTAGAATCGGAAATTATTTCAAGTCAGGAAATTAGAGAAAAGATAATTTCTACTAAATCGAAAATAAACACTTATTTGAAATCGGAACCGAAACTATTAGGAGTAGCTAATGTACCCGTAACATCGAAAAACGAAATTAATGTAAGACTACCAAAATTAACTATAGAACCATTTTATGATAAATACGAAAATTGGCAAGAATTTTGGAGTCAGTTTGAGGGATCGATACATGAAAATAAGAATTTGTCAAATACGGATAAATTTGGCTACTTAAAATCGTTTTTGAAAGGTGAAGCTTTGGTTTCGATTCAGGGTTTGACTTTATCAGAAAATAATTATTATACTGCTGTAGAGTTACTAAAGAAAAGATATGGGCAAAAAGATATCATTGTTAGAGCTCATATAAATGTGTTGTTAAATATGCGTCCTATAAAATCCTGCGGCCAGTTGAAAGAATTGCGTCAGCTGTGCGATACATGTTATGTTCAAGTTCGCTCACTTAAAGCCGCTGGAATACAATTGAATAATTATGGTAGCCTGTTATTTCCTATCTTATTAAAATTGTTGCCAGAAAATATAGTTTTAGAATACAATAGATATAATAAAAATGATGATTGGGATTGCTTAAAACTTTTAGAATTTTTAAGAAATGAAATCGAAAATAGGGAAAAAACAATTTTATTTCGTGATACGAATGAAGTGAAAGACCAGTCGCACTCAAAGGGATACCCGAAGTATTTCGCAGCGAAAGGTCATAATTCTTTTCACCCCACACAAAAATACAAACAACAAAATGCGACTGCGCTGGCGTTAAATGTCGGAACCGCAGAAAAGGAGGGGGAATGCGAATTTTGCGAGAGTGACACTCCAAATAAACATAGTAGTAAAGAATGTCTAAAGTCTATTCTCGAGAGGAAAAACGCCTTAAAACAGAAGGGGAAATGTTTTTTATGTTTTAAAAGAAACCACACTGCGTATAACTGTTTTTCAAAAATGCGGTGTAATAGTTGTAAGGGGAAACATAATAGTTTATAACATGAATATATTAATAAAATTGATGTGAAATCGGATACTGCTGTCACTTCTGTTTCAGAAGAGGACAAAATTGATAATATTTATTTGCAAACCGCAACTGTAAATATTGTAGGAAATAATAGAAATAAGAAATTTCGATGTTTGATAGATAATGGTAGTTGCCGATCTTTTATCCTTGAGCGGGTTTCTAAAGAGTTAAATTTAAAAATAGTAGGACAAGAAGAGTTAAAAATTTATACGTTTGGTTCTACTGAACCAGTTATAGAAAAAAGAAATAAAGTGAGAGTTGAAATAAATTGTCCCTTTATGCGAAAACATTTAGTTATCGAAGCTTTAGAAACACCGAATATTAGCAATGCTCATATAAGTGCACCTGCAAGAGATATACTTATACAGTGTAAGAAAAACAGAATAAAAATAGCGGATCAAAGCTTCAATGAACGGCATTTACAGCTTTCTCTGTTAATAGGCAGTGATTATTACTGGAAAATTGTGACTGGTAAAGTTCGTAGATTGTCAGGAACTTTAGTTGCATGTCAAACAATGTTCGGCTGGACGATTTATGGTTCAATTGCTACATCAAATAGGATGATCACACAGCAATCTGCTAACGTTATGAAAGTAGCTGTTCATACAATTGGAAGCAATCTAGATGTTGAATCTAACCTGATATTGCGTAAATTTTGGGAGATTGAATCAATTGGAATTAAAAACGAAAGTAATAATACTGATAAGGAAAACGAAATTTTAAATCAGTTTAAAAAATCCATTAGTTTAAAAGATAACCGTTATCAAGTTAAACTACCCTTTAACGAAAAGGTTGGGGAGTTGAAAGACAACTATGAAATAGCTTTTAACAGACTAAATAGTTTAACTAAGAAATTTAAGAAAAATCCAGAATTCTTTAAAAGATATCAAACAATTATCGATGGTTACCTTGAAAGAGGAATAGCGGAAGAAGTTTCTGATAATCCCGAGAAAATATCATTTTATCTCCCACATCAAGGAGTACTTAGAGAAGATAAGGTTACAACAAAACTACGCGTGGTATTTGATGCCTCCGCTCATGCCACAAATTCCCTTTCATTAAATGAATGCTTAGATGCTGGACCAAATCTTAATCCAGAATTATTAGGAATATTAATTAACTTTCGACAACATAGAATTGCATTTACAGCAGACATTGAAGAAGCGTTTTTGCAGATCTTACTTTCATCTGAAGATCGAGATGCAGTTCGATTTCTTTGGTTAAACGCTCTGTGAAGACCTCCCTCAAGAAAATTTTAGGAAAAACATCTCTAAATTATTTGGAGCTTGAAACCACGGTCGTAGAAGTTGAAGCCATTTTGAACTCTAGACCACTAACTTATATAGATGAAGAAAATGAGTCAGTGATTCTCACGCCTGCTCACTTCCTGATGGGTAGACGAATATTGTCTCTTCCTGGACTATCCGTACTACCCCTTTCAACGAAAGATGTTCTCACCAGAAAATATAAGCATCAACAAAAAATAGTGACTACCTTTTGGAACAGATGGAAGAAATCCTATCTTTTGGAATTAAGGTCTGCTCATCAATCCACCTTGAGAAAGAAAAATCCTATTTTAATAAAGAAGGACTCAATTGTTCTAATTCACGAGAATAAAGTGCCAAAGCTTATGTGGAAGTGTGGTATCGTCGCAGACGTTCATATTGGCAGAGATGGAAAGACACGATCCTGTACAGTGAGACTTCCGTCTGGGACTCATTTGAAACGTCCAATTCAGTTGCTGTATCCAATCGAACTTTATGAAAATTGAACTTTATGATACATTTAGTAACATTGTTTAACTTTATATTTTCTTTTTCTTTTACAGAATTGTAGTAGAATTGCTGCTGAAATAATGAGTAGCTTTATAATTACTGTAAGCAGTATATGTATGTATCTTTATTTAGATTTGATTTTTGATATTGAAATTAACTTTAGAAATTAATATGTAAAGCTAATATATATATGTGGGATTGAAAGCGCCACCAGAGGGCCACTCACATACTTGCCAGCAGAGACGCGGAAGAGAAGAAGGGAGAACGACGATGTGAGGAAATGAAAAAAGACGTGATGACGATAAATACGCGAATGCAAATTAAAATTGTTTATGATTAGAACTAACTACCATATGTTAAAATGGACAATACGCTTTGATATTGTATATATGTATATATTTCATAATATTATTAGAAAATATAATTAAATAAGTTAACATTTATCTTTATTTTTATTGAGAACCCACATATTTTGCTGTCAGAAGTGGAACAGAAAGGATAAAAGCATCTGAAAAGGGTATGTAAATTTTCTTTATTTCAAGATGAAGTTAAATGATATCAAAAAGATACGCATTGCATTGCAGATCATTAAGTCGGACAAAGTAAAACTTCTACATAAATTTATTTTCGATTCTGACGGAGACCGGTCAAATCGAAAGCGTATAAGAGAATTTTCTGGTTTTAATTTTGATATCGAAACAGAAGAATTTAAAAAGAAATTAAAAGTAATAGAAAATAATTTCTCTTTGAACGAACTGATTACAATTTCTAACATTTTAGATATCTCTTTCGAAGGAAATAAATTTGAAATAGGAAAAAGAATACTTGAGCAATTGTGCTCTTTGAACTCTTTAGCTGAGGGAATTAGCGACGCCTGTATGTCGGAATCGGATGTAGACGAAACAAACAAAAATGAAAACAAAAAAGATTCTCCAATGCAATGTGGAAATAAAAATAATACTTTAAATGTGTGTGATAGTGAACTTGGTAAAAATAATGATTCTCAAAATGTTTATATTAATTATTCCGATATCGAAAGCACAATTACCAAATTTAATGCTGAGTCGCATGAAAACATTAATAACTGGATAGAGAGTTTTGAAAATGTATCGAAACTGTTTCATTTATCAGATTTACAAAAGTTTATTTTTGCTAAACGATCGCTTGGTGGAAATGCCTTATTATTTGTTAGAACAGAACCGGAAATAAACTCGTGGGAAAAATTGAAAGATGCCTTAATTGACGAATTTTCTGTTGAAATAAATTCAGCTAGTCTTCACGAATTACTTAGTAAAAGGAAAATGAAAGACTCAGAATCCGTTCAGGAATATTTTTTAAAAATGAAAGAACTGGGTCGCTCAGGAAAAATTGATGACGCCGCGTTAATACATTATGTGATTAAAGGACTTAATGATAAACATGAAAATAAAATTATTCTCTATGGATGCAAAAACTTGATAGAATTTAAAGATAAACTTAAAGTGTATGAAGTAATGAAAAGTGATTCAGCAAAGAGTAAATATGCTTTCGATAAAATGAAAACAAAACATGATATAAATTTTAGATCTTATTCTTTTGATAAAAATAAATTAAAATATGATAGTAATGACCAATTTAATTCTAAATATGAAAATATGAATAAGAATAAAGTAAAATTTGATGGTAATTTTGATTCAAAAAATAGAGTGTGTTATAATTGTGGTTCACGTTCACATATTTCTAAATATTGTATACATAAAGACAAGGGATTATTGTGTTTTTCATGTCAATCTTTTGGGCATAAAGCTTCGGAATGTCCGAAATCAAAAGAAACTAGTCCATTTGATGATAGGCCGAAAGTGAATTCAATAACTTGTGAAAATTTTATTCTTAAGGATGTTAAAATTGGTACTTTGAATATAACTTCATTAATTGATACTGGAAGTCAGAAAACGATTTTGAAAAAGAGTTTATTTAATAAAATTAAACAACCCATAAGTTTACAATCTTCAAATGATTTCGAAGAATATTGTCGCCGTGAAGAAATTAAACATATTTGTGTAACCACCGGTTTACCTAGAGCTAATGGTCAAGTAGAGCGCCTTAATTCCAGTATAATTTCTGTTTTGTCTAAAATGTCGATAGATAACCCAGCTAAATGGTATTTGCATGTTAGTAATGTACAACAGGTCATAAACTCAACTTTTCACAGAAGTATTAACACAACACCATTTGAATTGTTGTTTGGTACAAAAATGAAGAAAAAGAAAAAAGTTAGTTACAATTATAAGATTATAGATTTAGTTTTTGAGGTATTTTCACTAATCGTGCAGTTCTGGTTGTTTTGGGTAAGTCCTTATCATCACTGAGCAAATTTGTTCTTAGAGAATCACTGGAAATGTCATTTTCTGATACCGGTGACAAATCATTTCCTTCAGCATCTGAAAAGGAATCTCTTCTCACATTTGATGTAGTTGGAACATCCTCTTTATCAGTAGTTGCTGAAATCTCTAGGAGAAAAATCCTCTGTATAGGTCGCACTAAAACACCGGATTGTGTTTTCAATTTCACAGTTCTGACGATATCATCTTTGCCAGGAATCAACTGTATGACTTTAGCAAGAGGCCAGTTCAAACGTTTTTTATTGTCGTCTCCGATTAACACGATTTTTCCAACTTGTATTTTTGGAGTTGAACACCTTCTGTTTAGACGCTGTATAAGTTGACCAAGGTATTCCTTTCGAAAGCGCAGCTTTAACTGCTCAGTTACTTTGGCCCGATGTTTAATTCTGATTCGAAAATGCTTGGCTTCAACTTCATCAATATCTGTGGTTACACTCCTTATCTTGGGATCGTTTAACATGAACATGGCTGGTGTTATAGGCTTTATATCTTCAACGTCCTCTGAAAGATATGTGAGTGGACGTGCATTTATAACAGATTCACAATCTGAGAGTACTGTAAGTAATTCTTCATATGTAAGTACAGCCTTTCCGAGGGTACTTTTAAGAAGATCTTTAACCACTCTAATCAGTCTTTCCCAAAAACCACCCCACCAACTCGCGGTTGGAGGGTTGAATTTCCAAGAAATACGTTGGAGGGCTGTTTCTCGAGTAATTTTCTCCCAATTCAACAGTCGAAAATTTTCATTAGCTCCATGGAAATTAGTGCCGTTGTCGGAGTAAATGACACGTGGTCTTCCTCTTCTGGCAATAAACCTTCGCAAAGACATTAAAAAGGCTTCTGTGGACAATGAGGAAACCAACTCAAGATGAACCGCTCTATAAATGGCACAGGTGAATAATACTACCCATACTTTGTCTCTATGTTTAATGTAAAGGGGCCAGCAAGATCAAGTCCAATTACTTCGAATACAGAAGCATCTTTCACTCTGTCAGCTGGTAGAGTAACTGGATCACTAACAAAAGGCTTAGATTTGAAGCTTCGGCAAGGAATACATTTTCTCACTACTCCCCTTACTGTTTTTCTCCCTTTAACTATCCAGTAATTTGAACGTAATAAATTTAATAAGATCTGGGTACCTGCATGACAGTGATTAATATGATATTGTTTTTGACTATAGGCCTATGTGGTAAATAGTGACACTGCCTGTCGCTTATAATTTCATTTTGGGGTACCCTTTCAATTATATCAAGACACTCCCATTCCTTAAACACCATTTCGTAATCTTTAATTTTTTATCTTTTGATCGTTTACACATTTTTTGGTGTCTATTCCAAGTTAGTTCCTTGTTATCGGGCAAACTTGAAGTATCTGTTTTAAAAGGCAAACCTAACTGGTATCTACCAGAAGGGAGTATTTCCAAACCCTCTTGAAAATCTTTTAATAACTCAGAGTGTACAGTATTTATGTTTCTGTTTTCAGAAGGATCTAATATACCAAGATTTTCTAGATTCCAAAATTCACTAACAGATAAATTATTAGCATGCAAAGATAAAGCACATAAAACAGAGTCATTATTTACATCATAATTATCATTTAATTTCTGCTTTCCAACAACAGTATACCCCAGCCGGGTTTCAATAGCAACTAGACTTGATTCTAACTTCACAGAATGACCAGTTAACAACATTCCTGCCACATCGGATCCAATCAAAAGATTTATATCATAATTAGGGATTTCGAAATCACTCAATATAATCCCTTTTTCTTTCAGTTCATGAATAGTCATCATATCAGTCAGTTTAGGAACAAAACCACAAATTTTGTTTTCAGATAAAACCTCAATTTTACAAGAAAAATCATTTTTCAAACTAGCAATTTTCACATCGTATACTTCATGAGAACAGGGTTTCGTTTCTTGACCACCAAAAAGTCCATGTATTAAAGATAATGACCTTTTGGGTTTTAACTTTAATTGTTTAACTATTCCTGAACTGAGGTAAGAACGTTGGGATCCTGTGTCCAAGACTGCTCTTACTAAACACTGTTTCTTTTGATTCATAACTTTAACAACAAGAGTCATTAAATAAACATTTTCTACTCTAGAATTATTTGACAATACAGTTGTAGATACAGTTTCGTTTTTACTGGCAGGACTGTTCTCCTTATCTGAATAACACATAAGAGTACAGTGATTTTTATTACAATGAAAACACTTCACCTTAGCCCTACAATTTTTAGAGGTATGTCCTGTTCTCAAACAGGAGTAACAGGCCCCTTTCTGACTAAGAATTTTAATCTTTTGATCTAAATGCATTTTTCTAGCAGAAAAACAATCTTGGCTGGGGTGTTTCTTATTGCAAAAAAGACAATCAAAATTCCTCTTACCTTGATTTTCTGTTTCGGATGTACTTACAAGGGCGGCAGCCGTAGTAATATTCCCTTCACGGGATTCCTTGTGTTTGTCGATTCGGGGAGCTCCAAACCCGGTACGGGCGAGCACAACCATTTCTTGTCCTTGAACTTCTTGTCTCAGAAAAGACATCAAATTTTCTAACGAACGTACTCCTCCGTCAAGTGTACTTCGGTTTCTTTCCCAAGCTATTAGGACACTCTCAGGCAAGCACGATTCCACAAGGGGAGTTAAAAAGTCCCCGTACTTTTCTTGGGTTCTTCCTAGGCTGTCCAGCGCGCGCAGTTTTGATTCCAGTTCATCGTAAAGAACAGCTAAATCCGTTTTAGTTCGGTTTGAGGAGGCATTTCTCATTACCATAGTTAACAAGTCTCTGACGTAAACTTGTACAAGTAGATCACTCCGCCCGAAGCGATCCTGTAACTGTTCTATGACTTTGGGATAGTTATCCGCTGTTGGCGGGAAGCTTTCTACTAATCTTGCTGCTTTCGATTCTGGCACTATTGCCTGTAGCAAATACTGGAACTTGTCTTCTGGTGGAATTTTCTCATCATCATCAATTTTGGAGAACTGACTCCAAAAACCAAGCCATTCTCGAGTCTCACCGGAAAATCGCTTTAGTTCTAACTTCGGGAGCTTGAATTGTTTCTTATTTGAGGTATCTTGAGAGACTTCCGTTTTCATAGTTACTTTACGGCATTTTTCAAAAAGTTCAATATATCTATCACGATATTCTTCTGCTGTAATGAAATCTTCTTCATATAACCGTTCCGCATCTTTTGAAGTTAAAATTTCGTTTTCTACTTCTTGTTGAGAAACTTCTAATCTTTGAAATTTGTCTTCTAACTGCGCGGATAAAACCGAAATAACATTCTTATCTACTTCTGGTTTCAGGAATTCTTCTTGAATTTTATTCCCGCAGACTGTAAAGGATGCTCGAAGCCCTTTTCTCTTCTGTTTCAACAAATCCATTCTTCAGTAAAACTTTAATTTCAATCTTCAGGCCCCACTTATGTTACGTTTCGTTTTAATTTGAATAATTCCGAATTCGATTTCTCGATCATGTATAAAAATGGAATTCTTTTCAACGTAACATAATAAAATTATGGGCCGAAATATCTACGCGACATTTAAATTGAAGACAGAAATTATCAATAATGACTTTGAAAAACAGAAGTTCAAATATTTATTTCTTAACTGAATCAAAACATTGCTCGGCGAGTGCCGGATGCATACTGAAAAAAATGGTTTTAGATTACACAATAACGCAAGCAGTCACATGGGTGACGTCACTCGCTTCTCTGGCGATTGGTTGTTACAATATTCGTTCTTATATCGGTTATATATTTCTGTTTAAATAAACGTATGTAATTAAAATGTTTAATATTATGTTAATTAAGAACATTTCATTTTTTATTATTTGAAAGCACACAGTTTTTTGTAGTATGCAAAAGTATTCCATTATTTTATATCTATACATCTTTTACTTAAGTAAATATAATAAATAAATTTAATCTGTAAAGTATAGATGAGAATTTTTCAATGTTATTAAACAATCAACATTTCTTTTTATATTTTAGTTATTGTGGGAAGAATGTTTTAGTACTGTTCTAGCCTTATTTCACCAGCTTAAGCAAATCCATAAAGCCTGATTGAAAACTTGCAATGAGTTCAAAATTTATGCCACAGGAACGACATTCAGGGATAACATATAAGTACTCTGTTTTTATATACAAGTATTCCTCTCTTATTTTAATTAAAGAGTTTATGAGTTATAATCTTGTTTTATTAGCTATTAATAGTTGTAATTTGTTTAAAAAAATTGCTTATACAATCTTATAGTTTCTTGTTATTTCTAGATCCGATATTGGTGTTCTTAACTTACCAAGTTTTGTTGGAAGTAACCATTCCTTTTGTGCTAAAGTGGTACTGGAAAGATTATGCCACTATTTTTTTAATAGAGGGTGGAAGAATTAAATGGCAATACAGATCTGCTAGTAAGCTGAATTAATATTTGTTGTAATTGTTTTAGTCAGTGTATAATACTATTCTATTATTTCCTGCTAACTATTTCTTGTCTGTATAATTATTGACTAATAGTTTTAATTTTTTTGTAAAAATATATTTGAGGGTGCCCCTTGGCAAAATTGGCGATTTTTGTTTGGCGCTAACCCTGTTCGCGCGGAACGCTGTGCAAACAGTAATGGCGGCCAAAACACAATGAAATTTCAAAAATAATGCAGTGAGCACATAAAAAAATGTAATCACTTTATTTTGCTGGAATATCCTCACTTTGAGGTACACAGAATTCTCTAATAGCACTTACATATATTGCTTAAATTTATTCTGAGAAGAAAACCAATCAGAGCCGTGAATGGATTTCAGAATAAGGTTTAGTGTTACTATAAATAGAACAACATCGCCCAGCTTGGCGAGAATTCAAGGAGCACCCTCAAGTATAGTCTAACCAATTTTTTATCTTATTAATCATAAATAAAATAAAATAATTTAAGTTTTGTATGTAAAAACACTTTATTTGCTAACTTTATAATTTAAAGTTTCTTCATAAATTATGTTATGTATATGTAAAAGAATTTTTTTGTTAATAAATGTTTGGAATTTTTCTGATTGATGCCTCTGCATGAGACATGAATTGTCTTTGTGATCAGATTTAACATCCATTGAAAATTTCCCAAGTTTTTTCAATGTGAGTAAGCTATGTTGATCGTTGTTTTTTAGTTTATAAGACAGGCACTTCTTCAGTGCTGTCTTGAAGACTACTATATATCTGTTAAAGCATTATTGTAAGATTTGAAATAAGTAACTCAGAATATACAAAGAAAATACACATTATATGCAAATGATTATGCTTTAGCAATTTAACTTAAGCTCATGGATGCCACTTTTCTGTTTTTTAGACTAATTTCCATAACTAAAAATTTATAATCTCAAATGCTTAAAAGTAATAATGTTGCATTCTGAAATTTCAATTATTTCTCAAAACAATATTTTTTTTTCAAATTGATGTTTATAAACAGATATCTTCTAAATAATCTGCTTACAATCACACACACATGCACATATTGAATCCATGTTCACATATATAATATGAGATTCACCGATTTGACTGCTGAATCATGAGTCTTTGGTTCATAAATATTTACGGTTGCTTGGAATCCATTAATTTGTGCGATTAAAAACTAATGTTTAGAAAATTAAATGACAAATAAATTAACAAACACACATAATATGTTCATCAACCTAAAAATATCTGTCATGAATGATAGGCAATGATGCCCATTCCTTCTAAATATGCAAGTCTTAACAGTTTTTATTTTGACTTTTTCTGATTTGGGAGATTTGAAATATTAAAAATTTAATGCCAAGAATCAATCACTGTCAGGGTTTTTATTTAAAAAATACTTTTTCAAATTAGTTGTTTTTTAAACTTATATTTTTATTTTAATGTTTTAAATATATTGGCACCTATGTAAATGAATGAAAATTATTTTTTTAAGTATGCAATTATGAGAATATATTTTTTTTGCTTCTTCAATTAAAAAGCATATGTTATTGCTAAAAATCTTTATTAATATCATTTTCATATAGATTAGTCTCTTTGTTTGCAGAAATTCATTACACAATCATAAAAAAATATTCATAAGCTTATTTGTTTTAAGGGTGTGAACTATTTAATCAGCTTTATTGATAAACTCTTAAATTGAAATATTTTATATTTTTAGATGTGTCATAGTTTAAGAGTTTTTATAAATAAAAAAATTAAAGTTATTTCAATGGGAAAAAAGATGTTTTTTAACTAATTAATTGTTTTATATTTACTTTGAAAATATTATTTTATACAACAATTATACATATTTTTTTAAAGTGAAAGATATTTATATTACACTTTTGAAAGAAATTGTAACTATGGCTATGATTTCCTCTAACAATATTTGGCTAATTGTGGTATGCACGATCTATCGGCCTGATAACATCTTAAACTAAAGCCAATAAACAAAAAAGATCCATCAGAAGGTTATAAACATAAACGATATTTAATTAACACTATATACAAATGTGATACATATAGGGCGCGACAGTGACGACAGCTTCGGTCGGAGTTCACAGTCCGACTGACAGTTCGTTCTTTTTTCCCTGAATCACTGGTGCGGTACTGCCATCTGGTGTCTATGTTGAATTTGACATCTCTTGTGAGATCCCTGGTATTGTGCTGCCATCTGGTGGAATGTACTGGATTTAATGTTGTATGTGCGATCGCCACAGTACTTTCCCCCTAGTGCGATGCACGATTAAGAGGAATATCGAAGATTAAATCCTACACGACGACCTGAACGAGTGATGACAGTTGGAAGTTGGTTGCTAGCGGGAACAGGACACGTCTCAACCGTAGTGTTCTGAACAGGACTTGGAGTGTGTGGAACATCTTGTTATCCGTTGGAACTCTCGTTGAACGAAGGTGGGAGAAGAAATGCTGGTTTCAGCCTGTCAATGCTGATGGTGGTTTGGCAACCGTTGACGTCCAGCAGAAAAGTTTTCTCGTGACGAGTGATAACTTTAAAGGGTCCATCGTAAGGGCGTTGAAGAGGACGCTTGACATCATCATGCCTCACAAAAACATGAGTACACGAGGAGAGTTCTGACGGTACAAAAAAGGAAGGCGTGGAAGAGAGATGTCTCGATGCAGGGGTTGGTGACAGCTTTGACATCTGCTCTTTAAGATCTTGCAAGAATGAATGGTCAGGAGTATCCGGTGATGGCCTAATTGATGCTGGGTTGAAAAAATCACCTAGAAGGCGAATGGTGGTTCCATAGACCATCTCTGCACAAGTCGATTGCAGGTCTGGTTTAAAAACAGAACGTAGACCGAGCATGACAGTTGGCAGGGCTTCGGTCCAACGCTGTGACTGTGACATATGAGCCATGAGCGATTGCTTAAGACTGCGGTGCCATCTCTCCACGATTCCGTTGGATGACGGATGGTACGGAGTCGTCCTGATGCGCTGAATTCCAAGTAACTTGGTGAGTGCTTTGAAGAGATTCGAATGGAATTGTCACCCCTGGTCAGTAGTAACAAGTTCGGGAACACCAAAACGTGTTATCCAATGATTATAGAAGGCTCTGGCAATCGTGTCAGCAGTGATATCTGCTATGGGAATTGCCTCTGGCCACCGGGTGAAGCGGTCTATGCATGTCAGAATATATCTTGAGCCTTCTGATGGTAATAGCGGTCCAACAATGTCGATGTGGACATGAGCAAAACGCTTGTCTGGCACAGGAATCTTTTGGATCGGGCTCTTTGTGTGACACTGAACTTTGGGCTTTTGGCAAGAGAGGCATGCCTTAGTCCAGGCAGATTTATCACTGAGCATAGATGGCCATACATATCGCTGTTGAAAAAGATTTTTCGTCGCCCGTATGCCAGTGTGTGACAAGTTGTGGAGTTCTGAAAAACAGGTTGCCGGAAGGATGCAAGTAGATAAGGGCAAACAGTTCCTTGAGATGTGTCACAAAAGATTGAAGTTTGTGGGTCTAACTTCAAGGGTTGAAAGTTGAGACTGCTGGCACTAGGATTCGACAAAAGTGCCTGTAAATCTTGGTCATTCTCCTGTACTGCTGCGATGGACGAGAAGTCAATGGCAGAAGGAATGGTAATGTCGTGTATGCGTGATAAGGTATCTGCCAGGACGTTTTCCGATCCTTTGACATATTTAATATCGGTGGAGAACTGTGCGATGAAGTCCAGTTGCCTGAGCTGTCTTGGAGAGGATGAGGAATTTGTAGTAATGGCAAAGGTGAGAGGTTTGCGATCTGTCTGGATCTGGAACTGTCGTCCCTCCAAGGAATGTCGAAAATATTTCACAGCTGCATAGACGGCTAGAAGTTCTCTATCGTATATGCTGTATCGAGTTTCCGTAGAAGTGAGCTTCCTTGAGAAGAAGGCGAGGGGTCTGATGCCGTGTGGAGTTTCAGCTTGCAGAGTGGCGCCAATGGCCATATCTGAAGCATCGGTTGCAAGAATGAGTTTGTCATTATCTGTGTGATAAGACAAGGTAGTGGCTTGAATCAGGTCCTCTTTGCAGCGTTCGAAAGCTGCGCTGGCTTCCTCGGACCACACAACTGGGCGATTGTCCTTCATCTTACTATCTTTTAGGAAATGAGTGAGAGGAGCTTGTCGGCGGAGGGCTGCTGATAAGAATCTTCGGTAAAAATTAATCATGGCCAGGAAACGTCGAAGCTCGGCCACAGTTTGTGGTTTTGGGAAAGATGATATGGCTACAACTTTTTCAGGAAGTGGGCGAACCCCGTCTTGGGTGATCAGACAACCTAAGAATTTGATTTCTGATTGGCCGAAGATGCACTTAGATGGGTTGAATGTGAAACCGAAGTGTTGCAAGCAATTAAAGACTTCTTACAAGTGAGAAATGTGTTCCTCTTCGTTTGTAGAACCGATCAGGATGTCATCTAGGTAGGCAATGCAGAAGTCTAAACCTTGAAAAGCATTGTTAATGCATCTCTGAAAGGTCTGCCCAGCGTTTCGGAGGCCAAATGGCATAAAAACAAACTTGAAGAGTCCAAAAGTTGTCGTCACCGCCGTCTTTGGTATGTCGTCAGGAAAAACAGGGATCTGGTTGTAGGCACGTGTGAGATCGAGAGTGGTAAAAATTTTTCGCCCAGCTAACAGATGTGTGCAGTCCTGGATGTGTGGGACAGGATAGCGGTCCGGAACTGTGACAGCATTCAGGCGCCTGTAGTCACCGCTTTTCTTTGGAACCATATGCAAAGGACTTGCCCAAGGACTTTTGGATGGACGGATGATGCCTTGTTATAGCATGAATTGGAATTCTTCCTTTGCCGAATTTAGGAGAGGGGTGCTGAGACGTCTGGGCTTGGAAAAAACTGGAGGGCCGGGGGTCTCAATATGGTGATATACCTCGTAACTGGGCCTATCACCATTGAGACCCGAGGTGTTTAGAAGAGCGGGATAAGCAGACAAAAGTTTGTGGTATTTTGAAGATTCAGTTATTAACATAACTTTCTGAAGTGGCTCCGTAGAAATTTTTCCTGTGTCCGAGATGTTGGTTGTGGGGTCCAGAAGTTGCCTGCGCCGGACGTCGACAAGTAAGTTGAAGTGTCTCAAAAAGTCAACACCAATGATAGGATTTGAGACGTCAGCGACTATAAAAGGCCAGGAAAATGATCTTCGTAGGTTTAAGTTGAAAGTTAATAACTTCGTTCCGTAAGTTGGAATAGGAGTGTTGTTAGCTGCATATAAAGTCAGTTTTTCTCTTTGGGTATTAAAATTCTTAGGGCGAGGAATGGCGGAAACGTCAGCCCCAGTGTCAATAAGAAATTTCATGTTTAGAGCATTGTCGACCACATAAATTCGGGAAGTGCCGCAGTCAGCCATCGTGGCCACCTGTGACCGCGATGCTAGTTTTCTGGTTGACGGAAGGAGCAAGGTGGTGTACACTTTTTAGCTTTTGATCCAAAATTTGTATGGTAAAAACATAAATTATTGGAGGGCTCTTTGTATTGGCAGTGCCGTCCCCTGGATGGACTACGTCGCCTGCTGTTATTTCTATAGTGGCGCTGATTTTGCCTAGAACGTGCGTTTTGATGAATAATGGTTGAGAGTTCGCTCACTTGTTTAGTCAATTGCGATATCTGTGCTTCAAGGGTGCTCGTCGAAGGAGATGGTTGCAAGCTTGTGGAATTTATAGTTGAAGCATTAGTGAGGTCTGAAATTTTGTCCGCTACTGCGGCAAGTTGATGAAGATCATCACTAAGAGCAGCGAGAATGCTTTGCGTGCTTGTAGGAAGTCTGGAAAGCCACAAGGATCGTAAAATAGCTTCTCCTGCCGTTGCGCCAGCAAGGGAACACATAAGGGTAAGCAATTGTGAGGGGCGTTGGTCGCCAAGTTCGAGGCCTTGCAAAAGTCTGGATTCTTCACTTTCTGAATGCAAGTCTATCAGACGAGCTTTAAGGTTTTTGTATTTATCCTTGGTCGGAGGCTGCAAGACAGTGTCAGAGACAGTATTGAGCACGTCAGATTCAACCGCAGAAATTACATGGTTTAATTTGGTTGAATCTTCAGTAATGCCAGAAATTGAGAACTGTGCCTTGAGCTGTGCAAACCATAAGGTTGGATTTGCTTTCAAAAATGGTGGGGGTTTGACAGAAACACGAGACACACTAGCCTGTTTTTCGACCTCGTCGTCACTCATGGTGATACGAAATATAAGAATGAGCCACAAGAATTATACAAGAAACAAATCAGAACACAAGAAAAAAATGAATTTCCCAGTGACAACCTTAACAACAATGATCAAAAGGTAATCAAAATGTAGGAAAGGAAATTAAGACTGCTACCAATAAGTACATATGATGCAATACAATTATGAAAAATTATGAATTTAAAAAAAATCATGGGCAAGTATATGAAGATTAAGGGATAATCAATGCAATAGAAAAATATACCCAATGTGAAGAAACGCAACAATTTTAAGCAATCAATAGAAAATGCGAATATGTAACTTGTAATATAACACAATGAAACAAAGGAATAGAAAAAAAATAGCAAGGCATTAAAAATAACACAAATAAATAAAAATGGATAGCAAAATATGGAATGAAATAAATTAGCGTTTAATAATCCGATGGCAATAATGAAAAGAATGGAACGAGCTTACTTAAGATGACTGAAGTACGCATGGAATTCAAACGGTAAGAAACACAAAAATATATATAAATAACGATGTCGGCAACGATAAAGCACAAAGCACCTTTAGTAGAGCACAAACACGTTCAGTAAAACAGTATTGTCCGCCAAAACGAAAGCAGTTTGGCACCAGCACGAGTATTTTCATCGGTGAAAACGATCTGTCGTAATTCCCAAATTCCTTGATTTTCAGTCGAAATAATGATGAATATTTCACGTACGATGATATGGCGAGCCATTGAAAGATTATATATTATCAGATTAGAAGGCAGCTACACGATCGAAACGGATAACTAATTGTCCGTGGAAGCGAATGCTTGCCGGTTCGAGAATAAATGCACGTGTTCTATCTTCTAAGAGTCACCAATTTGGCTAATTGTGGTATGCACGATCTATCGGCCTGATAACATCTTTAGCTAAAGCCAATAAACGAAAAAGATCCATCAGAAGATTATAAACATAAACGATATTTAATTAACACTATATACAAATGTGATACATATAGGGCGCGATAGTGACGACAGCTTCGGTCGGAGTTCACAGTCCGACTGACAGTTCGTTCTTTTTTCCCTGAATCACTGGAGCGGTACTGCCATCTGGTATCTATGTTGGATTTGACATATCTTGTGAGATCCCTCGTATTGTGCTGCCATCTGGTGGAATGTACTGGATTTAATGTTGTATGTGCTATCGCCACAAATATAAGGATAGATCAGTTTATGTTTTTCAAATTATTACAGGCTTTGAAAGACATTGTGAATTTGTTTCATACTTAGTTATGGAAATACATTATATATCTTGTGCATATGTAAATAAACTATTTTCTTATAATGGGATATTAAATAACAGCAAGCTTGATAGACTAAGTTCTATAACTGGTTACCCTGATACAATCTTTTCATGAGCAAAAGCCTCAAAACATCTGTGGAAAAACTTTAATTCATTTGTTTGATAGATCTTAGCTTCAATACTTAAATGTCTTATGGATATATTCATTAAAATTTCATTTTGAAAAGTACATTTAAATAAAATGAGTAACTCTGAAATTAATTTCATAATGACAGGAACAATTTAAAATCAAAATATGTACATTGGTACAATTAAGGTTAAGCCACCTATATTTTGGCAAAACTGACCTAAACTGTGGGTTTCTACAGGTAGAAGTGCAATTCATTAATTTGAAAATCATTCAAGATGTATCCAAGTATTACATCCTTGTTATTGCATTGGATGAAAGGAGTTTAGATATTGTAGATGGCATTTTTTCAGACCTGCCAAACAAATATCTGTATCAAAAAAAAAAATCTACTTTATTACCATAGATATCAGATGAATTTCATCTTAGAAAATAGGGTAAAAGTTTACCAACAGGTACCTCTTGATTTTTTATTTATTTACTTTCATTTTTTTGATGCCAAGATGTGATAATAAAATGGCAATCCTGAAATTATGTTAGTTAAACTACTGAAAATACCAGGGTTACCATAAATTAAATTTTACCATTGATTATTAGCATCAAATTTTTTGTCAAACCAAGGGGTACCCATATCTACATGGAAGCTGAAAACAATTTTCTGATATAGAATTAGGTGATCGCTGACCATTTGATATTTTTGGTCCACATGAAAAGCCTAGCCAACAAATCACTATCAGAAAACATTAAATCATAATGGATTCAATACTTGACACTGCACATTAGAGCCATTTAATCAATAAGAAATGATACATTCTATAATTTATTTGGCTGAAGTGGCAGATAGAATTGTGTGATCCTATAATGCTGCATATATTCATGTTATTGAGAAAATTGTGACTTAAATGCAAAAACCAACTGATTAGTTCTTTAAAAAAATTTTCATTCTAACTAAACCTTCAGAAAAGTTTACATTTCAAGAAATTCTCAAAATTTAGTAGTTGCTTCCATTCTATGTATTGGTGATGACAATCTTGTTCACATTCACAATCCAAAAATGCTATTGTTGATATTGTATCAATTTTGGCAAAAAAAGCTTATAGATGTGTCTTACCAGGAGTTAAAAAAGTAGGTTAAAACTAATAATCAAGTCCATCATGGCGACTGGTGATCTCAGCAGCAGAAATTATCTGTATATTTGTGACAAAAATACTGGTGGATCTTTCATGATTGATATCGGATCAGTTATGTTGGATTCCTGTTAATAAAATAAAAATACTGACTTACAGTTATTTGAGGACAGTAGTACCAATATTAAAACCTATGTTAAGAAAATTCTATGGTTAAGCCTTGGATTACAGTGAACTTTTATCAGGTCATTTGTGATAGCTTCTGTTTTGAAAGTGATTATTTGAGCTGATTTTCTTCAGAAGTATGGTTTATTGGTTGATCTGAAAGGACAGCACGTATTGAATCCATATACTTCATTTTCATCACTGGTTACAATTGTGCATAATCTATGATTTTTGAGACCCTCAAAGATTTATAACCTTGCAGTCAAAGAGGAAGTTTCTAATTGAGTATAGGACACAAATTTGCTTTTTTGCTGCTAAAGTAAACTTATCGGGTTGCATATTTTTAATTATCTGTCCTCGTGTTTAGTATCCTTTCTTTTGTTACTTTTTGTTTTATTACTATCTTTGCTGTTTAATAAATATGAAAACTAAGAAGGTAGAGAAATTAATCTTGTAAAAGATATACCACCCATATTAAAAGAGAAATACAGAGTTTGCATTGTTGATCGTAAGAAAACTAAAGAAATATTTGTTTTGGGGGTTAAGCTTCAAAATGGGGAAGCTGAGGATTTTAAAAATGTTTTTGTATGTAACCAATACAGAATGAATAACATATTTTTCAAGTACTAATCTATAATGTTAGTACTTGAAAAATAACAGAATATTTACAAGTATTAATCTATAAGATTAGTACTTGTAAATACTGTTTTCAATGAACTTTAAGTGCTCCAAGAACTTAGTTCGTTTTGTCACTTAATTGGATATAGATAATAATGTATATAATTGTTATATGCTATTTTAACATTCATATTATTTATTTTTATAACATATTCATTTCTTTAATAAATGTTTCTCAGTGCCAAAAAGATAATAGAGCACTTTAAAATGCAGTTTTTCTAATATTCAATTATTTAACTACTTTTTTTATTTACCATTTAACTTGTATTAATTATAATGTACATTTTATTGAATTTTAGTAAAACATGGAAGTGTCAGCGTAGCAAGCTGAATAAATTGAGCAAATCTAAAAGAATTGCAGAATGCACTGTTGCATTTAAAATTTTAATGGAAAAAATTAACAAATATATTATAAAGAATACTCCCTTACTTAAAACCACCTTTAGCAATAGAAGTAAAAAATTGGGAACACACACACATTCTCATAATACATGTTCGATTGAATCACTAAAAATATTAAGAGTCAGTGATAATGTTAGTCTACAATTCTATTATTTATTAGTTAAATATTACATATTATGTGAGTGTAATTTATAAATTTATTTTTATTTACATGAAAAGTGATTAGGGTATTTTGCTTCTGGCATATATATGTAAGTTTCCTTGTTGGCATTTAATTGTTTTTGTAAAGCTGTCATGTATCTTTGGAAAGTTAGACATGTACTAATAAATATATAATTATGTTATGCACTTAAAATGATTAGATTTTTACAACTTTACAGGATGTATTTAGATAAAAAATGTTGAAGAATACAATTCTCATTTCCTTGAGCTCTTTCTTTTATAATTTGATTTATTAATGTAAATTGAAGTATTTATATTTTATGTATTTCCTCTCTACTATTTTTGACTTATTTTTATTTTAAATGAATTGAAAATATAGTCTAACTCTATTAATTTTAGCTAAATTTAGGGTAGTCTAATTACTTTATTATGATTAAATTATCACCTTGTAAGAGAATGTTTATAGGTGTTTTATGTTTTTAGCTGTTGGTGAAATTTTGTAACTTGTTTTCACAAATGAAAAGTGAAGATATTAAGTTGCATTTACTTAATTTATGTAACTATACCACATTTTTATAACTAGTTAGAAATTTTGCAACTATTTCAAATATGTTCAATTTATATAAAGAAAATATTTATTACATTTTTCATTTGTACTATGTTTTTATCTATGCTATGTGTTTTGGTGATAATTTAATATATGGATGTATTCTCTTTGCATTGAATTGATCTTCCTGATTTTACTTTATATTAAGTTGGCTTAATTTCAAAATTATTACCTTTTCATGATATTACTTTAATTCATGTTATTTAATTGAATAACTATTTTCTGTTAGTAATTCAATGTTAGCAGCAATACTATATTGAATCAATACTGAATGATTCAATATAGCATTGCTGCTAATTAATATATATATATTTCATCATAAATTTATCATTTATTCATCATCATATTATCAATCAATATTCATTATGAATCATTTTTATTCATATTAAGAATCAATACTGAATGAAATTGTTAAATCATTTATTTTTCATCATAAATTAATCATGTATTCATCATAAATTTAATTGATTAATTATCTTCTGTTAGTAATTCAGTGTTAGCAGCAATACTATATTGAATCAATACTGGATAAAATTGCTAATATAAGCAGTGTTTATAATTTGATATTCATATTTAAAAAATAATACAATTATTATTTGTCACATGAAACCTCTTTCTGGGGAAAGAATATTTATTGATTTCATGGTGTAAAAAAATTAATTTCAGTAAAATACATTCATAGAAAAAAACAATAATTGTAACAAATATTTAAACATATAAGGTTAATAAAGCAACAAAAAATTTAAATTTTACAATTGCCATAAAAATAAAATAATAGAACTTAAAAGTAAAGTATAAATGGATGATTAATTTGTACGGGTACAATTCCATTACACCCACATAATCATTGTAATGGGAAAAAAATTTACTGTTGTAAATATTTGCACTGTGTACTGTTTAAAAAGGTTTACATTTTTAGAAACTACTAAATATAGAGCAAAAATATATTTATATTTTTTTAAACTGAATAATTATCATCTGTTGATTAAACACATATTTAAATGGCAAAGTTCTTATTATTTCTGAATAAAACTGCTTTGCAATCACTTTGATGATTGATGGTATAATTAAATAGTACCATTTGCACAATTAAGAAATTAATTGCAATAAAATAATTATATTTATTCAACAGTATATTTTAAAATAATTGAATTTCACATAAAAATAATAAACTATGCTAAAAGAATTTCTTAGTTAAAAATTAAATATAACAAAAAAATAGGAGAATGTTATACAAATCGTCAATAATCTTTGATAATAAATATCTGCATCTTTCTCAAAAATGAAAGTAAAATTTGTTCAATTCTGCACGATGCATGGCAATAAAGCCATTATAATTTTTCTGTCCATAATCGATGACAGATTAATATTTAGTATCATTATCATGAAAATTTAACTGTTTCACAACATATTTTATTTAAAATGATTTTGTTCCCATTGAGATTAATGCATTTCCAATTACAAATACAATAGTAAACACATATGTCATGCCACTAAGCCACAACTTAAAATTTTACATTTGTGATGAGCAGTTAGTATTAGTGTGTGCATAAAAAATTAAAATTATTGACATTACATGTTTCCTCCTTTTTTATCTTAAAACCGAAAAAAAGTAAGATTTTTTGTTTGTAAATTAAAAAAATTGAAATATATTTCATGTATTTTTCATTTACAAAAGTGTTTTTTATCAAATTTTTGTTTAGTTATTCCATTTTAGTAGAAATTTTTCAGTTTATAATTATATCACTAAAATTGGTATTTGAAAGATGAAAACTCATTTGTGGAAATAGACACATATTGTGCTATGTAATTTTTAATGTGGATTTATGATGTTTAAATCTTTATAAAGTACAGAAAATCTTTTAATAAGTTTCCTGTGATGAATTTTCACATAAAAGTGTAGAACAACAAATATCAGAATCTCAATGTACCATTGTAATAGAAAAAGCAACTCCTAATTCTGTTTTAATTAAAATATTTGCAATCATTTTATTTGGAAATTTTAACATATGTTTTTTTTTATTTTACGTTAAAATATTGTAACATTTCTATCAAACCAAAAATTTGATTTCACATGGATATTTATTTTTAGGCGATGTATGGAAATGAAGATATGCTTGCCACAGGTCGTGAAAATATTAATGAAATTTTTAAGTATCCATCATTTTTACCAAGATTTTATTTGTTTTGTAAAAAAGGAAGATGAATAGATGCCATTAGAGCATAAACCATTAATAACCTGGCAAAATAAAACAATTTTGCAAAAGCAATCATATTCTGAAAGATGCTGCTTAAAATAGAACCAAACCATTTAATGTTATTGCCCTTTGTGAGTTTTTCATTAATAAATAGAAAAGCTATCTAGTGAAAAAAATATATAAAAGTGCACATTCAAATAACAGAAAAATGTATGTTATGTATGAAAACATAACTAAACATAGTGATATTTTTGGTTGTGATTAAATTAAAAAACCTAATATTTTTGTTATATAAAAAGTAATAATAAAGATTTATGTTATAGTTAATGCTGACAAGGTACTGGAACTTTTGCATGAGAATTTGTGCCGTTTTGTAAGTACCAGTTTTTTTTTATTGAAGAATAAACTCTTTTTATCCAATTCACTTCCAACTATTCAACAAGTATTCCTTGGCAACATTAACTATTGGAAAAAATGTCTATCTAGATTAATTTTTTTACAAATTTTTAATAAGAATTTGGAAATGTATATTTTTTTTGTAACAAAAAAATAATGAATTGCAAGACAATACTTTAAGTCTTTACTTGGTAATCCTTAAAGTATTGAAATGACATCAGGTCAATAAAACAAAGTTCAATAGAATTACTCCTTTGGTTGATTGTGTATGATCAAAAAATTTTGCTATCAATCTTTTAAATATTTTATAGAAAATAAAATCTCAAAATGATTTTAAAAAAATTATGGGATTTTTAAGAAGTACAAGGATTAGAGCATTCAATGAACAGGAATAACCAGAGGTGTATGTTAGACATTACAAAATTCTATAAAAGAATTCCATCTGGCCGTTGTTCTAAAGTAGATAAAAAGAAACTTCTAAAACAAAAATAGAATCTTATCCAGAATGTCAATAGGAATATACCAAAACCAAATTTCATGGCAAGAGGTTTTAATTTGTAATCCTTTTTTTTTGGTAGTTTTTGTTTACTTTTAATAAAAAATGTTCTTTGTTCTTATTTTTATTTGATTTTGCATTATTAATTTGTTAATTATGTATTTGATTTTAACTATTTTATATTGAATATTTGAAAGTGTCCACAATTTTCTTATGATATTATCTCAAAGTTTTCTGAATTGATATAATTCTAAATAAATACACATTTTAGAATTTTATTAAACAAATTTTTCTGATGTCATACAATTATTTAATTGTTGATAAAATTTTATTTTTTAAAGAACTAATTCTGTATTAGATGGAAAAAAATGCAGGAAAATACATACAGTATTATATTTCATATTAAATATTTACTCACAAATATTAATTATAATAATATAAATAACTATTATCTCCCTAGTCTCTTTAAAAGTGTATGTACCACAGTTAATCTATAATTTAAAAACATTATACCTCATACTCACAGTAATAGAAAATGTAATTAGTTAATCATACTTTTGACCATCACAGTTTGATGCAATTAAAATCTTCTATTGTTTTTAAACATTTTTGATTTTAAATATTTAAGTTTTCATATTTCTATGACCTGAAATAAAAGTAAGTGTAAAAAGTTTATTATTTTTATTGTGAAGGTCTTTGCTAGGTAAATAGGAGGGATAAAAGTAAGTGTTAAAATATTGTAAAATTAAAAATTTTTTCATGTGATGTAACAATCAACCAATTTAATCTTAGTAATTTTATACATGAAAAGTTTCTCATTTTTAAGGACTCAGTAATGTAAATTATATATATATTTAAAGGACAAAAACAATCTTATCCATTAAAATATCAATGTTTAATTTTTATTTCCATCTAGTGATGAATTCCTCTTGCATTAGAACAGCATTTTACTTTATTTTGGTATTTCAATCCTTTTCCCCTACATTTGTAGTTATTGATTAAAATCTCTGCTATTGGTATCAGGTTTTGATTTTTAAATAAAATTTATTGTTGAGTTTTCTAAAACAAAAGTAAATATGCTCATAAGTGTTTTACATCATTATAATTTAAACAAGAAAATGAAGTGCAGCATTTTTGTAATTATATTGATTTTCAAAGCTCATTTAAGGGATCATCATGAATGGAGTATGTTCACAATTTTTACTTCATAAAAAAAAACAGGTAAGCAAACTGCATACTTATTCTTTTTCACAGTACATACCTTTTGTATGCAAAACAACTTTCAAAAAATGTGAATGAAAAAAATCAAAAAATATGAATGTTTTAAATAACTGACCAATTGTGTGCATTAGGTTTAAAATCATACATTTAAATGTGTTAGGTAAGTACAATCTAAACATTTATTTATTATATAGTGTTATAAATAAATTTCATGATAAGATTATTGTTAAAGGCACGTTAGATAAAAAAATATGTTTAGTTATTTTTACATTTAAAATCCACTTAAAAATTAATGGTACAATGTGTTAACAACTTCATATATCAGAATGAGTATCAGATATGTAGCATGCTTATCATTACTATACATTTATTTCTTTCCATTATAATTTAAAAAATTTTATTTTGAAAAAATTATAATTTCAACTATTCATAGAAATATAATTAATGATTTCTAAGAGATAGTATCTAAAATATTGAGTTCTGTAACAAATGAAAATCTATATTATTATTTTTAATATGATTACCAATGAACTTTAAAAAAAATGAAAATGAACTTGTATGATTGCGTTATTTTAAAACCTTAAAAAGTATCATATATATTATCTTAGAATCTCTAAGTTATCATCTAACAGAATGATATATATGATATCATTCTGTTAGAACCAACCAGAGTGAAACTCAGCAGCAATATGCTTCAGAGCCATCTCTAAGAACTCCATAAAAATTATGCATAACTAAGAACTTTAAAAGGTATCATCGTCTTTGATTTTCAAATATGTAATTTTAATGCCTGACCCATACAAAAATGTTTTTTGAGAGAATCTATATTGTTTATACCATATTTAATATCCTTCTTATGAGGTAGTATAGATGTACAGAGACTTTGGTGACAAAGTTCATGAGTCAACCTCATTGCTTGATTGCAATTCAAAATTACAAAGCAGTTAGCTATGTTTAGCGACTTTGGGAAAGAAACATAATGCAAAAGAGAAAAACATTATATTAAAAGTGCATATAGATAAAGCTGAGTTAAAAAAAAATATCAGCAAAATTAGTCCATTCATGATTCAATTTATGCATTAAAGACATAAATAATGCGCTTGAATACAAAAAAAATGGTTCCCAAAGATATACCATACATTAATCACAGACATAATGTATGAAAATAAATAAAAATTCCTACGAATAGGATTGTATTGTAAATAATATTTTGTTATAATAAAATACTTAGTTCCTTAAACTATAATTATCTATGCACTCCAATTTGCTACTGGTAATAAGATTGATATTTGTTGGAAGAACCAAAGTTCAAGTAATAACTGCATTGGGTAAAACTTATGTTTCAACTAATAATATTTTTTTCAAATTAACAATTGCAATAAAATTAAAAGTTCTATAAAACATTGAATAAAATGTAACTTGTATGTTAGTAATATGATGTTTAGAATTATATAAGGTTAATAGAAATGTATCGACAACAGTATTCTGTGTTAAGGAACATTTCACTATGATAAATAATAAATTGAGTAATACTAATAAAATGCAGAAATCTTCTCATTCTGTAATGCATTTAAAGTTAACTAATTAAAATTTATTTTAAAAGAGTTGTAACTTCAAAGACAAATCATGTGTAGATTTGTTCTCGTTAATGACAGATAATGTATTGTTAACATACTATCCAATAAACAATACTATAATCATTTATGGGAAAGAGTTGATTTTCATTAATAGAAAATCTACCTGCTAAACATATCTGTAGGTAATAATTGGAATATTTTGTGAATAATAATTTAACAGTGAAAACTTGTGGCTAAATCTGTCACAAAAACTACTTTTGAAATATAGGAGATATTAACAATGTAATAATTAAAAAATTCCTTTTTAATGTTGCTGCTGATGCCTGATATTATATGCCTGATTTATCAGTTATATATTATATAACTGATAAAAATACCAGTTATAATTGGTACAAGAAAATTAAAAAAAAATAAATAAAATAATAAAATACACAAAACGTTACCAAATGAAAGGAAATAATTTAAAATATAAAAATAATTTTTGGGAGATTGAATAAATGAACTTAAACAATTACAATATACTGAAAGAAAGTAGCAACTTAATATTAAATACACAGTCAATACATATCATGAAACATACAGAAAGGAAATAATACTCTGAAACAAATATAACCTAAAGATTTATCATAATATTGTATTGTAATTAAACATGAATAAATAGGTAAGTCTGAAATATGGACATGTAATAATTGAATAATTAAAAAAAACTTGGAAATAAATAATATAAACTTTTATAAATTATTTTTACTAAATTGCAATGATGATAAAGAAAAATCATTTAGCCTGAATCTTTATGTAAGTAATAATTTTTTTAATTTGTGTCATCAATTTAGTTTTATTATTTTTAATTTAAATAAATTGTCCTATAATCTAAGGTACAAAATACATTAGTAGAAATGAAACCACACGCATATATTAGAATACTTAAAAATAAACTAATAAGTTGAACCTAAATTCATGAGTTTTATCGTAATAGACTTAAAATAAAAAATATTTTAACTGATAATGTATCTAAAATTAATATTTAAGCATATAAAAAACTTTTCTTAACTAAAATCATGTGAAAGGTAGCTGAAGAATTTATTAAAAACAATAGTTTCTTGATAACTTTATCATAAATATCCAATAAGATGCACAGATCAAAGTTAACTATAGAGGAAATATTGAGGTGAAATTTTTTTTTCTTATGATAGGCATTAATAAATCTTTGCTGTGGGATAGGAAAAGGACCATCTTATATAGGCTCTCATGAAGTTTGTAAAGGAAACTGCTGTCACTTAAAAAAAAATAAAAGTTTTACTTTTGCATTAAATGCTCCAAAATTTTACATTGTTTTTTAGCCTGTCATATTCATGTACAATAACATTGTCTTTAACATTTGATTACTATTTTCAACTTTTCAAAAAAAAAAAAATGCCAAAATTTTAAAGAAATGATCAAAATTAAAATTAAATGGCTGAAAATAATATTTTTGACTAAAAATGTGTGTAATTAACATTCACAGGAATTGTGAGACATTTCAATAATTTTAACAGAAGTATGATGAAAAGAATGTACAACCTTAAGTTCTTATATTTAACGGCTGAAATTAATGACAATTTTTTGATTGAAAATATGGGTAGCTAACGTAAATGGTGAGATATTTCAAAATCCATAACAGCAGTGATGCAATAAATGTCTGAACACTCAATATCAGATCTCAACTCTTATGTTTGAAGGTATTCTTACAAGACTTTTTTTTAAGTAATGACATGATTAATTTATTTTAAGATTACAAATGGTTGTAGGTATGAAAGTCATAACAATGAAAAATAATACAAAAAGTTCCACATTTTCAATTTTACTTCGATAGATATTTTTGTGTTTAATACTGTTAAAATTGAATTATAAAAGCATAGTGAGATAATTATGGCACACATTTTTTAAATATACTGTTATTTATATAATGGAATTTTTTCTCTTTTTAAACCATTTGTGTGAAAGTTATTTAAACGGACTTAAAAATAAACTAGGTCAATGTAAATTTTCTAGGAATAATTAAAATGTTAATTGTACAAAGAATTTCATTGTGATTCCACTTTTAAGAAATTCGACTGTGTTCTACATAAAAGTCATCAATTATTTTCAAACAAGACCTCAAATTTAAGTTTTAACTGTAAGTTAGATTGAGAAATAAGAGTAATGTATTTTTCTACCAAAAAATTTATTAATAATAAAATTATTAATAAAATTTTTAGGAATTAAAAAAATAATAAAATTTTAATAACTTTTAATTATATATAGCTAATTATTTTATATAACTTTAATAAAAAAATTTTTAATGTTTTCCCTTATTTTTTTTTATTTTAGAAAGAGTAAAATTAGATTTGCTATAAAATTTTAATAACAGCCCCCAAAAACAGAATGTTGTGGAAGTATTATGAATTTTTTTTGTGAATACATAAAAATATGCATTAAATGAATGGCTGTAAAAATTATTTAAGTAAATATGTACCACAATAAAAAAAAAACATTGAAATTCTTAAGTTTATTGAAATAAGGAAAACTCATATCGCTAATTAGTAAACTTTTGTTTTATAGACTTGAGCTTTAAGAAATATTACGTTTCCTTTTTGATAATTTATTCTTATATTTATATTGCAATCAAAAACAAATTTCAATTTTCATAAAATATCAGAAGTTAAAAACATTGATTGCAAATAAAAATCAATAAATTCTTGGGAAATAAAACACATGATTTGTCAAAGTGAAATAAAATCGCCACATTCGGTTTCTTAGCTAGGAAGTTACGAGAAAGCAGACCGGAACGGATTTGACGGCGTTTTTCCCTCTTCACGTAGGAGCAGAAGTTTCTAAAGCGGTGCCGAACGGAGCGGAAACGTTTCCGGCTGAAACCGGTTGTTGCTTTATGATAGCTCGAACACACGTCTTGTCGGATTTTTGTGTTTTTTACATTTTAGACAGTGAAGCAGATTATTTCAGATAAATTGTGAGGTATAAAGGATTATAACTTAAAATATAGAAAATAATGGACATAGAACAGTTGATTCGGGAAGTCCACGCACGTCCAGAAGTTTGGAATCAGAAGTCTATAAACTATTATAATAGAGATATCGTTGCTAAAAAGTGGGTTGAAATAGCAAAAGCTTGTGATATGCCGTGTAAGTTACGCCTTATTTTTATGCATTCTTTTGTTTGGTTTAATTTAAATTGTACGATTACCACGTGGTCGTACATTAAATTATTTGGGGGTTGTATCCATAATGAAAAATGAAACAAAGTGCATGACGGTATTGACAAAGTTTTATTAATACGTTTATATCAATGCATTCTAAGATAAAACATGATGAAAATATTGAGTTATTTAAGCTAAAGTGAGTGAAATACATTACTTACTGCAATAACAGACAACTGGTTTTCTAAATTATTTCCACTTGAAAGTAAAAGAAAAAAATTAATTACATAGTTACTTATGAAAATCGTGTTTTAATTTCTAAGTAAATATTCCGCTATCATTCAAAAAATGTTTATTTTTAAAAATATTTAGGATTAAATTTGGTAGCATTTCTTTTTGTGAATAAAATTAAAATCATGATAATAGATTGTAATTTAAGGAAATCTAACAGCGATTCATTTCCATTTATATACATACAAGAATATTAATGGAAATTGCTATTAGATGTTATGCTATATCACATAATAAATCTGAGATTAAAATATCTCAGATTTATTTTTTTTAATACGGAATTGGGAATAACAATGAATTGAATGCAATGAGGTAGATCCAAGTACGTAATATCAGACTTTCAGTTCAACTGCAGTCAAATTTAAAAGATTTCAATTGAATTTTAAATGTTAGGAATATTCTGTATTTTATTATATAATGTATGGAATTTATAGACTGAAGCCAAATTAAAAATAATTTATACTATTCTGTCAACATTTATTTTAAGATACTAATGTATGACATTTTCTACTACATAATGTTTTGATTAAACTAAAAATGAGTACAAAAATTAAGTTTAAATTTATTTAACTAAGCTACTATTAACAGTTTTTTCCCTCTGAAGGCCAATGTAAATTTTTAAGTATACATAAGAAATCAAAAATTTAATTGAAAAACTGATCTTGAATTATTTTATTCATATACATCAACTTAGTTTTTGAGAAGAAGCAACTATGTAGCTTACAAATCCTTTAACAGAATAAAGACTTCAACAGATTTTAAAATTAATGTTTGCCATGGATCTTATCTTTGGAAAGTCCTGAATTTTGGATAGTGTTAAATTCCCTTAGATAATCCCCCAACATATTACTTATATAGAAAAAAAGTTATAATATTTTTGTTGAATTTTTAGTTTGTGTGTGGGAATATTTAACTGTCTTATATTTTATAACAGAAAACTTAAGAAAATTGGCATAGTGAATCCTATACTAGTCTAATTAAAAGTAATTAATATAAGTACAATCAAAATACAAATTTCACTAACATGAACAATTTATAATGTTTTTATAGAGTAAAAATATTAATTCATTTATGCTTACATTGATCTCTAATAAATAAAAACACAAGTTTCATTAGAAAATTAGCACAAGTATAAATGTGTGTGAATAGATATTTTCTTGCTTGATAAAAAATTGCATATTTTATCAGTAATCAAGTAACATTTTTAAGATGTAAATGTAACATAGAAAATAAATGGGATTTCAGACCAGAGGGAAACTCCAATTATATAGTTGGACTCTGAAAAAGACAAGAGTATCCTGAAAGTTAAGATTTAGAGAGGCATTGCTTTGGAAAACATGAGTAGTTGAGGCATCCACGACCTGGCTGTCGTGCTTGTTAAAAAGTGTAAAATGCTGAAGCATTTTCAACCAATTTAACTGCAAATGTAATTTTAAAAATAACTATTGTCTATTAAAGATAAATATACATAAATGAATCAAGAACTATAATTATTATTTTTTTTTTTTTAAGTTTCCAATCACTTCAAATTATTATTGATGCTAAATGTGAACCTTTCATTAAATTTATTAATGAGATTAACTATCAGTGTGACAGCTTTAAAACTTATAAATTCTTGGCGAATATACAGTGTAAGTAATCCTCCTCGTAAAAGACTTTTTTACACTGCAATAACAGTATTTTACATTCTAATATTATCACCAACAGCACATGGTATTTTCTTTGTAGCATTATCCAAAAGCTTTTGAGCTGCACACTGATTATCAAGCAAAGTTTTCTTTTCTTTCTCAAGTTCATTAGCATTTTCTAATAGGTGGGATTGTTTAACTTTTGTTTTACAAATAGCTGTTTGTCTTCTTCATTCTTACTTTTCTTTCCCAGCTGTTTCTAATTTTTCCATATATGTTGCTTATTCTGCATGATATTTCTGAACACAATGCATCATTCCTTTTGGTAAAGGGAATGGAGGAAATACAATTGTCATACATTCAAATGACATGACAAGTATGTAAACATTGAACTATAAATTCCAGTTAAGATACTCATAATAGAATTGCTTGTCGAAAAATATCTCAAGAATGCCAATTTACATTAAATAATGACAGACATGTTTTAACAACTCTAGAAAGAGTATATATTTAATATAACCACTAACCTCATATATATATATATATATATATATATATATATATATATATATATATATATATATAAATGAAAACATTCCAATACTTGCAAATATTTTGACCAAATCAATTACTAATGGTAGATTTTGCTTATTCAACTCACTATTTACTTTCTTTAAAACTGCTAAATTAATTTTAGGGACATCCATTGATAACTGTATTTTCCTAAATTTAAACCACTATCTTCAATAAAAATTTTACAATGTTATTGGCTTCAGCGTGCCCAGAAGTATGAGATTCACATTAACAAATTCCATTTCTTCTTTGTTGGTCAGATTAATACGAAATTTAAATGTGTTTTTCATTTGTTTTGTTGTAGTTTTGTCATAAAATAATACAAAATATGAAGTGCTGATATCCCAAAATAGTTTTGAAACATGGTGCCAATTCAATCTGACTTTTTGTCAGACAGTTTTAGATTTGTTATCATGGAATTGTCAAAAATTTCCCTGTAAGTCCAAACCAAAATTTTTATGTCTGTTATTTATTAATGGCCAATAATGAGATAAGAATTTGGCAACCCTATTTCCAGTTTGAAAGAGAACTAAAAAAGGGAAAAATTGTTTTCCATTTCTTATTGCACAGAAAGCAGTTGAAAGAGAAAATGTATTACACTGTAAGAAAAATTTACTACTGAAAAATATACTAACTTAATTAATTATTAAATAAAACTTTTAAAGGGTTTTAATAAAAAATTCAGGAATTTCAGGATTTATTTTGAAAAATAAAGACATTCCAGGACGTTTTTTTTAGAAAATCAGGAATATTAGGACAACTCTCTGACCCCTGCATTTGATTTCCTCTTCAAGTATTGTGATTCCATTTTCCATGGTTACGTTAAGATTTCAAATGTTGGTCTATAAACAAAATATCGTTTGGTGAGGATGGAATACATGCAGAATTTTTAAAACATCATAGTCCCAATGCTCTAGAGACAGTTCTTAAAGTATTTAATAAATTTTGGAGAGCAAGCAGAGTGGCTTCACAATGACAAAAAGCATTGGTAGTCTCATTCTTAAAAAAAGTACCCAAATGACTGGAAAAAATACTGCCCAGTTTCATTAACAAGCATTTTGGTTAAAATAAGAGAATTATATTTAATATACTTCTCAATGGCACCTGGAGAGAGGTTACTTGCTGATGAAAGCAGGTTTTAGAATACACTGATCTACAAATTAACAAGTGACATTATTAAGTCAAGATATAAAAGATGCACTGAACCAAAGCAACTACTTAACAGCAGTTTTTGTTAATTTCAAGTCTGCATGACTTGGTTTAGAAATAAAGTTAAAAAATTCCTATCCCCATTCAAATATGTTCAACTCATTACTCTTTCATTAATCAATGTTTGTGTAAAGTAATATATGAAATTGACCGGTCTAAATATAAATTACTCCATACTGGATTTCCCCAGGGTGCAATTTTGAGTTGTATACTATTTAATATTTATATCAATGATTTGATCCAGGAGGTTAAATCTATGTCATGCATTAAATGCCTTATTTTTGCAGATTTGGTCTTATATTCATATTCATAAGATTGATTTTAATATATATATATATATAATATAATAAACATAAGAGATAAGATCCATAAAAAGACAACATCCTTAAACCGAAATTATAATTGTATAAAGAATATCGAGAAGAAACTGAATAAAGCTATGGAGATATTATTCAATGGGTGCAATAATACTTTTTCTTATAAATGCTTGACAGACAGTAGTTCAAACATTTTTACTTGCACACAAAAATATTAAACCTGAAATAAAATTTAAACAGGAAATTCTTACCTATACTGATGAATATGTGAATATTTGGGGGTTACACTTTCCATGCTAAGCTTAGTTGGAAAATGCATGTAGGGAGGACTTAAAATTTTTATAGACATCTAAACCATAGTAAGGTGGATTTGTAGACATAAAATATTTGTAATTAAGCACAGGACATTTGTTTTTTCTCTAAAATTATCGCTCTGAGTTTTGTGGTGCATCAAATGTTTTAAATAACTTCACATAACCAAGCATTCCACCTTGTAACAGGAATGGCGAAATTAACACCATTGGATGCATTGTTTTTTTACTAATTTTAGAACAATGAAATCATATGGAGAACAGGACTCTACTCCTTTTTGAAAAAATGCTAAGAACACCCTCCAATAATGCATGAAAACCAGAATACCACAGATCCCTCAAAACGCAAAGGGAATTTGTGCAATTTACCCTTGAAACAGCATATGAGATTGATTGCAGTCAAGGGTCTCTTCATTTGCCACTAAATTCATGTGAATATTTACCATTGAATATAACTTAAATTTGCTGCAGCCTATTTCAAAGAAGGAAACTGATGAAGTTATTTTCAGATCACTAGCACTTGAGACTTTTTTTTCTAAATACTGTAAAAGTAAATAGCTGCATATTTATACTATAACTAAGAGTAGACAACTATTTAAATGCTGGTGTGGGTGTGTTCAGCAATCTTTATATTTCTCTTGAAAAGTATGCCTCTGTATTTGAAGAAGTGAGGGCTATACACATAGCATTAGCCAAACTTAAATAATGTGGATGTAAATTTATGGAATGAGTTATCATATTAGATTTTCAGGCGGATATGAAACAATAACATTGATTAAAAAATTGTAAACTGCACAAAATCTTTGAATATCACATTTTAATAAATGATTTGATATTGCAGAACACAAAAGTGGTATTAGTGGATACTACCATATTGTGGGGTTAAGGAAAATGAGCTCATGGATAATCTGGTAAAGAAAAGATACGCAATTATTAAAATATCAGGCAAACAAGTCTCATTTAATGCAATACAACTATACGTTAAAAAATGAATGGGTGCTTTTTGGAGAAGCTTGTAATCTAGAAATAATGATAAATTGTGGTTTGTGAACCATAATTTTATACTAGTATCACTTAGGGTCAAGTCAGTGACTATGCTGAAACTTTTAACAGGACATGACTGTGCCAGTCCAAATATTTATATTGGTTAAAAACTCTCTAGCAAACCAATTGTCCTCTATACAATTTACACCAAAAAAATGGATATTCAACATTTTTTCTTCTCACCGGTTGATGGCTTTGCAACAATTGAGAAGCGAGAGTGTTTCTGCAGCTGATTCACTATTTTGTTGTGTTTTCTATTTTAATCTGTATTTTTGTCTTTTACTTGCTGCCAGCCATTGGAAATAAAATAATAAGATCAGAAAGAATCTTTAGTCAATTTGCTACACAAATATAGTTCATGTTATAAATGCTTTATAATATTTGTATGTATTAAATCTTGGAAATTGTTAGTGCTTAAAAATTAGCTCAACAGATATCAAAAGAGCAAGTAATTTTTTTTTAACTTTGATAAATTCTTATATATTTTAAACACAATAAAAATCAGATGAAGCCTCTAAAATTCTTTTAATAAAATTTCTGTCATAGCTTGTAATAAATATTACAGATTTTATGACATGAGGAGATTTTATTTGAAAAAAACTGTCAATCGTGAAAATCCTAATCGGACATAATGCTACACTGTGATTTTAGGATAAACACAAAAGTTTGCTTGTTATTAATAAATTATAGGTAAAAAAATTTCAATTCTTATAATTATGTAAGTATTCATTGCATTTTATATTTACTTAATTAAAATGATAAAATTTATTACCTGGTTTAAGTTTATTTTTTTCAAGTTTTCTAATTTATTTCATGCCTGTTTTTGTTTTCATTCATAACAAAAATTTAATACTTGGTAAAAAAAAAATAAAAAAAAACTGCAATTCATGCTTAATCACAAGATTAAATCATAGATATGGTTATTTACATCATTAATATAATAATCTGTTAAAAAAATCTTTTTATGAAGAGCAAAAATATTCCTCCTCAATTGCACTATAGCTCAAGCCAGTCTAAGTGCTCACCAACATATTAAATCAGGTACACCAATTGTTAATTTTTAATGTTTTAAGATCTGCTTCTATGAAATCCAATCATATAAAGTGAGGTCCCTCTCTTTTTCTAGTATCTTCTATAATTTCAAAGGTCACTCTTTGAACAAGGTCAAAGTTGTCACATTTAAAAATAAATGATCAAGCCATCTGATGCAATAAAATTTAATGACATGAATAATATTAGATTACTTTTATTTTTTATAAATTTCATGACTAATCAAAATTCTTTATCTGTCATTTTCTCTCATTTGACAAAAAATAAATAAATAAAAATTGAGTATATTTCTTGAAAATCAAGTCATTTTTCATTAGTTTTTGTTAACCAGTCTTGACTATTATACAATATAATAATCTGGTTAGAGTCTGGTCTGATAAAAGTTGTAGATTAATTTTTCTTGAAATTTAAGAAACAATTCTTTAATAATTTTTTTACTTTATAACATTATTAGCTCTAAATAATATATTGTCAATTTCAAATTTAATATTATCAGTTGAATGATTGTACCAAGATATGTAAACTGATCGATGCTTTCAAAAGTTTAAAATTTTATGCAGTGGGAAAGAATTAAGAGCTCTACTTAATTCCTTTCCCATACAACCATAAATTTTGTTTTACCTTCATTTACAGTTAATCCAATGTCTCTGGCTACAGACTTAGAAAAGATTATTGCGACCACCCACTTACTTCTGCCAATAATATCAAAGTTATTAACATATACAAATATTTATATAATTGTCTGAAAATTTATGCCACTAAAAAACAATCCTAGCATTTCTAATGGCTTTTCTAGAGTAATAAAAATATGCAAAGAAGGGCGTAACTTTATATCAACCCTCTTTCAGTGTAAAATGCATCTGATAAATCAGACACAACTTAAACTCTGCATTTTACTCTCTTTATTCTTATTCCAGAGAATCCGAATTCAATCATTATATCACAGATAAATGATATCATACCAGCCTTAAGGCAGAAGGCATCAATAATGTAGTCAAGTTTTACCTAAAATTTGTTTAATAAAAGGAATTTGAATAGCTTTAACAGTTCAATGATGCCATCAATGATGAATAAATTGCCAATAATTTTAGTTGCATGTGGTAATAATCTGATATAAACTACACAAGATTTTAAATGACAAATTAATTAAAGAGGGTATTGTCTCGATAAATCCAATTTCCAGCCTATCTCCTTTTTTTAAAAATGGAATGTATGGAAACATCTTCCCAATCAATGGGTATCTGCTCCATAGTCTATACCACCTTGGTTAGCTCAAGTGAGTATCAATATTTTAAGTTCTACCTTAATACCATCTAGTCCTGAAGATCTATGTTTATTTAGATCTTGTGTGAATGGTTTTCTTCACCTCAAAGATAATGTTCCAGAATTTGATTGCTTTCAATAAGGTCCATATAGCAGTAATTTGGTCTATTTCCTTTCTTGGGAGATTACTTCCATACAGATCTCTAAAGAATTCTCTGCATCTTTTAAGTCATTTTGATCTCATCTATGTTTTCCAATACCCTTACTTTCTACATGTAAGTTCCAGGACAGGAAAAGATATACTAATTTTTGTAAACTTTTTGACTCTTCATATTTTAAATTTCTCAATATTATATATAAATCATTCTTCCATATATACTTTCTTTTTAATACAGTCTTATCTTCTCAAATTTTTATAATTTTCATCTACAGTATATATAAGTATAGTGTTTCTGAATCATAAACTTGTAAGCTTTGTTTTCCACTTCCGTAATTTTAGCACAATCAATCATATTAACTACATTGTTTATCCCTTTTAAACTCTGACAGCACACATCCCTCGAAGAATTCCTAATTATTTTTTCAATCTGCTTCCACAAAGTCTCCATTTTGTAACATTTCTATAAAACAAATATTGTCATACTGCATTACATTGTTATAACATACTGCAAATAAATTTAAACCATACCTCCTAAAATTCAATGCATTCATAAATATACCTCCTACATATTTATATAAACATGGTGAAAAAATACAAGATTTAATAAAAGTTCACCAAAAGTTACAATGAAATTATAACCTCATTATAACCTTTTCAAACATTATAATAGATAAAATGTTAGATTAAATTATATACCAAAGAATGTATTTGTTTAAAAATTTCAATTTGTTACATTTTTAAGCTATTAGCAAACAAAAGAAATGAATAATTTTAACTTTTGGGATGCATTAGATTTGATTTAACAATGACTTAAGTGAATCTAAAATTTTAAATTACAGAATTAAAAAATGAATCTAAAGTAATAAATAAATATGGTTAAGTATTTAAATTAATTTTTTAGGTGAAGCCGTCAGATGCAAGTGGAAACATTTGAGAGATCACTTCAGGAAAGAATTTAAAAAGAACATGGAAACTAAAGACAAAGACCAATCTGAGAAGTATGAATCTCAATGGGTATGGTACAAAAACCTCTGGTTTCTTGGCGATCAGTTAATGACAAAGAAAATAACACAGCATCAACCTTTTTTTGGAGCATTAATAAAGGACAGAAAATCAATGAATGATGAAAATTCCAAAGAAGATAGTGAAGAGAATCAGGTTGCATGTAGTCAAGATGATCATTTAACAACTATCACATTTGAAGATGATTTGAATCATAGCTTACAAGATGATTCATCAATGGAATCTAAAGGAAAATTGTTCAGTGCTCATTTTGCAGAGTGTGAAACTGGAACAAAAAGGAAAAAAGCTAAGTATTTCAATAAAATAAGCCATCAGAATTCAGATGACACCTATCATTTTCTTATGAGCTTAATGACTCCTTTAAAACATTTGCCTTATGATAGACAGATGTTAGTTAGACTAAAAATACAAAGCATTGTCACAGATGAAATAGCCAAACTTCAAAATGATGATATCTTGTATCCAATTGAGCTTAAAGCGAATTACAGTGATGAGAATTCTTCACCACTATCGCCCGATGTAGTTATTAGTGATATGTCATGTGACAATGAAAACTTGTATAAATAAATTAAACACTGTATCCTATTTATAATTTTGAATGCTTCAAATTATTTGACAAGAATTTTTTGAGACTATGTTACCTTACAAATAAAATTTTATAATAGAAATAAATTATATTAGTTTAAACATATTGTTTTCTAATCCTATTGCAACTATAACATTCTGTTTAAATATAAGAAATCATACTGGAAATTGTAATAAATTTATTATTTTTTTATTAACTGTGATAAACCCCACTTTACATTCAAATTGTATAAATAAAAACCTTATCACTTACAAGCTTTTATTAAATATTTTTCATGTAATTGTTTAAAACAGTAAAATCATTACAAAATCAAAAATAATTTTTAATACAATATTGACAGAGAAATTTATTAATATATTAAAGCAAGTAAATGCAAAATCAGCACAGAAAAAGAAATAATTTCAGACTTAATGAGTAGAAAATTTAGAATTTAGAGAATACATAAAATAGCACAGTACAAAATATACAAAATTTGTGTCATTTTCATGTCATCAAGGATGCCATTCAGAATCAGAGTCACTGCTTTCATAAAAACTAAAAGAACAAATTCAATGTTAATTAAATAACACTTTATATGATTTTCAAGAAATTTTCTAAAAATAAACTGCATACAATTCAAGAATATTAATTACAGTTTGTACAATAATAAATAAAACAAGTAAATTTACAGTATAAATTGTTGGTTAACAAAGAATCTGTGATTACCTCATTAAAACTAATGAACTATGTGTAGAAACCAAACAGTATATTGATTTTGAAGCATTTTTTAAAGTTACTTTTGGATGCAACCCTGACTGTGTGCGAATACATTTAAATGAACAAAAATTAATAAATCCCTTTCAAATCCTTGATAAAAATGAGGCCCCTTTCAAACAAAATATTCGGAAACACCGACAGGTCAAGAGTTTTCATTTAAGTCAAAATAATTCCAGAAAATAGTTAAATAAATACAAGTTTTGTTCAGAAAAATAGAACTGGGGTAGGTTCATTTTTATTATGAATTAGAGAGATGCAAAATACTGATTTTTGATCAATATTATGATGTACTCACTAATACCGCTGAAAAGCTTCAATACTGTGAGTCGGATGTAATTAATAGATAATCAAACAATATATTGATGTCAGAAAATCTTTCATTCAAAGATATATTCTTTAAGATTTTTAAAAAAATGTTTTTTTACAAGCTAATTTTATAATTCTTAAAATGTCATAAAACGATATATTTAATCCTATGGGAGTCTAATATGAAAAATTTAACTACTTCATCACAACAAGAAAATTTTAAAAATCAGTCTCACTTGCTGTTTTGTACTCTGAAATTGTTAAGACACAAAATTCCTTCGCTTAAGCCAACCAAAATGTAAGTATTTTACCACTTTGATTTCTCTCAGTTTATGTTATGCAACAAATTAAAGAACATGCTTTTTCAGATGAATAATTTATCAAATTACTATTAAATTATTAAACTTCAAAAAAATTACCTTATTCATTACATTTGATAAACTAATAATTTTTATATGAATTACTATAGATTGAAATCTATTATTTAAAATTTTATCAATTGAAACATACTGAAGCAATTTCTACATTTCTTGAACTTAAAATTCAGCTTCGTATGTAACAATTTAGTATAATATTGAATTTTTGATAAATACAATTCTCAAAACTTTTTCATTTCCCTATTACAATAAAGCTTCATGTGATAACAGTAAAAAAATCAATAAATCATTGTAATTTATCTATAAATAGAAAAATTGAATGAAATATACATTAAGTTAGAATAAAATAAGGCCTTTAATTAATAATTAAACAATAGCACAGATATCCATAATAATTTGTCCACGATAAAACAAGCAGTTCCATATCTTTTATAAAGCTACTGGGCAAGTGCCAGCAACTAGCCAATAGCATTAAATGATTAATATCAGGTTGTAACAAAAGTTTCTCATGACCCCTAATATTACCTACGCAAACAATTTATGTTCACATCTTTAAGTTCTGTCAAACAATTTTTGGTACTTGAAACACTTGCTTTAGAACACTGCATTGCGAGATTAATAAAAACATCATTCATTAAGTACAAGGTGAGAAAAATAAAGTTAACAAATGATGGTTCTATTCTGGTAGCTTAATTCAAGTTCTGTAGCAAAAAGTCAGCTACAGAGTGCCACCAAATTATGCACATAATTTTAGGTACTAGTGTTATATCATATGATACCGAAGATTCGGCCAGGACTTTTGACCTTAAAGAAGCTAAGTACTGAAGATAGCCTTCTGATGTTGATGAAGTTCACTTGTGAGAACTAGTGGAAGAAAACCAGTAAAGCAAAGTACTTGAGAGTTAGCTAAAGAAATAGACATTAATGCTATGCCCTATTAGCCATAATTAGTATTTTTATAATTTTATATTACTTTTCAAATTTAATAAAAAAAATAAATATTCTTGTATGGTCAACCTCCACCAGTTCAAGAATCTCCAATAGCAGAAATAATTTCAAAGGTCACACTGAAATTATTCATAAGTACTATCTAAAAATAACTTGAATTTGTTTTCCCCATTTAAAGTCACAGTAAAAAGTCATGATGTCTTACTCTGCTTTCGATAAAACTGCGTTTTGTCAGTCTCATAAAGTTCAAGATTTTAACCACTAAGAAGCTGTTTTTCAGAAATATTTATCTTCCAAGTTTTGGCATCAGTTATAAACTAATGGAAGAGGGAGATGCTTAAGCTGCATATTTAAGCTAATGACTGGAGGCAGGTATATGATGAACATGACAGTGAGAATTTCTATTCTCGCCAGATGATTTCTATCAGATGGCTTTTCTGAGCACATGGTTTGTTTAGTATTAAATTGTCATCTTTGTAAATACTCATCTGTCTGATTGGGGAGATGTGTTAAAGCACCACTTCATTTCGTAAAATGCAAGAAAGATTTTAGAACTGCAATCAAATTTTGTGTGATTAAAAGTTATACATTAAAAGTCTTTTGGCATAGTAAGCTAGTGTTTTGACTCATTTGGCTACAGCAAAAATTGATGAAATTTTAAGTTTATTTTTTTTATATAAATATTTTACAAAAACTTTTAATTTCTTTACAATATAAACTGATAAACTTTTATTTACATTAGTGCTAACTTTATGTACAATACATATATCAAATACTTGATTATATTTAAAGGACCACAATAAGATTTCCATCCTTGTTCACATGTTTTATTGAACATAGAAACTGATGCTCTGAAACAAAAACAAAATATATCACGTGCATTCAAAACAAGAATTGTTTTTTTATTATTTTTATTGAGGCATGAAATATTTCCAAAGAATTTCGTAAGCAATCATATTGATCCCTTTGAGAAGCATCAGGAGGAATAAAAATCTTATTTCAGAAACAAGAAACATTTGACATCTTGACAAATATACCCTACTACTTTTTCCTTAGATATGGGATAAAATATCAAGAGACAAAAAAATTGCACTTGCTGTAGGCACTCATTTTTACAAACATCTAATGGACAAACACTCATGTTTTTACAAAGTAGTGACTACTTTCTGCCCAGACGCAATAAATACAGTGATAATTCCCATTTATAAACTAAAATTTTTGAAAATACTTTTTTTGCAAATTTTGGATTCTGACACAAATAGTTTTATTTTCTGTTTTTAAATTTTTTTATGCTCTGATACTTTTCAATTTTTTTTTTCCTTTTTCTATAACACCTGAGAACTTGATTCATTCTTGAACAAGGAAAGGGCATATGCAAGCATTTTATACATGTTGCTTCTGCTTGTTATTTCAAATCTCCGATGGTGTAGCTAAGCTAAATCATCTCCATAAAACCAAAAATCCTTAAAAATAAAATAGGATTTTATACATTAAGGGAACAATAGTCAAAGAAATATGGATATCAGGCATTTAGGAAAGAACTGTGGTACAGAATTCAGCTCCTTTGTCCTGCCTGTAAGGACAAATAGATATAGTTTGTTTTCACTCAGTGGGTTTTTTTTTTTTTTTTTTTTTAACAGACTTAAAGTGGATATCAAACTACTTCAAACATACATAGTCAAAATGGGATTTGAACCCATGAACAGCTGAACCAAAAACAAAAGTGCTATATATTTGACTCTCAGCAACACAGAAAAATGAACTTTTTTTCTCTCTTTCCCAAATATAAAAATGGGAAACTCTTTAAAAGTTTGAGCCTTGTTGTTCTGTAGTTGGTTTCATTTTGTTAAAACAACTAAATTTATGAAGTCTCTTTTTCATGAGAGACCAAACCGAAAACATTAAAGATTTGTTGCAGTAGAAGAATGAAGCATTTATATTAATTGAAGTAAAAGAGAATTCTGAAAGTAGACAAATATTATGGAACAGAAATAACCAAAAAATATGAATTCTAAAGAACAGCCTTTTAATAATTTTGAAAACTTGGATAAAGAAAAAGAATATTATCTCCCTCTGGAAAATATCACAGACTGAAAAAACATCCTAAACTAAAAAAAGCTATGTTTGTTTTACTGAAAAAATGAGAGCAATGAACATTTCTGTTGATGGCAGTCATTAAAGAAAAATCCAACTGCTTTGCTATGAAGCTGTACTCAAAAGATTTGAAAACATCAGGCAGCTAGCTCAAAATTTAAAGCCAGATAGTTTCAGATCTAGAAAATTGTGTGGTGAAGTGGAATCAATAAAATGAAAGTAAAAGTTTTTAAGTATGAATCTTATTTTGAATGTGTTTCTTATAGTGTATTTTAAATAATTATTTTTAATAGTATTTATAAAGAAAAATAAGTTTGGTACAAAAATTATAACTTAATAATCTAATACATTAGTCTTCTAGTTTATTAACTTTTTTACCGATCCCTACAATTTTGTAAAAACAAGCGTTTACTGTATAATTACTTTAGATTGTTAATAACAGAGTTACCCAAGATTAAAAACTATTTTATGAAAAGCTTAGCTTTTTATGCACAACCAAAACATTTTTAACCTACACCAAAGATTCATAATTATTAATTATTCATTTGGATTGTAGAGTTAAAAGTATGTAATTTTATTTATTTTTTGAGGAAGATTAAATATTACTTAGCTGTCTTAATTATATTTAAAATGCACACCTTAATTTGACACCTACACAGTTTCAATGGGTTAAGTAACTTGGATACTTTAATATGGATTTAAGACCTAATTTTTTTTTAAATCACTTTTAGAATTTGCTATTTTTTTATTTTTGAAAAAAGAGAAAAGTTTATTTTAGCTTCAACAAATTACTTTTGATAACACCACAATATTATATTCCTATGAGCTATTCAGAACCTCTCACTAACAGAATTTTTCATTTTTAAAAAATATTATTGGCAAAAACACTCTAATATCAAATAATTTACAATAATAAACGATTATTAATTCATATATAATTATTTTTGCAACAATGTAAACTTTAAATACTTTCGATTATATATATATATATATATTTCAGGGAGATAACTTTTATATTAATGTGCAAGAGCATAAAATCAAAGCTCTAGCACTTTTATTAACCTAAAATAATTGTTGTGTATTTACACATGCAGTGTGAATAAAACAAACTTTTATGCAGTATGATATAGTTTGAATTAATCCATAATTTGGATAATTTTCAATCTGTTATTTGTGATCAATAGCTGTAAAAAAATTAATGAATTATTCAGATCACATGAATACATTTTAAACGAACATATTCGTTTTGAAAAGTTATAAAATAAGAAAATGTTTCATTTTATTAAAATTACACAGCTATCAATAATATTTTGATAAATTAAAGAAATTAATAATAATATACATAATATATTACCTGTATAACAAATCTTCAGTTTTGGCGTCAGCAGCATCTGCATAGGAACTGTCAGAATCTAAGCCACTAATACTAGATTCCTCAGATGTTGTAACATGACTATGTGAGTCATCACTGTTACTATCAATATCATCCATTTCATAAATTGTACTATGATCATGAGGTGGCAACCATTCAGGGTCAGATTCTAAATTATACTGCTCTAATAAAGATATAGTTCGCTCAAAAATTGGATTACCATTTGCTGATACTGCACTAGCAACAGTAGCAGTATTTGTGGGTTTTGTGACTTGTGTGGTTGCACGTAACCTTGATTTTGATTTTACTTTACGAGCATGATTCCTAGGAGAGCTGTCATTAGTAGAGGTGCTAGAATCAGCTGTAGAAAGGTAGCTAGGACCTGCAGCGCCTAAATTAATTTCATCATTGGCTGTTTCTTGAGAAGGTTGTTTACGCTGTAATGTTCGTTTACGAGAGGGTAATGGATCGCCAATACTTTCTTCCTCATCAGTGGAATCAAGAACAAGAGAATTAAACCTCCGCTTTGCAGGTCTTCTTACTTCAGGTTCAATATCTTCATCGTCAATTTCAATCACTGATGGTGATTCATCAACCTGAATAACATTGAAACCACGATCATCTACAGGACTGGATGAACGAGGAAATTCAATGCTATCATAAATAAGATCACCACTTGCATTAATCCAGAAGTGATTTTCATCAGAATCTGAAACATAGCTGGATGAATCTACTGAAGAGATACTAGAAACTTCAGAATCAATAAGACCAAACAATATATCAGAGGCAGAAATGCTACTACCTTCAAATGAAGAAGTCTCAGAATAGTTACTTTCTTTAGAAGCTTTTAATTCACTTTTAAGTTTTTTTATCTTTTGGTTACTCTTCTTCAGTTTGATGGTTTTCTCTAAAAGGAAATGAGAATAAAAATATAAGCTATGAAAAAATAATTAAGAAATAACATTTTTAATGAAAGTCAAAACATTTTCAAAACATAACTTTAAATAAATTTTTATGCATTTTTTACATATATTTTATGTAAAATAGTATAAAAAAATTACATTTCATGCACTCAGCGATTTCCCTTAACTTTTATAAATTATAATGGCCCTCCATTATTTTTTTTCAATGTGTGTTAGACATGTTTCTATCGTGTATAAATATATGGGTAAAAGTGATTTCAATAATTACAAGGCATTCAATGATAACCAAGTTTTTCAAAAATCTTATTGATATTAATGATTTGAAACATTAAAAGGATAAGATTTATTTTATGAAATTAACACACACACTGCAGTTAAACAAATTTTTTTTTAATAATGGTGTGGCACTGGATAACTAACCTTTTGCCACAACAAAGCCAGAAATTGCTACTCATTTGTCGCTACCCAGTGGGCACCTATGAACCAAGTCACAGAGGCAAGTAACATTACCCATGCTATACTACCACAAAAACATTTTTAGGGCAGACCACAGTCATATATCATCCCAGCAGAAAGGGCAGAGAAGTAACATCCATGCACAAACCGTGATTTAAACCTAGGGCTCACAACTTAGTAGTCAGGAATGCTAACCACTCAGACATTGGTCGACTCAGTTAAAAAAGTGGCAAAGTATCTAAAAATTATTATAAAACATAAAATTACCAGTCCATATCTATGAGAATTTTATATATATATTGAATACAAGTGAATTGTGGATCTTAATGTTTAAAATACATTTTTTGTTCAGTGTTTAATGTTTCAAGACCTATGTTTATTACAATCTCAATTTTTATACAAGATGATATAAGTAAATCATATCATTTTTAGAAGTTCCATTTAACTATCTAGGAACCATACTAAATATACCAGTAGGTACCAATATTCCTAAACCATTATTTTCCATCAAACATATCTAATTAGCAACAGATTGTACTTTTAAACTACATTTTTGAATGATAAAAATATCCGTAAAAAATAAATTATCTCAAAAGTATTAATTTTTATGGTAGTTAAATTATTTACTTAAAAAAAGTACTTAAAACTGTTTAGATCAATTACTTTGATAAATGCTTTTCAATTTTTAATTTATAGATTCTTTTTTACAATTTTTTATTGAATTTAAAATATGAAAACAGTTTTAGTTAACCATCAGAAGGAGCACTCCTGACACTGACATTAGAAATTGCATTAGGGTGACTGGCTCAACCCAAATTTTATTTAAAAAATAAACTTTAATTTAAAAAAAATATTTCTTTAAAAACAATGATTACTCTTTAATTGTGAACCTATAATATTACTAAAGAAGCATTTTTTTATGCATCCCTTGTAAAATTATGGAGAGGATCATCTTGAACAGACTAAATTTTCATCTTACAGAAAAAACCTGTTCCCTAGGGAACAATATGGTTTTCGAAAGGGCCATGGAACAATTGACCAAATTCTTTATTTTTACCAGTATGTTAAAGATGCACAGAATAAAAAACCTACAAACTACACCATCGCGGCTTTCTTGGGTCTGTGTAAGGCATTTGATACGGTCTGGTGCAACAAACTCATTGGTAAACTCTTTGATAAATTTGCTATATCTGGTAGAGCTCTATCTTGGATTTCTGACTTTCTGAGTAGAAGGAAATTCAGAGATCAATTTAAGAACACACTTTCCAGGAGTTTTCAGCTAAGTCAAGGCATACCACAGGGTTCTGTACTGAATCCACTCCTCTTTGCTCTTTTATTGCAGGGATTGAGGAGGAGGTATCTCGGGGTTGTGAAATTGGTATTTTTGCGGATGACATTATGATCTGGGGTTCTGATAGAGATATAGAATTGATAAAAAATGAGTTAAATACCTCTTAGGAGAGAATTCTGAAATTTGCTAAAAATCACAAACTTGTTTTTAATCCATTGAATTCTGTTGGAGGTTTCTTTACAACTAACAAACGCCTTTACAACTATCAACATCATCTAGGATCGTGCTTGACGGCCACCCGTTTGTATATGAAAAACACCCGAAATATTTGGGATTTACACTTGACCCTGGACTAACCAACAACAATCACATTGACCATCTAGTGAAAAAAGCAAGAAAGAGACTAAATGTCTTAAAATATATTACCGGTAGGGACTGGGGGCGGATGCGTCTACCCTCAGAACGACTTACACATCCCTCATTAGACCTTTATTGGAATATGGGTATCAGATCTTGCGAACCGCATCTGATACCATTTTAAAGAAACTAGAAAAGATCCAGCTTAGTGCTGCTCGAATCATTACAGGGTTACATAATAGCTGCCCTAACGAGATTGTTCTTTATGAGGCTAATCTCCAACCACTGAGTCTGAGATGGACTTCCAATATATCAAGATATTTTAGTAAACTTTTTAGCTTTGGAGACCAACATCGAACTGCTTCATATTTAAAAGGTTGGAAAAACAATCAAAGACTCAAAAGTGACAGCCTTTTTAACAGGGCAGCCAAACAGAATCTCTTATTTTCTGAGGTTGATTCCTACTTTTTGGGGCTCCACCTAAGTCCAATAGAGGATATTTCTAGAGTTTTCTTTCATGAAGAACTACTGTCCTTCAGTAGTAAAAAACAAATGCATCCAGTACATGTAAAGCAATTGGCTATGGAAACAATACATAGTTCCCCATTAGGGACAGTTCGGATATTCACTGATGGAAGTAAGCAAGACAATGGTAACATAGGCAGTGGAGTCGTGATTGTAACTTCCGACGGCGTTGCAAAACCGAACAGACAAAACCCAAACTTTTGTTCTGTCTTTAAATCGGAATTGATAGCCATTGACGAGGCCCTAAAATTTATGATATCGATTAGCAGTACTTGCGATATCTAGATTTACTCAGACAGCAGGAGCTTCTTTCAATACCTAAGCAGATGGAGATGCATTAATGACAGGCTTGGCATGGACATTGTAAACAAACTTAAGAGTTACTCTTCATATAATGACATTCATCTACAGTGGATTCCCTCCCATGTGGACCTCCACTTCAATGACATGGCCGATGAATTGGCTAAGGAAGGCTCTGCTGAAACAACTGAAAATGGTAGACTACTTACGTTTACTGAAATTTTCTCAAAGGTCAAAGCCGAAAACAGCAAGACTTGGAGGATCCCACCTACTCATGACTGGTACGAACAAAACCATCCTGGGACTGCCCTGGAGCTGAAGGGCAATAGAAAATTGCAAACCACCATTACCAGGCTCCTTACTGGACATACTCACACCCTTACATTCTTTCAGGGTCAGAAAGTGTTCCCTGTGTGTCTCAGGTGTAATTTCCACCAAGCTTCTCCGGACCATCTGCTCTCCTGTCTGGGTTTGAAGAAGAAAAATCTTTTTTAAAACCCTGCGCTGGTTCGGGACTTTCTCTGGGCGAATGATCTACTGGACTTGGTCTAGATTGTACTAGATTAAGTGGAATAAAGAACAACAACAAAGAAGCATTTTAGATGTTTAAGATGAAACATTCTTAAACTATAAAAGCAGAACAATATGTTAGCATTAGACACTTCTGGCAAACATAAGCAGAATGTATTACAAATCAAATAGTCACATTAAATATCAGAAATTGTGTGTGTGCGTTTATTTTTTACTACTAATACAACTGAATCTTGTCCTAACTTTATTCTTTAAATAATTATCAGTGGTAGCTTTAACTACTATGATACAAACTTATAAACAATTTCTATATATAGCTCATAGCAATGTATGCCTTTTATTGGTAACACAATATCTCTTAAATGTACATCTTAAATGAAGAGTAGCAGAATTGTGTTCTGAATATACACATACAGCACATATGATCAGTAATTCCAATATTACGTATTGTTTAAAAATTTTACATTTTTAACTAAAAATAATGTAAATATTTTATTTACATTTATTAAAAAAATTTTTTTAAAGACCAATTTTAATTTGGCGGAAGCTGCTTAAGAATCTTACTAATGATCAATTGCATAGGTATAATGTAATAATACCTTTATTCAATGAAAAAATTTAAATTTTGCCATATTTAGCTGTTTTTCACCCTTGGTGACTTATCATAATGATCTCTATAACTGCCAAAATTATCACTGTGACTTGCTTTAGCATTTAATTTTATTTAACGTGCTTCAGACAAGTTGTGCACAAAATTTTTATTGGAATTTATGTAATTTATGACTCTGAGCCATTAAAATCATAACTATGTTATAATATTTTTGTTTCCATGTAAGGAACGTACTATTTCGTTAGGATCATAAGCAGAGATATAATGGAAAATTACCATTTTGCACTATTAATGTTTTCCCTAGTAATAGCAATATAAACAGTAAGACTTTAGACAGCCTTCCTGTCTAACAGCCTCACTGTGGTAAGGCAGTGACCCTGGATGGAATGGGCGAAGTACATCGGGAGTAAATACTCCTGGTAGAGCCACCCAAGACATGAAGGCCATTCCACTTTATCCAGCTAATGTTAGACAGTTTAATAAGCAAAGTCGGACTCCTGCCTTTTTTAGGTGCTCAGAGTAGCTACTATCATCAGAAACCGTCCCCCTTTCCTTTTCATGATCATCACGCCTTTAGTTTCATATAACGATATAGCCAATGGCCTTGCTAAAAATGGATCATCGCTGCCTCTTGGTTCTGCTTATCCGCTGACTTTCCAAGAAATCTCCTCAAGTAGTTGGGCTTTTGCCAACTTATCTTGGAAATTTCTGCTGTCTCATCCTTGATACTGTGTCTCTGATCCTGGTGGATCTTTGAGTTTTGACGGTGAAAGACGTGATCAGACTGCCTTGTCATGACTCAGATCCGACCATCTTCAGACTCTACGGTTCTCCCAGGGCAAACAACTCTTTTCCACCTGCACTTCGTGCAATAATAGCGAAGCCAATTCCGAACACCTACTGAACTGCATTGGCTTTTCAAAGCGTAAACTTTTATACAGCCCTGGAGCTGTCCTCGATTCTTTGAAGACGAAGGATGTCATAGACCTGGTCTGATTCAGACCAGGAGATAAGAAAGAAGAAGAGACAGCCTAATAAAATTTAATACATAAAAATAGTTAAGTTGTTGGAATTAGGCCATAAGATCAAGTACAGTGAAGTTGTTAAATGAAGGTAGAATATAGTTTCATTCAAGATATCAGCATTTAAACAAATATGATTAAGTATTTATACAAAAACTCGTGTTCTGAGAGTAGAATGTTTGCGGTAAAAACTGCAAGAGACATGTACATTGGGATAAGTGATAATGCATGATTAATCAACACTTTCAAATAAATAGAGTTTATTAGCTTGTTTTGAGATTCTGTATATTTTCTTGTTAAGCTCAGAATTACTATTTTCACTAGACAGAAGAAAAAGTGGCTGGAGATACTTAGTCATTTTTAACCAAAAGATATGCCTTTACTTTACCAGTGGTTTAGGATATTTTAGAAAAAAAGCTCCAAACCTAAAGCAATTGCTTTGGATACATTTATCTTAGTCTTTTCAAGTGGTACTTTAGATTTTGCAGAGATGAACTAATATTTTAGAGTAAGCAACACTATGGCTATCACTATTATGCAATATTAAAAATAAATCAAAGTGATAATTTTTATTCATACTTTAAAAAAATAATGATAAAAGTTAACATATTTTAATTCAATTTCACCAAGACTACAAATAAACCATTTTTAGATACAAACTTAATAAAAAAGACATTTTATTCTTTTTTGACCAAATTAAATAAAATTAGCTCCTAAATATATAAATGTTTTCCAATGCATGAAAAAATACACAGCTGAAATCAAACTATTTTTAAAATATCTAGAAATATTTTTAAAGATTTTAATATTTTATATTAATTAGCAACTAAATCAATTAGGCACAAGAAAATTGGAAGTACACCATTTTATTATAAAAAATTTGTAGATTATATATTTATCATTAATATATATATTTTAGGAATTTCAATAAAAATAAGGATTTAAAAATATTGAAAATGTTAAACATAAAATAAAAAAAAATTATTAAAATATTTAGTTTGCATTGACTTTGAAAAATATATCTAAATTGTAAGATAAAACATACCTTTCAATTTTTTCCGCAAATCTTTAATACAATCATGAAAGTTTGGTTCACGTGAAGAAATTTTTAAATTGCAAGTTGTGCAACGTATGAAACTGTGAGCACAGTCATGCATTTCATGTTCTAGTATATCTCTCTTCATAAACATCATTTTACAAGGTTTATTTCTACATTGTACTAATTCATATGCACAGTCTTTGATATGAGACTCGCAACTCTCAAGAGGAAACTGTTCACTGCATCCCCTCACATGGTTGTGGCATCGTAAATTTAATTTCATTATCATGTTTTTAACCAAAGGAACAACCTCTTGGAGGCTAGATCGAGTAGTTCTTTTGCGGCATATGGGGCAGTTTCTGTTGCTTTCAAGCCATTTCCCAATGCAGTTTCGACAAAATACATGGTTACACGGTGACTGAACAGGATCACAAAATACTGCCTGGCATATGCTGCATACTAATTCTTCATCAGGAGCAGGATTAAAGTTATCCACCTGATATGCCCATGTAGGAGGTGCCATCTAACATGATTAATATCAATAATTTTTTAATTAGCAGTTTAAGTTTATATATTATAAAAATTGTTACAATTTCAATTAGAAACAAGGAAATGCAAGTTTTATAATTGTAGATAATAAATTTGGTGGTTGAAAATCTAAAGAGTTCTTAATAAAATATTGTTAAATGGCTTTATTTTTTGTAAGTTTCATAATTATGTTTGGAATTGACATTTTCAGTCTAGTTGATAAACATTTATGTTATAGTCTATAGCCAACATACAAAGTTTAAAGCTATAAACTTTTTACATTTTAAGTTAAGATATCATACTTTACAACTTATCACTGATGTTTTCTTTTCACTTTTTTATTTTAAACTTATAATTATTTATGAAATTAGCTCTGATGTTTTATCATACAAGTTAAAATTATTAATTTTTCTTAAATTTAATGTAATCATAAAATGGGGTTATAAATTTATGATACTTAACATATGCAATGATTTAAATTGCAATGGAACAATAATCAGTAATATTAAATACAAAACATTCTGAAAAATAGTATTGGATAAATGAAGATATAATTATGATAAAAATCAAGTGTATAAACACTAAACAAAATATCAACAAACGTAAACATATTTTAATGAAAGAAATTTTTGGTGCCAGATATAAGAACTTTGATATTAGAAGTATAGTTACATAAGTTTGTATAGTTATCAAGTAAAAATTATATTTAAAATTAAAAAAATAATAATTTGTTTATATGGGTAAAACTAGGTACTCGTATTATTTAAGATAATTTTTTTAATCAGTTTAAATCTACTTCTTCAAATAAAAAATTTAAGTACTTATATACATAGCTTATTATACATAAATTTCTAAAAAACTTGAAATATTTTCTTAATCTACATGGACTTTGGAAATTACCTTATACTTATCTAAATAACATTTTTCATTCGGAAAACGGAAGAAAATTTATCTATTGAAAAAACGTATTTAAAATTCACTTTAAATAATCGGATTTATTATTTTAGGTCAAATTCAAAGAACTTGACTTAGGACCATAAGAAAATCTGTTTAAATTGGAAAGATAAAAATATATAAATTATTAAATCTCTAAACTATATATTAGTAGTAACAATAATAGTAGGAATAAATTGATAATTTTTACTAACTAATATTATTATATATTTAATAACGTTTTTGTAATCATAAATAACACATGCTTCAATGTAAAATAAATAAGGAATTCATGTCAAAAAATGATGCAATACAGTGAGTAAAATTAATAAGCAGCAATACAAATAATTTTTTTCAAAAGGGAGAGGACTCACCATACACAAAACTTCCTATATTCTACAAATCAACTGCCTAAAAATTTTTATCTACAAACTTTGGCGAAGAGCAACTTTTAAAAAAAGTTAAGCATGCAGTTAATAATTCAAAATACTTAATGAATTGCTGATGTAAATAAAATAATAGTAAATGTTAATATTTGTTACATATCAATGTTCCATATAATTTCTTTTGCAATATAAAGATCTATATTATTCTTTTTTATAATATATTTATATCTTTCAAAATTTCCACAATACATAATTGTGATAGCACACATATTGAATATTTTTAAGCAAACGATTAGGGAACTACATTTCGTTATGATATGATTTCCGATAGTTAAAATATAAAACGTTTATGAAAAAATATATTTATATGATATATATAATAAATTGTATTATATTATATTTTTTTATAGTCTTTAAAGAAATCGCGTATTTAAAAGAGAATTCATAAAATAAAATAAATTACCATTATATGAATTTGCAGAATAAAAAGTTAACGACTCCACTATCTTTCATCTATTTACCTTTACATGCAGGGGAAAACGGAGAAGAAAATGAGAAAAATTTAAAGAAAATAATTTACTTGGAAAAAATAACAGAGTTAACAATCTGAAACGGATGCTAAACGTACGTTTTCTTTCCATTTTATGATCATGTAACACGTATTACCGGATCATAAAATGGAAAGAAAAAATATATAAAATTAGCAACACCACTGAAAAATAAAACGATGTATTATTTATCTGAAGTGATTTATTTACAATAATTATTCTAGACAGAGATGGAAGTGTAAGAATGATAGTGCAAGGCATATCAGTGAAGCTTTCAGAACATACTATGCATACCGCGAATCTTCCAAGATGTACTAAAGTAACAAAATATTTTGCTATATCGGCTAATCATGGCGTTGTCTTTTCCACTATTGGCGCTTAGATTGGCTCCTTCTTGGATGGTCATTATTGGACTTATCTGCGTGGCCAAGTTAGGCTACCCATAGTAGAACACTCCGTTCTGCCAAAATAGGAACATATGTTCCTGTTTTCTATAGACAAAAAACACATATAGACAAAAAACACTGCCACAAAAACAGGCATTCTTTCGGAGTGTTAGCAAGGAGAAACCGCATGGATACTGCTAAGCTGCATGTAAACAGGAGTGAAGTCCTCGTATTCTTTGACATGAGGGACTGCGGGCCGTTGCTTCGTTGAGAGGAAGAATACTGAGTTTGAATATAATTAGCAGAACAAGCTTGAAGAATCATTGTTAAGGTACATTTCTTTGCGAATGATATAATGAAAATAATGTGATTTTGTCATTTACTTCACATAAAATTTGATTTTTTTCTTTTACCGATAGAAAATGGTGACTTCTTGTTCGGTGTATGGATGCACAAATCGTCAAAATAAAGGGAATAAATTAAGTTTTCATAGTAAAGTTTAATTTATTACTTTTTTGAGGAATTAGTATTTATTAATTGTAAATTATTTCATTTACAATGTTTGAAATTTAACATCCATAAATAACTTATAGAATATCCTTAAAACTTGATGCTAAATGCTTTAAAAAATGTCTAATCTTTTAATATTATCTTATTACCCAATAATTAATGTACAAAATATTTTCATTAACTGAAGAAAAGTATGAATTTTGAAAATTCTTATATATTAAAAAATATTGAGGATTTATATTTCTTTAATATATTATAAATTTTGTATCGATATTAAATTTTATTTATCTCCATTTATTGAATTTAAACGACTACGATTATTTGAAATTTTATTATAAAAATATATTCTAAAACTTTAGATTTTAAATAAATTATTGTTCATTTTTAAAGGATATATTTTAAAGCCTTTTATTTCTTCTTTATTCGAGGCCCTAAATGGACTAATAAACTCCCAAACTTTTGTTTCAATTATTTTGTGTCATAGGTATATGTTTTAAAATGTATTCAATATATTGATGGAGCTTTTCGATGGAGCTTGATTCGGTTACCATTTATTTGGCTTCACAGTCCTAATTCTTGGAATATATTTATTTTTCCACTATTTTCATTGCAATTATGTATACAGTATATACTGTATTTTTAAAAATACTATTTTTAAAATTATAAAAAAGATTTTAAAAATACTATACTGTATTTTTAAAATCTTTATTTTATTAGTTTCCATTCAATATATTTCTTCAGTAAAGCTTTTCATCTAAAATTTTGGTTAGAGATTTCTTTTGCAAAAAATGATTTGATTGCTGAGTTACTTATTGGTGTATTATATATACATTTTGGTACAATGGATAATTTTTTTTTATCTGTAGACGACAATTGTCTGTTACTTGTATAAATTAAAAAAACAGTTTTAAATTTCCAACTTGTTTCATTATACAGGGAAATTCAATTAATTTATTTAAATCAAATGCAAATATCAAAGAATGTATATTAGATTATTAAATTTTGTGTATATAATGCACTAAAAATCTCACTGGATAAGCAAAATGTTAAAAAATTTTGTAACTCATTTGTGTTATCAATTAATAATAGATAATTGAAACTTTTTATATTGTTGACAATGGTTTTCAGTTTTTATTTTTTATGTATTAAGAATTACGTGTAATAAACTATCAAAATGTTTACATTGAATATGAAGTTATTCTTAAATACAATATTATACATCCCTTAACTTATTTGTTTGTTAATTTCTATCATAAATTATTTTCAAACGGTAGACTTATTTGTCTACAACTTACCAAGTTTCACTGCACAATGGATGAAATGTTAAAAGTTGTAAGCAAAAATATTCAAAATATGACTTGTCATCATATAGAATTGTATCTAGGGGAATATATGTGGTGAAAATCCAGACTCCCTAGTAGCAGAAGCTCAATGGTATTACAGTGGCCATTTACCGGTTTCATTGGTTACTCACTTTACACCGAATTTTTTCAGCGGTCCGCACCCAGTAAGTTATACATGAAATGGTCACTGTTTTTCCAACTGCATATTCTGAATGCCACCGTCATCGGCCGCTGATAGAATGGTCACTGGCCGGCGACTGCAGCATTTACCATTGAGATTGAAGGAACGTAAAATCATGCGCAGACTTATAAATAAGTCTACGCATGCGTGCAGCCATATTTGAAAATCATACTATTATTTACCTTTTCTGAATGTCTATTTAAGATCTTGAATAATAACTTTATTTTTAACAGAATAATTTAGTAAGTATACTATCAATTCTTTTGAATAAATATAAAGTATATATATTTAAAATGTCTATTTATTTAATTCCATCACATTGTTTGTAAAAGTTAATTTTTGTGTTCATAAAATTAAGTCAAAATAAGCATTGCAAATAATAGTCTATTTTAAATAATCTGAATTAACTTTAATATTAAATTTGACTTAAGTTTATTCATTGTTTTTTTATGTTGAATACATAATATTAATAATCTACGATTATTATGATAATTAAAAACCTGTAGCCACCCTAAAGAGCAATATTGGTAATTTTTTTAGTATATTTTTGATGTATGCTAATTTCTAAATCGATTTCTTTTTTGTTATTAGCATTAATATGTGAAGTTTGGCCATAGATTAGCATTTCCAAATAAATTTAGTGATCTAAAGTTTTATTCCAAAAGAAATTTCTTGAAATCTATTCTAAAGTAAAAATCCATCTTAGTGATAAAAAACAGGATTGATTATATATTATTATATTGTAAGGATTTTCTATAAATTTGTAAATAACAAATGTCTATAAGTCGTTTCTAAATTTTAATAAAACTTTTAAAGTTTAATTATTCTTTTACACTTGTAATTTAATTATATTCTGATAATAAATAATTTTGATGCAATAATTTCCATGATTTTATAATAAAATTAATTTCATCTTTGACTTATTTGTAGTGAACTGTTGAAATTAGTCCATGTTGTTGAAATCAATTTTCAGCATAGATCAATACAGTTTGTGTATTAATATTAGTTTTTGTACTTAAATAAAAATAACAAAGATTTTTATGATTTATATTTACAAATAAATTCTTCTGTTGAACAGAAAGTAAAAAAGGTACTTTTTTACTATATCCTTGCTTATAAACCTGAAGAAATGGTTTCGGTTCAACAGTGAATGAGTTTGAATCCCAGCTTGGGCACGGAATCCACTTTAAACTGTATGTCTTGGTCTAATTAGTTTCACGTGCAAAAAATGTAAATAAAAACTTTGTATTATTTTTTGTGTTTTCTAAAAATGCTTGCTTTTCATATGATTTTAATTCGAAGAATTTTCTGGGTTTGCTTACGTACTCACTATGAAGCGTTACCAAATGTCATTTAAGATTATTAGGTTTCATACTGTCGGCCGCCAACATTTTTGAGCAAATGATACACAGGGGCCTTTCTTCTTCATTTGCTTCAGTACTAGTGAACCCAAAAATTAAGTATTATATTTTCTTGATTTTATTTTCGGAACCATGATCGTCTGTGTACTTGTTGATGCCTGTCTATATCGTCTAATGCTCACTTACGCCCGCTTAAAAATGTATCCATAATTCTGCATAAGTCTGGTGCCGTGAATATTTAATACGGTGAATTGCAATTAGACGAAAATATATATACCATACACATTCAGAATAGATTCAATAGCGATAGAAGGATCGAGTCGAATGAGATTGTCTGGAATTGAAATTGGCGTCATAGAACTTTCTCCTTCCTATGAGAAAACATTTGTTCACATCTGCGCACACTCCTAACTTAATTTTTAAGCTGACCAGAAAAATCGAAACTTCTCGCAAAACCGTGAGAATGCCCGAAATGGCGGGACGCAAGAGCAATAAAAAGGCATAGGATTCTTGTTTTTTCAATGCTGAGAATCGGTGTTGCAAAATGTCAATAAATTTCCGTATTCTTGGTAATTTGTAAAGATTAAAATTAAGGTTGTAGATTAGGTTTAGCGAAAAAATACTCAAAATACATTATTATTGTATGCGGTGGGAAGGGGGGCGTGATGAAATTATGATTGAAAATTGGGCCATGAATACTAAAAGGTTGTGAAACACTGATGTACGGCATTAATTAGTGACAGCTTCCATAATAGTATTTAGGGATTAGTTGTCAGAGTGAAGTAATGACTCCAATTAAAAATTACTTTATTTACAGCATCTCATAACTGGTAGCGTACTAAGTGGCTGGGTCTTTCCAGCTCTTCTCGTCAAGTGGTCAACTACAAGCTTTTAGCTTTAGTAAACTTTTAACTTAAACTTTAAGTAAACTTTTTTAAAAGGGGTCTGTATTTAAAGTGGATTTGGAGTCAGAGTAAACATTTACACACCAGATGAAATTCTTCATTGATTATCACTCAATATTAATATTTTTCTATTTATTGGAAATTTTTAGAAAGCAGAAGAGAAAATTAATTATGGAGTTACATCAAAGGGACTTCATAGGAATTATTTTTCATGATTTTTAAAAAGATTTAATATGAACAGTGCAGCCATTAAATAAAATTGATATTTGGAAATTGATTATAATTTATGACAACTATTTATATCTGCTTTAAATAATTTTCCCAATCATAAGAATTTTAGTGGCAATGTTTGGGAGGGTCAACCAAAAAGTGTTATGAAAGGAATACATTGATGTTGTGAGAAATCATTCCATTTTGATTTTCATTTGGCATATTTTATGAACTAGAAACATGTTTTGAAATATTCGTGTATATTTAATTCCACATGAATATTTCTATTACATTAATTTATATTAAATTAATTTAATTTTAAATGTGCATTTACAATGGATCATCTACAATTTATATGAAGTTGAGAATACTTGTTTGTATGAGATGGTAACAAAAAATTTAAAAATTCAACTCCTTTGCTCCAACATTGCAATATTTGTTGAAACCTAGGTTTATAACTTGATTTTAACAATGATTCGGATGTACTTAAATAATAATATAGAACAAAAGTTAACTGTGCAAAGAGTGATATTCACTTCAGTACTTGATACATGGTTTTATCAACCCACCGAAGAAATGAAAGGAGATGAGTTAATCTTGCTCAGCTCAAAAATTGAAGCCTGGGACTGTGCCCTGGGAGTTCAAAGAGCAACCACTACACCATCAAGCTTACGATTCAAACCTAGTATATGAAATACAGTAGCCCTGGTGACATTTTGGAGGGATTTTTATTCTTTTTTATGATATATTTTTGTAATTGATGTTTTGAAATTAAAAATATTTTTTGCTTATTCTAAATCTTAAGGACTATCGCAAAAATGTCAAATTATTATTTTTAATTTTATTGCCAACATTTTTGAAAATTAGGCCAAACTTGTTATATATAATAAGATTTTACAACTGTCAACTTTTATAGTATTGATTTAAATTTTATTTTTTATGTTTTCATGTAATTTATAAAATAGAACTGAAAGGTCTCATATTTGTGATTGTCCTTCATTTTGCTTGTTTATCAAAGGAAAAATGAAAATCAGGAGTACCCATGCTTGTTCAAATAAAATAAAAATCAATATCTAAGCAATTTTAAACTATTAAAGCTTACAGCATATTTATGTTGTGTTATTTTCAGAATGAAATAAATGTTTTATTGTGAATGCAAAGATGTGTGCATTGTGTTTACAAAAGACTATAGGAATTAGTGAAAGAACCAAAGAGTATAGAGAGGAATCTTGAATTACTTCCACAAAAACTAAGTACTAATCCTCATATTTTAAAATCTCATTTTGGTCCACCAAATAATGATACAATAATCAAAGATTTTTTACTCAAACTGAATTAATCGTTTCTACCCCAGTAGAGTGGTAAGCATTTTAATATAAGTGCTCGTATATAATCTAATTGTTCTTCTATTTAAACATATTTAATCAATATAAACGATAAATAATTAATCAAGATTTAAAAAAGTTTTTTTATTATTTAAAAAAAGAATGTTATTGAATGCTGAAAGCAACTGGTGTGAAAAAAATATTAAAAATACAAAATATACGAAACAACTTCTTATTCTTAAACAGCCAAATCTATATCTTATATGTAGTTAAAGATTCCCGTAATTTAAAAACAATGTAATTAAGACATACACAGGGGGGGGATGTAGCCAATGCAACAATCTGCACTTATACGTGAACATTCGGATAAGCTGGAGTTCGGGTTTTTTTTTTTTTCAAAATGAGCCGAACTCGTTTGGAGTTAAAGGTTCCTTTTCTAACTCTTTGTGTTCTTTAAGGTTTTGTTGGTCAACTGGAATGTCATGTTCTCCCTCGCGCGCCTTCCTCCCCCAAGGGGAAAAGGAGGTCGGAAGTGCATTTCTTGCTAGACCAGTGTGTCCTTGCCTTGGAGCGTGGGAATTTGTTTCTCCCTTCCAAGATAGCAGAAAGGGGAAAACGCTTATTTCCGTTACTAATTAGTATGTGGAAAAAAGGATCACTACATGTGCTAAAATTGTTCAAAAGTCTTCCTCATAGAATGTTTTCTTTTAATTATTCATTTCAATAATATTTTTTTTTTTGTCTAAGATTGAGGGAGGTCTGTAGCTTTCCGGCCATGTACTTCGTTTTCTAATGAATTAGAGTCCTTGGATAGTCTTGGATTGGTGATTAACAAATCAGAAATAAACGATACACAATAATGAATAATACAAAGATATTGAGGTAAGTGCTCCCACTGGACGCACTCTGCATGACTTGTGTTTTTTTAAACTAAGTGATTGAGTAATCCAAGTAATAAGCACTTAGATGATGACCATAATTGTTGGTACACACAAAATTCTTATAAAATTATTTACAAAGGAAAATATAAGGATAAAACACAGGATGATTACAATAATTCTTTGAAGCACACAAATTCCGTTAAAATATTTACAAAGGAGTTATGAAGAAAAATCACAGGTTGGTGACAATAATTCTTGATAAACACAAAGTTCCGTTAGAATATTTACAACGGAAAAGAAAGAAAAATTTCTTTTTTTCCCATATTTGTTTAAGATTAAATAAAATTGAGATATTTACAGGATGCACACAATTTATTTACAATGTGGTTTCTCACAGGATTTCATTTAGGTAGATATATGATTTCCATTAATTCTTCTTCTTTCTTTTCCGTGTGGAATTATTTGAATAAAAGGAGATATTGGTGAGAGGTTTTACTCTCAACATTGCTCTGGGTCTGTGGAAATGCATTAGGTCATAAGGACTGTAAAAAGTTGAAAAAATACCCAGAATCTCACTATCGTTGATTGTGTACATTTTATGGTAGAAATTAAATGCAAGAAATTTGAGGTAGCGGGCTATGGGCAGCGTTCCCAAGTTCTCTCTTATTTGCTGATTTCTAAATTAAAACTCGGAGTTAGTAATTAGTCTAAGTATTTTGCTTTGCTGGGCTTCTAAGACTTTAATATTTGAATCAGCTGCTCCTCCCCAGATTGGAGCAGAATAGGTTATTATCAGCCTGAGGTAAGCTTTATATATAATAATTTTTGTGTTAACAAATACTACTGAAATGGACGATTACAATAATATAATTTAATATTTGTTTATGATAAGATCATATGCTTTTAGTTGAAAGAGTCAACAATTGATGTCAAATACAAAAAATAAATTTAATCTTGAAACTTTTTAAAATTAAAAAATCATGTTGAGTTTGAAAATTAATTTGATTACTTTTTAAATATAATGTATGCATGTGTGAAAAAGTATTTATTTTTCAAATAATTTTTTATTGTTATATTTATAGGTAATGTTCAAATCTTGATCAATTATAATGAAGAGGTAGTAAGAGATTATAGTAAAAAGCAACATTTAAAGCGGAATTTTAGAAATATAACAAAATAATATGTATCATTTATATTAAAAAATACATGCATTAAGTAAAATAAAAGTTTGTCGAATAAACAGTTCTACTGTCTAGTTAATATTTTCTGAAAAGAAAATTGCTACACCAGGGTAACTTTTGTTCAAAATTAATGTTGAATTCTTAGGAAATAATGCATGAGTTTGTTTTTATTTATGTTAATTTTTACTTAATAAAAAAATTATATTTGAATTTCTGACAGCGAGATGTGAACTGAAGTTAAAATATTCAGAAACAATTAGAGTAGTTAACATCTAATTGAATATTTAGATAAGTGTAATACAAATTTTGATACTTTTCTGTTAGATAAACAGCAATTCATTATAAGTTAAAAATACAAAATGAATTTTTTTTTCTTCATTAGAAACATAAGTAGAAAAATGTTTTTAAGTATATAAATTCTCACATTAGTTTCTTGCAGAAAATCAAAGTTACATTTTAATTTACTTAATAGAAAAGAACAATTTATTTAGTGAATTAAAAATAGTGTAAAATATAAAAATGTGATTATACACAAAAATTTACAGTTTGAGCTAATGAGTGTTAAGTAATGCAGAAACGTCAATCTCTTTTAATAGTAAGCAGATCACTTAATTCATTCATTGTCGTGTGCCAGTCATGCTGGCAACGTGGGCTGCGCTGCTCCAAACGGAAACATATTTTGGTGTGGAGTCCGACTTCCTCAGTACACAAATGCCATAGGGACCCGTTTATAGGGAAGGCAACCATTCACACCTCATTCATACAAGGAAAGGACAAAGACAGGATAGATATAGAGAGAAAGTACATCCATGCCCGAGCCCGGATTCGAACCCAGGACCTCCTTATCCATAGTCAAGCACGCTAACCACTAGACAAGTTGGTCGGCAGATCACTTAATATGTTGCTAATATGATTATTTAAAATATGGCATGCACAATAATTAGATAAAGGAAGGACTTGAGCATCCTGTCCCTTTCACCTCAGAACTCATATATTTAGGGTTATTCTCGAGGCAAAAGGCCTAAAACAAAACAAAAAAAAGGTTAATACCTCCGCTTCACAACTGGTATAAAAGCAAAAAACTAGGGCTTTCCCCACCTCTCCCTTGTGACAGGCAGACCAACACATGTATGTCCCGATTAGCCACTGGACATTTGAAAGGACACACAAATTATTGAAGCTTCAACGGGTTTAATCTTTGCCCCAAATGCCACCAGCAAGAACAGGCATCGCCTCAGCACATCCTTGACTGAACTGAGAGGATATCTACAGGCGTCCACTTCTTGTATTGGACTTCATTAATGTCAACGGTTTCTTTGATCTGCTGTGACTCCGTCAGAACAGATGGTATATTAGAAACAACAACAAAATACATTGTTTAGCCAAATATCTTGAAACTCATTACCTTATTCAACAAATTTATACGCATATGGAAAATAAATGTATAAAAACATATAAAACAAATAAATATCAGAGGTGCCACAGCAAAATTTATTTGGCAGATACATGCATATGCATGTTCGCATATGTTCATTATACAGAGATTAAATGGTAAAAAGTACAGGGTTTTTTTTGCAGTGAAAATGAAAAAAATCAGTAGTTAGTAGAGTCACCCTGTTGGCTATCATCATTGCAGCACATCTCGGAGTAGAATCAGATGCTTCATATGTATCATTGGAGTATAGTTGTCCACAAGGTTTTCACATATTTCCTAGGTTGATCCTGCATAGTACGGATGGTGCATCCTGGTATAATTGTTGTATGAACATTGTCTACAAGTATTCGATCGCTAATAGGTTGGGAGAACGAGGTGACCAAGGAAGCAATTCAATCTGATGGAAAAGGAAGAATTCTGCGTGCTACGTGTGGTTACACGAATTTCCTTGTTATGATATAGCTGATGGTTAGTCTAGAAGGTACGGGTGGCCCATGGACTCCAAAACCCCAGAGATGTAATATTTTCTGTTTAGTGTACTGAAGCTGAATTCTTCCATATCGACAATGTTGACATTGAAGAATTCAACTTCAATTGAACATTGTCAATATTTCAATGAGAAAATATTGACAATGTTCAGTAGCGACAATGTAAAGATTCTGTTGTTGCATTCCATTGTTCATATCAGTCGTTTATTATATCATTAGCGATGCAAACACTTGTACTTATGAGGGTAATCAAAGCAATGGACGTTTGCATCCACCAAATGCAGATCGGAATCCCATTCTCCTGGTTCCTTCCAACTCTATCATCAAATTCTATGAAGAGTAGTTAGTGATCTCTGGAAGGTATTGTTTCTCTTTGGTCGAAATCAGAAACCCACTTGATATCTTCTACGAGGTACAGCTATACAGTTTATGAAAGAAAATTCTCGAAGAAAACATTTGCCATATTTTATATCCGCAATACCTTCTCGCATAATTTACATATCTTATCACTGTAAACACATGTAAATTTCGCAAGATTTGCATAATTCTTTTAAAGTGATGCACTTTGGGTGCTAAAAAGGATAATTTAAAAAATAAGCTATAATATTTTAAAACTTTAATTGTAAGGTTTGTAATTAATTAAAATGATAAAGGGTATTGTTAATTCATTGTAAAGTTCCTTATGCCACGATGTAATTCTTGTAAGCGATATCACACAAAATTTTGATCATTTCTATAACGAAGCACTATGGTTTTTGCTCTCATATAAAATCGCTGTCTATTTACTGATTTTGGATTTGGAATAATAAATTGGATCACCCGTGGTTTTCACATCCAGATATTTCTTTTTTTGCAAATATAATATTTACTATTGTTTTAATTTTTAAATGAATTATTTTCACCAATTTTATCCATTGTATTTATGTTTAAGTTAATACTTTGCCAATAGAAGATGTATTGGTTAGTGCATGAAAGAGATGCTGAGCTTAATAGTTAAAAAGTTTGTATTTAAATTTAATTTTCAAATTTGATTACTTAAATTTTCTTGTTGCAAATAAAATTTTGGATAAAGTTAAACGAGTGATCGATAAACAATAGTAAATAGCATTGTTTTTATTGAAAAATCTGAATTTTTCATTTTAAATAAGTTATTTTCCTTTATTGGCTACGGATCTCGAAAGTCAGAAGGATTGCTTCGTTAGTATCTCTATATTTTACTGATTGTAGAAGTAAAGATAATATAAAAATATATACATAAATTATCTTTATAACTGCTTATATGAATACGAGTTTTTCTACTGTGATTCTATTCTTCTCTTGTGCTGAATGAGGTACAATGATTTGTGTACACCCCTGTGAAACAATAATAAATTCCAAAATACTGCGTAAATATGAATATATAAATGCACGACCCTTTAAATTATCAAACATACACACCCATTCACAAAAGGGTAATGAAAATGCACCACAATAAAGGGATAATGGGAGATAATGTAAATGTAGCCTCATTATGAGAAAGAGTGTTTACATATTCCTGCATAATGTTTAATTGCTTTTTATTTGAGTTATTTGTAAATTAAATGTTGTTGTTGCTGCTATCTGTAACATTTGGTCCGACTTATATAATTCCTTATAAATAACCTGAACTGTTGACACAAGTATTCTGGAAAATAATCTATATGTTGTAATATTCGTTTAATACATGTTTTTTAATATTCGTAATTATTTCATTTATTAATTAAAAAATATTTAAGTAAATGTCTTTCTTGACTAATTAATTTTGATCAAATATGAATTTAATACAATATTTTTAAGTATAAAACGTGATACATGTAATAAGTATCTACCAGGCATGATTAGAGAACCATCGAATTATTTTTACAAACGTAGAAAAATTACATTCATCCACATTTCTTGAAGATTGTAATTGCCTTGTCATGATCTCACAAATACAGGAAAATTAGCTGACCAAAAACTGCTGGACGAGTTAGAATACAATTCACCGTAATTCCTGTCTTGGTTAGGTAAACGTTACTTTGATAATAGCAAGCACAAGGTTCCACAAAATAAACAATAACATATCCAGAATAAAATAATCGTCTTCGCTGTAACTATTAAAGAAAAGGCTATAAAGTGATGCAGTTATCAAAGATATGTCTCAGGGCATAGCATTTTGTTTTATTTATGTTGTTGTTGTTGCTAATCTCCTGCCAAGTCTGAGGAAGTCAGATCGGATGCATGAGTCTACTGATCTTGAATTTGAAGACAAAGAGAGGGGAAGAATAAATTTCTTCCCAAAAGAAACTCAAACATTCCAAGAAGCTTGGTGTGGCGGGCATTTTGGACAAAGATTTCTCACCCTCAGAAAATGTAAGAAATTTCAAGGTGACCGGAGTCAAGACGGAAGGGTCTGGTACAAATTTTCCCGTCACATGAGCGTGTTAGAGATAGACCTAGTTTATTATCCCAGTACAAAATTAATCTCACTCTCAGAAAATGTAAGAAATTTCAAGGTGACCGGAGTCAAGACGAAAAGGTCTGGTGCAAATTTTCCTATAACATGAGCGTGTTAGAGATAGACCTAGTTTATTATCCCAGTACAAAATTAAGCAAGGTACCAGAGAATGCTTTTTAATTTGGGAGTTTTTCTGGGAACAAAGCTCAAGTTAGGTAATTCTTATATATAACATTTAAAATAGGAGAATTTGATTGTATTAGAGTAACGTTTCTGACCTTAGTTTCCTTTCTTAATTTTGGCTCTATGGATATATTTTTCTAACTCACCAAACTTAAACATGCAAGTCCGATATTTCATCAATACATTCGAATGCTATCGAAATACGGATTCAGGTTTATTTTATTGTGTAATCTTCATTTACTTTTGCTTTTCCGCATGACAAAAATAAGTTAGTTTTAATTTGTTCTGAAGTATAACAGTACTATCTTTTTTTTTTTATTATTCTCATTAGAAAATTTCGGCCCTGAATAGGAAGCGCATATGAAAGTCTGAGATAAAATACCTGATGATCTCTCTCTATATATTATTAACCATTGCATTTTGTATATAAAATTTATTGAACTTAGTGGTAGAATTTCAATTCGGATAAAGTGCAGAGATTTAGGGATAATGTATGAAATTACCATTTAAAACGATAGATTTACGCTTTTCGTTTTAATGATGCTTCTTTCATTTTATGTACGGTATTTGTTGGTTGTCGTCAAGAATTTATTGTTGTGGTCTTAAGAAACAAGAAATTTTTAAGGGCTTATACCACTGAAGATTTAACAGTTTATAATTGATAACACAATAATGTTGTCAATCAACTGTCAAAAAACTTATCTATCATTTATTCTTTAATCTTGAAGTTGAAAATGCTGTAGATTTATTCAAATTTTGCGTACATTTAATTTTATAGTCCTCTCTTTTCTCGCAGAAATCAATACTCATCACTTACATTTTATTCATTTGGAATGTTCCTTAAAAAGGATTGATGGTCCTATAAAGGTGATACTCAAGAGGAATTTTATGAATCAGAAAAATATTGCTCTGTTTAGTTAAAATTTACTAGTTTAATTTAATTAAAATCTGGTTGCGCTTCAAATTCCTTGTTAAATTTGATTTCTCATTAAATAAAAGGTTTCACAATTGAGTTGTTCTGTATTTTTATATAAACTTGGTTAAAAAACACGATACCAAATTTAGAAGCTGTTCAAACAACTTATAAGAGCATTAAAAGAGAGTAATTTAAAATTATTTTACATGCTTTACTCTTTTCTAGTCAGAAACATTTAAGATTTTATGTACCACTATCATAAAGATACCAACAATTTTATATGAAATTCATACAATAGCGTGCTACTTACGCTTCAACTCAAAAATAATAAATATAAAACTATCCATACTTACTGTGTCAAGTAAATCAGCATATTTGGTCAAATGATACAAGCAGGTATAGCGCAGCATATACTGAAAATACACAGAATTCTTATATTACTTTTGATTTTTTTTGTATTAAGTTATATTTACTAAGAAAATTGAGTTGGGCTGTTCAAACATTTTTATACTATGTACACTTTTTTCATTTGTGACCATTTTACTTTTAGCCGAACACTTTTTTTTTCCTCTCAAAGTTTCTTCTTCATCGCTTATTTTCATTTTAACTTCTTTCTTAAGTCACGTGGTCAGAAACTTCCACTTGAATTTGCATTCTAGTAGTTCAGGAGGAGCTACTGATACGACGTAAAAAGTAAACTCGTCTTAAGAACTTCAACCCTAAAGAAAGAAATCTTTAAAATAAAAAAGGATACCTATGGAATACATCTTAGGATCGACAGCTGACATGTAAAATCTATATTCTAAAGTGGGAATGATACATTGAAATTTGATGAGGTCAATCATCTTAATTTCAAATCACTTATTTCACAAAAACCTAATCCAGAATTCAAGTTATCTTAATGTTGTTTTCTTCAATAACTATTAACATTCATACTGGGAACTGTATTTTGATTGCAAACGTTTCATGGAAAATAGAAAAATGCTTTCGTTGGTTCAGCTTATTTCTAAGGTTTGCTCCTATATGATTTACTTAAATACTATATGATTTACTTACTGGCTCTTAAAAATTAAACAATTATATCTTATTTTCTTGTTAAGTCGAACATATATATTATTTTCAAAGTTTGTTTTAGTTTCATTAAGACTTTTAATTTTCCAATAATTATTCCTTCAGTTTCAATTTTATGCTTCTTTCGTTTTTGGTATCATTATCAAAAGGAAAGATATTTTTTTTATCCTACGTCGAGACAGCGGCCTTATCGACCATGAATCCTGTGGCAGCCCAATAAAAATTATCTTTATTGTGGAAGTTGTCGGGTAACCAGTTCAAAAGAGAAAGCGTAGGACAGCTTGTCAAATGAATAAAGTCCATAAAAGCTCCTGAAGGATACAGGGCACAGTAGGGCGTGTGTTGACCACGCTGATACGGCTTATGTGTCCCTGGAGAAAGTCATGTCCAGTCAAAATTCTGAAATTGGCTGTGAAAATAGAGCGTGGAAGGCACATGGGGAGTGGAGAGTTCAACAGGTGAAAATAATAATAATATATATATCAAACTAAAACTAAGTAGATCCGGTGAAGGCACTGCAGAAGTATACTAAATAAATACGCAATTGAAAACGTAACAAATATTTAATAACAAATAAAAGTAACAAATACTTTTGGCCGATTAAATCGACCCGAGCTGAGAAACATAGTTCTCCTACAAAAGCAAGCAAAAACAAAAGTGCGACTAAAAACTATATAACAAATACAAAATACAAGTTGCAAAGAACGCCCTCTGGCGATCAGGCAGGACCAAGTGGGTTGCTACGGATTGATATTTTCCACAGCTCCCCACCATGAACTCTCCAAAGAGTTCATCAATAGTATCTATAGAATTATTGCAATAATACAAATACAAGAAAACTTTAGTTACAAATTGACAAAAATAAACTAACATTAAATGGTTAATACTCAAAGATTACAAACTTATACACAAGATTATTCCAGTTTGCTTAACTACATTTAAACAAATATTTATATAAAACAGCTTTTATAAGGATTAAAATTATTATTAACAGCTTTTTATAAGGATTAATTGTTGGCGAACAAATTATTAAATTTTTTGAACAAATTACTGTAATTATAAATAGGAAAAAAAATTGAAAATTTCACAATCACTAAATTATATCAACATATTAAAACTTAAAATTTGTACATTAGGAGTATAAAAATATACAAATTTACAATCAAAACATATGAATCAATTAAATTACAATCAAACTTATACAGAATTCAGGTTACAAATAAAGGTATTTTCAATAAATGTTTAAAAAAATATCAATAAAGGATATATAAAAACCAGTTCACTCGTTCAGTTCGAAAGGATATATCAATTGTACTGGTTTTCTGAAAAGTCCCTTTTTGGTTTTAACAATACAGGCTCTAACGTGTCCATCTCTACCTTGAAAAGTTTCTTGAACTATTCCTAAGTCCCATAGCAGTTTGGATTTAGAGGATCCTTCGACGAGCACAACATCATTAATCTTCACTTCTGGACAAACATTTGGTGATTTATAACGATGCACAGTTTTCAAATCGAGAAGGTATTGTTCTTTCCATTTGATCCAAAAATGTTTCAAAAGAACGGTTTGATATTGTTTTCTCTTGATCAAAGATTCTCTATTAGACAGACTGTTTGCTAATTTAGCGAAGTGAAGAGGATAATCATGATTTTTTCTTCCATATTGCAAGAAATCAAGAGGTGTTAAAGGATCGGGCTCAGAAAATTTATCTGTCACATAAGATAAAGGTCTCGAGTTGATAACATATTCGATTTCAGTTATAATCGTTGCTAGTTCTTCGAACGTTAGGAGAGCTTTCCCAAGAATTTTTCTGAGTGGGTAAGTCCCTTTCGATACAAAGGATAATAGATTTTCTATATCAAAATAAAACAAATCTCTATCAGTATCCCAGGAAATGCCAAGCACTTTATAATTTATCATATTTTGACCGATTGGGCTTGATTTTGTTTCAGTAGAGAAACCGTTTTTCATCCAAAGTTCACGTAACTCCACAGAATTTATAGCGCATTTATGTAAAGGCATATTCGCTTCGCTAAAAATCTGGGCACATTCAACAGTAGTTGTGTTGGCAGATGAAACAGTATTTTGTCCTCTTATGATATCATCAACATAACAACAGTTGTTCAAAAGTTCATGAGTTTGTGGAAAAAGAGAAGAATATTTTTTCAAATGATATTTAATTGTTGCACTTAAGAGGAAGGGTGAGCTGTTTATTCCAAATAAAACTCTATTAAATCTGAGAACTTTTAAAGACTCCGAAAGTGAAAAAGGATTGTCAGTCCAAAAGAACTTTGTTACATTTTTGTCTGGTTCATCTATCTCTATATTCAAAAATGCTTGTTTAATATCTACTGTAAATGCGATTGGATGTTTTCGAAAGGACAATAAAAGTTCAAATAAATCAGGATACAAATTAGGACCTACATACAAACTGTCATTTAATGAAAGCTTGCCTCTTTCATGCGAGGAAGCATCAAAAACAATTCTGAGTTTGCTAGACACCTTATCATGACGAATAACTGCCCTATGCGGCAAATAAAATTCTGCACTATCTACTACACAAGACTCGGGAACAGGTTCTACAATGTTTTGATCTATGTAATTATCTGCAACATTTTTATATTCATTATATAAGGAGATATCATTTTGAAACCTATAACACAATTTTGAAAATCTTCCATACGCAACATCATAATTATTATCAAGTGATTCTTTTAAATTATCCTTCCAGCGAAATTTAACTACATATCTACCATCTCGAAACCGAATATTCTCTTCAAATTCTCGCGAAATTTTGTTATTATTACAATTTAGATTCTCGTTAGTTGGTTCGATTCCTAGATTTTCTATTTGCCAAAATGTCTCTAATTGTTTCGAAATGTCTTCTTCTATTACTACTTTCATAGTGAAAGTATCACTGAAATTTTTGTTAGAAGTCTCTGCGACTCCAATTAAGCACCAGCCATAGAGAGATTCAGCAGCTACAAGTTTTCGATTAATTCGTTTTATTCTACCCGTCATAATATTATAATAATAGTCCGCGCTTATTAAAATGGAAATCTCAACATCTTTATTAGATGTATCCGCTAATTTTAAGTTTCTTAGATGTTTATTATGAATTGTGATATTTATGTCAGGCGGGGGAATATGAGCAGTGGATATTTTCTCCGTTTCCAATGCCTCGATTTCTAAATATGAATTTCGATCTTCCTTATTTTCTAATCTTAATCTAACTACATTAAATGTTTTTTCAATAGGAGATTGGTTCCCGAAGGAATAAACAGAAAGTTTTTCTTTTCTAATCACTGGAAGTTTCAATAATTTTTCGAAAGCTCTTTTTCAATAAAGGTTCGCTGCGCCGCTGTGTCGGCCAATAAACGACATTTTCTATACTGGTCTCCATTACGAGCAATAACTGACGCAGTTTGCAATAAAACTTTTTGCAATTTAGTTTCGGTTTTACAAGAAGACAAGTTAGTAATGATGTCATTATCTTCTTCTTGTGTGATAGAAACTGCTTCGTTAGAATTATTATAATACTTGTAACAAAGGGTTTTTGGGTGTGATTTTGAGCCACAAAATGAACATCCTTTATCCTTTTTAAGTTTTAAACAAGATGAAATTGGATGTCCATTCGAAAAATAAAAGAAACAAAGCTTATTTCTTTTCAAATAATCGCGCTTCATTTCTATGCTGACTGAATCGCAGGAAAAAGAGTCGTGCGAATTCTCCTTACAAAAAACACATTTATTCGGTGTTGTGTGACTCACTAAAAGCTCAGCCGCCGAAGAATTATTGACTTTCGGTTTTCGAAAAGCGTCGCGGTGGGGGAACTTTGACCCGAAGGCCCCACTACTGCGGTCTTGAAAAGGGGGAGTTGAAGTTTGTTTTTCTTTAGCAGGAGGATGGAAAGAGAGAGCTCTTTCGCGACTTTGTATTTCTTCACCTAAAAACTGAAGAAGAGATCCCAAATTCCAATCATCATTTTTACTTTTTCTACTAAATTCTAAGGTTAAATCAGCGGGTAATACTTTTAAAATTATCGGGGTTAAAAGATTACCATATGATTCCGAGCTTATACCTAAACTTTCTAAATTCCTAATTTCTGTTTCCGCACGATCGTACAATTTTCTTAAACTATTCGTATCGCTTGTATTTTTTATGGGAGTTAAGCTTAGCAGAGATCCTAAATGCGCATTAATGAGTAAATTCTTTTGTCCAAATCGAGATTTTAATAGTTCTAAGGCTGCATCATAATTAATTTCTGTTAATGCGAAGCGGAAAATAGCTTTCGCTGCTGCACCTCCTACTAGGCTTTTAAGGTAAATTAGTTTTTCAATTTTAGATAAACTACTATTTTTATCGATTGCATTTTCAAACTGACTGATAAATTCTAACCAAGATCTGTGGTCACCATAGAATTTATTAACAGTTAATTTTGGCAATTTAACTGATTGTCTAGATTGTTCTCCCTTTGAACTAAGCGCATCAGTAGAGTCAATAACAGGTGACACAATTGGAGGAGTAAGAGATTTTATTCTTTGTGTAATTCTACATTTATAAGATATTAAATTTTCCATAAAAATCTCACATTGTTCGACTTCCCTCTCAATATCTTTAGCATCGATAACACTAAGAAGCTCATTATCAGAAATTTTAAGACTATCAATGTTTTCAATTAATTGATTATATAATATTTCTAAAGTATTGACATTAATTTCATTAAGTAAAGTGACATCTAAGTTTTTAACAAATCTAGTAGCACTGCTCTTAAGAGCTTTACGTTTGTTCTTAATTTTTTCGGTATCCATATTAACTAATATATAAATCAAGAATAAACAACTCACCCTAATTATTCTCCAGTAAATATATCCAATCGATGGAAGAAGCAACGATATTCCCACAAAAGGCGGAGAACTATAAATGAAGCACAACAGAATGCTGATCGAATCAAACTATAACAGCAATGAAGGCTTTCTACGATTTACGAACAAAGAAGTGCAGTGCCGTTTCCCGGCCGATGCACCATGAAAAAAATAATAATATATATATCAAACTAAAACTAAATAGATCCGGTGAAGGCACTGCAGAAGTATACTAAATAAATACGCAATTGAAAACGTAACAAATATTTAATAACAAATAAAAGTAACAAATACTTTTGGCCGATTAAATCGACCCGAGCTGAGAAACATAGTTCTCCTACAAAAGCAAGCAAAAACAAAAGTGCGACTAAAAACTATATAACAAATACAAAATACAAATTGCAAAGAACGCCCTCTGGCGTTTAGGCAGGACCAAGTGGGTTGCTGCGGATTGATATTTTCCACAACAGGGAACCCCAAACCTGGTCTTTAGTAATTTCGCTATATGAATTATGAAGGTCTTTGAGGAGTTTGTTTTTGATTAAAAAGGAAAAATATAACATTAGGCTTAAGAATAACATAGTAATTTGATAACGATTCAGATGTTGTCTTGCCAACAAGGCTAGTAATATAGGGTGTGCTGCTCCACTTTACCTTATGAAACGTAATTTGGTGTGGAGTCCGACTTCCTCAGTACACACAGACCATATTTAGGCACGTGTTTATAGGGCTGGAAACCATTCACACAAGAAAAGGACAAAGACAGGAATGAGAGAAAGTACATACATTCCTGAACCGCGGTTCGATCTCTGTACCTCCCAATCTACAGTCAGGCACGCTGACCACTAGACAGAGTGACGGTGGGGTAGCAACGATTCACTTGAAACTATATAACGGTATTTTTGACTTTTTTAGAGCATCTTTTTTGCTTAATCATTATGATTGCAGTTGGTTAATAAATAAAGGATATGGTTTGCTAAGCAGTAAAAAAAAATTGATTTTACAATCTGTTACATTTTGAACTATATACTATACAGCTAATTAAATGAGCACATGCTTATCTTTTAAGAGCTGATATTTTGAATGATAATAAGTACAACTAGAATTGTCCTGAATCTAAAATTGATACTCTTAAGTTACAACAGAGGTACATCCAGCAAAAGCAGTAGAATGGCTGCAGAAGGCCTTTTTTAAACGCTATGAATCATGGATATTCATGACTGATTCATTGATTTTAGGCTGTCCTTCAGCACACCTAAAAAATAGCTCTTTTCTGGCGCATGTTGCAAAACATACTTGTATTCAATTTTATTGAGTAAATCGTATAATTAAAAATTATAGAATTAAGCGGTATTTTCTTTGAATAATTTAATTGCTTTTTGTCGTACAAAATAAATTTAAAACTAGAGTGATATTAAACTGAAGTGGTAATAAATGAGAATTGGTTTACCTGAGAGAAAACATTTTTATCTGGGCTTTCAGTGTCATATATCTGATGCATATTTTGATATACATATGACGTAATCTAGAAAACAGAAAGTTTTAATAATTACTTGAGAATACAGATGAAATATAAATAACATAAATTATTGGAATGATGATTCTAATACAAATATTAAATATATGAAAACACTTTCATTTTTAAACGTTTTGTTAAGTTAGTTAAAATTAATATACTTTGTGAATCCAGGGAGTCTCTCTCGTATTCGGGAGTTCAAACTTTAATAGTGAGTGCTACATGAGCAACAATATGGCATTTAACTTCATTATTTGTGCAGAACTTGTGGATATATCAGGAATTTTATTCGTAACAGAGATACGAATTTGGATAATCGTTATAAATTAAATCGTTTTTACTTTATACAATCATCGGATAGTGTTTTAAGCGCAAAATGTCAAAAATTTGAACCTTGCTGCTACTGAATAATTTTTAGCCACGATCTGAGGACTTGATGGACTCCATTCAATGTCTTTTTTGTAGCTAATCATAAGCCCTTGGCACACACCAAGCGCTTTTCTTCTCGGTCCACAGTTGAATAAGGAAAGACACACCTGTTTGTCAGGATAGGTACTTGCTGCATGTTTCACTCAACACATAAGTACGTCTCGCCACCAATAAAAAGTCTTTCAAAAAACAATTTAGGAAGTAAATGTCTTAAAACAAAATTATGTTGTCCAATATATAGGATTTAATTATAATGTTAAAATTCAGTAGATTTTCCATTTTTGTATGATGTTCTATTCATATTCATATCCGCGTGGCCGTTGTTGCACCACCATACTTCCTTGTATCTATCCCGAAGTTGGGGTCTGCTATCTAAAGAGGCCGTGGTAGCTTAGGGGTTAGGGTATCAGCCTCCCGGAAGTAAGGCTGGGTTCGGTTCCTAATACCGCTAAAGACCCACCAAGTATATGCAATATATGTACTCTTTAAATCCATGAAATATGAAGTCCTGTGTGTGTTATTGAGCAACTACCATGGGTGCACTAGTCTGGAGAAAATTTTCTTCCAATCCAGATTAATATCAAAATTGTGGGAGGGGATCTTCTGGCGATGCCATCTATCGGAGGAGTTTTAGAGCAACGTCGTACTTTCAACTTCGTGGTGCTCTGGTTAAATGATAGAAGTCCCCTACTGACTTAAATTCGCATAGCCATTGGTAGAGTGAGTTTACCCTGTGCAAGTGTCGTAAGTCAGAACAACATTTATTTCCGTTCCATAATCGTTCATGTATATTTATTACCGTTTATTTTAAAATATATTTTAATCACTTCTAATCAATTTGGTGTTTATTCATACTTTCTATTGCTGTCTTTCTAATTAAAATGCTTTCAGTTACCTTTGTTTTCCTGGATTGTACATTGAATCAAATAGAAAAAAAGTATACAAAAGAGAATTTCAGAAGACTCTTATAAACATAGCTTGAAATTTATATATGACTTTCTTTAATTATCCAAATTTAATTCGCATTATTTCGCTTAATAAATGTTCAGTAAAATGAGCAAATAAATATAATTATATTGACACAAAGAAAGACCCTTTACATAGAGGGATTTTCTCTACTTTCAAAACAAGAAATTCATTAAAAATATCATTCTATTTAAAGTGAATAAAAATGCCAAATCTTATTTCAAATATTTTAATGAAACAAAGCCAGTTTAACGGAATAGTAATCCAGAAAAATATGCTTCTGTTTTGAATTAATTTTTCATTAATAACAATCATATTATATATAAATAATTTATTGTAACTAAAAAAATTAAGAAATGTAAAATCAAATTCTGAACCACACACATTATATTTACATTATCAATTATTTGATTCACAAGGTAGATAGCCTATTACACATAAGCATTATTGAAAGTACTCATGGGATGTACCACTGGATAGCATTGAAGTCTGGAAAGGTTAAAATCAGGAAATCTTCCAGGAATGTGTAGCAACAGATGTGCAGGCAAGATGAAGAGATTGATAAACAATCTCTCTATAGTTGCAAAATATCTTCAAATTAAACGTTGACCTATCGCTGGGCTATTGATGAACCACTTTACAATTAATGGTAAATACATAGCTATTATCATAGAAGGATAATTACTCTAGTAGGCTAAATTAATCTTCTTCTTACAGTTAGGTTTGCTTTTATCAGCATTTTGTACTATTAACTCCAAACCCAATGTAGGCTAAATTAATAGTTATAATATACACAGTTCGTATGTTATGAATGTTAAATATTTTAAAAGTTATTAATAAAGTAAAACAGAGAATAATTAATTACTTGAAATGTCTTATTATAGAGAATAAAGCTAATTGCTAAGGATTTCAACCAGTTATTACCTTTAAATACTTGTTATGATGATTTGAAATATTCGGGAAGGATGATTCGCATTTCAATAACGAAAGACGTTATAAAATGAAATCGTCACTAAAATAGCTCTGTATATTTTAAAATTAATTCGCACATTTTTACTAAGCATGTGCAAAGTTTAAATATTTTCTTATTCAATATATTTTACACCATTTGTGCCGTTATGACTGCTTAGTTCACTTCTAGATTTCGTAATATAAAATTTTTATTTTTGACAAAACTCAGGATAAAACCTTTTGGCACAAAAAATAAATAAGCTTGATTAAAGAATAAATAGATCAAGAAACTTATCAAAAATGCCTCTGAATATGTTTCTTGACCTACTTTTTCCAGTTCAACATTTTTATTTAACATTAGTGGATTATGGCAAATGGGTGGTTAGCATTTTTAATACGAGATTTCGAGGGGAAAATATTTATTTAGCTTTTATGAAGAAATGTGTTATTGGAAAAAGAATGAAATGTGTAATTGGAAAAAGAATGATACATTTTGATGCTAAATTAGCTTTGTTCCAGCTACTTTTATTTAAATTCGAAATACCATCTCTTATAAAATAAAACATAATTCTTGAATTATAAAGTAATCGAATAATATGTAAACCACTTGAAAATGTTTTTTTATTTGCAAAATTAATAAAGATTGCAGACAGAACTTCTTGTTTCTGGGTTATTGCTTTATAGATTGGTGGATTAGGGGAAGTAATTAAACAAGTTAATGTAGTAGCAAAAGCGCTAAATATATATACATTTAAAAATCATGATAGAAAGCATTGTTCTTTTTTAAAATTACCTGTGGAAGATATGGGAGTATCTGTTGCTGCACTATTTTTTCGTTATACGCAAAGCTGCAACGCAAACATGAAAATCTCAAGAAAGAAAAAAGAATGTCCATATGCCCACGTTATTTAAGTTAAAAAAAATACAGAATGTGTGTGTGGCATTTATAAAGGTATAAACTCCAAACAGAATTTGCATCATTATTAATTATAATTTAAAATTAATTCAGAAGCTTAAATTAAATTTTTCTATGAAACATAGCTTAGCTAAAGTATATAATAAATAAAACTATGATTATTTAAAAATATTCTTTAAAATACAGAAATGATAGAGAATAAATAACAAAGATTTATAAATGAGTATTAAATAAAGGCCAGGAAGGGAAAATTCACTAAAACTTAAGAGCTTATTGAACTCCAAATGGAATCATGAAGATCCAAATGGAATCATTATTGAATGTCACAGCATTAAATGATTAATCGGGAAATTTCATACTAGGAAAAAGAAGTAAAATTTAATATAACTATTGGATGACACTTGTTAAAGCTGATTATCATATTAAGTTTACTATCATTATTAATTATCAATTTATTTCCTCTTAAATTACTTTTAAAATAATTTAAATCTTTTAATAGATTTATGATTTTATTGAATTTATGAATTCTTACAAACATTTATATTTGATATTTCTAAAACTTAAGATTTTATATATATATTTTAAAATATTATATTCAATATTACAATATATATATATATAGTACTTACATATTATATCAACTTTTTACGCCATAAAAGTATGTCATTTTTTTAATGTGATTTAACATCATATTATTATCATATAATTATGTTATTCTTACGTTATAATTATGTAATAAAATGTTATAATTATGTTAAACCACAATTATGCGATTTAAATTACAAAAATATAAATTAGAAATAAAGTAGATGTGATCAGACTGCCCAGTCCAGACTCAGATCCGGTCATCTTCGGACTTACGGTTCTCTGAGAGAAAATAAATCTTTCCTACCTGCACTTCGTGCAATACTTCAGAAGACCTGGTGAACTGCATTGGCTTTTCAAAGCATGAACTTTTATACAGCCCTGGGGCTGTCCTCGATTCTTTGAAGGCGAAGGATGTCGTGGACCTGGTCTGATTCAGACCAGGGGATAAGAAAGAAGACAAATTTTTTTTACATTGAAGATATGAATACACTGCGTGAAAAAAGTAGAAGGATCCTAGGATTTTTTCAAATAAGGGAAGAACTTTGCACTTTTAGAAAAAAATCATTTTATTAGTTCTTCTAAAATCTTATTTACAATCTGATAACTATATCTGTAACATGAAATAAAACATTTCTTGCTTATTACAATGAAAAATTAATTTCAACCACATCATAGCGTGTGAAGAAAGTAGAAAGATAGTTCTAAATAATGAAAATAAAAATCTTGTAATTAAGGAATTATTCTGCCATTTGCTTTAACTACTTCAAACACTCCATTTGGCTGGTTTGTTTGTCGCTCAACGTTCATTTTTTGCACACGAGGGCTAATTAGACCGGGACTTACGGTTTAAAGTGGAATCCGAACCACTACAAACATCCATACCCAAGGTGGGATTCGAACCCACGAACTGTTGAACCGAAGGCAAGAGCGCTAACCATTCGGCTGCCAGCTCGGCCACTCCATTTGGCATTGAATTATTTGAGTCTTGAATTTTGACAAAAATTGTCCCAAATGCAATTCAAAGCTTGTCGAATTTTGATCAGATTCATATTGCTCGCCCTATATATTAAGGCTGAATAATTACCGATCATATATATTCACAATATTAAGGTCTAGACTTTTAGTAGGAAATGACAAAACCCGAAAATTATTTGATACAAATTAATTTTTAACGTCATTGGTTGTGTTAATTGATGCTTCATCTTGTTGAAATTTCCAACTTTCTCCGCCTAGCTCAGCACCATAGTGAAGAATATCTGAATTTAAAATTCGAATGTAATCTGTGTTACTGTCTTCCATCCAAAAGCAACAGTTTTGTCTTTCACCCGTACTCAACAGCTGTCCAAACCATTAAACTGCCTCCTCCCATATGTCTAGATGAAGAAGTTGCTTATGTGCCAACAGATGCTTGTGTACCCAGACACTTCTGATAATATTGATAACAGTCTGGGCCTTCTAACTTGAATTTTTTCATCAGAAAAAATAACTGAAGTCCATTCGGAGCTCCAAGACATGTGTTCTTTGGCCAACTATAGCAGGTGTTCAATAAGCCTTTAGTTACATTTAGGATGGTGATTTCTTTTCTTGAATATGAAAGTTCCCGATCTTTGTGTGTAGTTGTAAAGTGTTCTTTTGGTTACATGTGGCAATCCAGCTTGGTCTTGTGCTTTTCCAATGCTTCCACGCGTTTTTTTTAATTTTCTTTATCGATTTTTCTTTGTTCACATGGGGACATTTTTTAGATCTGCCAGTCTTTACTTTCCTCTGACTCTTTGAACTGATGTGTAGGTGCCTTGCAATTTCTCTTACACCTTTGCCAGCATCTTTAAATGCCACAATTTGGTGTGTTTGAAATTCACTTAAAAGTTTCCCTCTAGGCATTTTAACTGTACAAAAATTAAGGATTTATTCCAACAAAATATATCTTTCGAAAGAAAAAATTAAAAAACAATGTTTTCAACATATTAAACTGCTACAGACTCCAATCTGAGAATATTTTTGCATGTGTCCTACTTTTTTCACAGGCCAAAAATTTGGACTTGCAGTCACCAAGCTTCAGGACTGAAGGATTTGAAAAACTATTAAAAATCGTAGATATATGTGTGATTAATACATTCACTAAAAGTATTGTTTTCATGTTTTATATATACATATATACACACACATATATATATGAATACCTCTTTTTAGTAGAAAACTTTTGTTACAAACCACTTTGATTTTTTTTTTTGACAAATTGTGAAGTAAAAAAATTATGCCTGAAAAAACTTACTCATTTTATTCAACAAACATTGAAGATGATTATACAAAAGAGCAACTACGCTAAAACACAGGAAAATATTTTGTTACTGAATAATATTAAGAAAATATAAACATTCTTATTTGAATAATGGAAGTATTTAATATTATGAAGTTCTAGCAAAAAATTTAAAACTGCAGATATGAGTATTTAATTTTTAACTTTTAAATCACCACTTCATTTCATAAAATGCAAGAAAGATTTTAGAACTGCAATCAAATTTTGTGCGATTAAAAGTTATACATTAAAAGTCTTTTGGCACAGTAAGCTAGTGTTTTGATTCATTTGGCTACAGCAAGAATAGATGAAATTAAGTTTACTATTCTTTATATGTTTTACAAAAATTGCTTTAAATTTAATTATTTTAAATAACTTTAAATTTCTATACAATATAAACTGACAAGCTTTTATTTACATTGGTGCTCACTTTATGTACAATACATACATCAAATACTTGATTATATTTAACGGACCATAATAAGATTTCCATCCTTGTTCACATGTTTTATTGAACATAGAAACTGATGCTCTTATACAAAAACAAAATGTATCACGTACATTCAAAACAACAATTGTTTTTTTATTATTTTTATTGAGGCATGAAATATTTCCTAAGAAATTCGTAAGCAATTATATTGATTCCTTTAAGAAGCATCAGGAGGAATAAAAATCTTATTTCAGAAACAAAAAACATTTTGTCTCTTGACAAATATACCCTACTTTTTCCTTTAGATACGGGATAAAAAAATCAAGAGACAAAAAATTCCACTTACAGTAGACACTCATTTTTACAAACATCTAATTGACAAACACTTTTTTTGTTTTTACAAACTAGCGGCTACTTTCTGCTCTGACACCATAAATATAGTGATAACACCCATTTATGAACTAAAATTTTTAAAAATACTTTTTTTGCAAATTTTTGATTCTGACACAGTTTTATTTTCTGTTTTTTAATTTTTTATGCTTTGATACTTTTCAATTTTTTTATTCCTTTTTCTATAACACTTGAGAACTCGATTCATTCTTGAACAAGGAAAGGGCATATGCAAGCATTTTATACATGTTGTTTCAAATCCCAGATGGTGTAGCTAAGCTAAACACAGAAAATTGAAATTTTTTTCTCTCTTTCCCGAACATAAAAATGGGAAACTCTTTTTATGAAGTTTCTTTTGTCATGAGAGACCAAATCGAAAACATTAAGGATTTGTTGCAGTAGAAGAATGAAGCATTTATTAATTGAAGTAAAAAAGAGAATTCTGAAAGTAGACAAATAATATTATGGAATGGAAATAGCCAAAAAATATGAATTCTAAAGAACAGTCTTTAAATAATTTTGAAAACTTGGATAAAGAAAAAGAAAATATTAACTACCTCTTGAAAATATCAGACTGAAAAAACATCCTAAGCTAAAAAAGCTATGTTTGTTTTACTGAGAAAAATGAGAGCAATGAACATTTCTGCTGATGGCAGTCGTTAAAGAAAAATCCAACTGCTTTGCTATGAAGCTGTACACAAAAGATTTGAAAACATCAGGCAGCTAACTCAAAATTTAAAGCCAGATACAGTTGCAGATTTAGAAAATTGTGTGGTGAAGTGGAATCAATAAAATGAAAGTAAAGGTTTTTAAGTATGAAAATCATTTTGCATGTGTTCCTTAAAGTGTATCTTAAATAAATATTTTTAATAGTATTTTATTTATAAAGAAAAATCAGTTTGGTAAAAAAATTATAAGTTAATAATCTAATACATTAGTCTTCTTGTTTATTAACTTTTTTACTGATCCCTACAAGTTTGTAAAATCAAGTGTTTATTGTATAATTACTTTAGATTGTTAATAACAGAGTTACTCAAGATTTAAAAACTATTTTATGAAAAGCTTAGCATTTTATGCATTACCAAAACATTCTTAACCTATGTCAAAAATTCATAATTATTCATTTGGATTGTAGAGTTAAAAGTATGTAAATTTATTTATTTTTTGAGGAAGATTAAATATTACTTAGCTGTCTCAATTATATTTAAAATGCACACCTTAATTTTGCACCTACACAGTTTCAATGGGTAAAGTAACTTGGATACTTTAATATGGATTTAAGACCTAATTATTTTTAAATCACTTTCAGAATTTGCTATTTTTTTATTTTTGAAAAAAGAGAAAAGTTTATTCTAGCTTCAACAAATTACTTTTGATAACACCACAATATTATATTTCTATGAGCTATTCAGAACCTCTCACTAACAGAATTTTTCATTAAAAAATATTATTGGCAAAAACACTCTAATATCAAATAATTTACAATAATAAACGATTATTAATTCATATATAATTATTTTTGCAACAATGTAAACTTTAAATACTTTCGATTATATATATATATATATAAATTATCAGGGAGATAACTTTTATATTAATGTGCAAGAGTATAAAATCAAAGATCTAGCACTTTTATTGACCTAAAATAATTGTTGTGTATTTACACATGCAGTGTGAAACAAACTTTTATACAGTATGGTATAGTTTGAATTAATCCATAATTTGGATAATTTTCAATCTGTTATTGGTGATCAATAGCTGTAAAAAAATTAATGAATTATTGGGATCACATAAATACATTTTAAATGAACATATTCTTTTTGAAAAGTTATAAAATTAGAAAATGTTTCATTTTATTAAAATTACACAGCTATCAATATTTTGATAAATTAAAGAAATTAATAATAATAATATGCATAATATATTAACTGTATAACAAATCTTCAGTTTTGGCGTCAGCAGCATCTGCATAGGAACTGTCAGAATCTAAACCACTAATACTAGATTCTTCAGATTTTGTAACACGATTAGGTGAGTCATTACTGTTACTATCAATATCATCCATTTCATAAATTGTACTATGATCATGAGGTGGCAACCATTCAGGGTCAGATTCTATATTATACTGCTCTAATAAAGATACAGTTCGCTCAAAAATTGGATTACCATTTGCTGATACTGCACGAGCAATTGCAGCAGTATTTGTGGGTTGTGTGACTTGAGTGGTTGCACGTAATCTTGATTTTGATTTTACTTTGCGATCATGATTCCTAGGAGAGCTGTCATTAATAGAGGTGCTAGAATCAGCTGTAGAAAGGCAGCTAGGACCTGCAGCACCTAAATTAATTTCATCATTGACTGTTACTCGAGAAGGATGTTTACGCTGTAATGTTCGATTACGAGAGGGTAATGGATCATCAATTCTTTCTTCCTTTTCATCAGTGGAATAAGCAACAAGAGAATTAAACCTCCGCTTTGCAGGTCTTCTTACTTGAGGTTCAACATCTTCATTGTTGATTTCAATCACTGATGGTGATTCATCAACCTGAATAACATTGAAACCACCACCTACAGGACTGGATGAACGAGAAAATTCAATGCTATCATAAATAAGATCACCACTTGCACTAATCCAGAAGGGATTTTCATCAGAATCTGAAACATAGCTGGATGAATCTACTGAAGAAACACTAGAGACTTCAGAATCAATATGTTCAAACAATATATTAGAGGCAAAAGCGCTACTACTTTCAAATGAAGAAGTCTCAGAGTAGTCATTTTCTTTAGAAGCTTTTAATTCACTTTTAAGTTTTTTTATCTTTTGGTTACTCTTCTTCAGTTTGATGGTTTTCTCTAAAAGGAAATGAGAATAAAAATATAAGCTATGAAACAATAATTAAGAAATACATTTTTAATGAAAGTCAAAACATTTTAAAAACAGAACTTTAAATAAATTTTTATGCATTTTTTACATATATTTTATTTAAAATAGTATAAACAAAATTACATTTCATGCACTCAGCAATTTCCCTTAACTTTTATAAAATATAATGGCTGTCCATTATTTTTTTCAATGTGTGTTAGACATGTTTCTATCATGTGTAAATATATGGGTAAAAGTGATTTCAATAATTACTAGGTATTCTATATTAACCAAGTTTTTTAAAAAATCTTATTGATATTAATGATTTGAAACATTTAAAGGATAAGTTTTATTTTATGAAATTAACACACACACTGCAGTTAAATAAATTTTTTTTAATAATGGTGTGGCACTGGATGACTAACCTTTCGCCACAACAAAGCCAGAAATTGCTACTCATTTGTCGCTACCCAGTGGGCACCTGTGAACCAAGTCACAGAGGCAAGTAACATTACCCATGCTATACTACCACAAAAACATTTTTAGGGCAGACCACAGTCATATCTCATCCCAGCAGAAAGGACAGAGAAACACAGAGAAGTAACAACCATGCACAAACTGTGATTTAAACCCAGGACTCAAAGCTTAGTAGTCAGGAATGCTAACCACTCAGACATTGGTCGGCTCAGTTAAAAAAGTGGCAAAGTATCTAAAAATTATTATAAAACATAAAAACTAAAATTACAAGTCCATATCTATGAGAATTTTATATATATTTTAAATATAAGTGAGTTGTGGATCTTAATGCTTAAAATAAATTTGTTGTTCAGTGTTTAATGTTTCAAGACCTATGTTTATTACAATTTCAATTTTTATACAAGAAGTAAATCATATATCATTTTTAGATGTTCCATATAACAATCTAGGAACCATACTAAATTTACCAGTAGGTACCAAGATTCCTAAACCATTATTTTCCATCAAACATATCTAATTAGCAACAGATTGTACTTTTAAACTACATTTTTGAATGATAAAAATATCCGTAAAAAATAAATTATTTCAAAAGTATTAATTTTTATGGTAGTTAAATTATTTACTTAAAAAAGTACTTAAAACTGTTTAGATCAATTACTTTGATAAATGCATCACAATTTTTAATTTATAGATTCTTTTTTACAATTTTTTATTGAACTTAAAATATGAAAACAATTTTAGTTAACCATCAGAAGGAGCACTCCTGACACTTACATTATAAATTGCATAGGATGACTGGCTCTACCCAAATTTTATTTAAAAAATTATTTCTTTAAAAACATTGATAACTCTTTAATCGTGAACCTACAATATTACTAAAGAAGCATTTCATTAAGATAAAACATTCTTAAACTATAAAAGCAGAATAATATGTTAGCATTAGACACTTCTGGCAATCATAAGCAGAATGATTTTTACAAATCAAATAGTCACATTTTATATTAGAAATTGTGTGTGTGCGTTTATTTTTTTACAACCAATGCAACTGAATCTTGTTCTCACTTTATTCTTTAAATAATTATCAGTGGTAGCTTTAACTAATTCTTTAAATAATTATCAGTGGCTAGGTGGTAATGATACAAACTTATAAACAATTTCTATATACAACTCATAGCAATGTATGTCTTTTATTGGTAACAAAATATCTCTTAAATGTACATATTAAATGAAGAGTAGTAGAATTGTGTTCCAAATTTACACATACAGTACATATGATCAGTAATTCCAATATCACATATTGTTTAAAAATTTTACATTTTTAACTAAAAATAATGAAAATACTTTATTTACATTTATTAAAAAAATTTTTTTAAAGACCAATTTTAATTTGGCAGAAACTGCTTAAGAATCTTACCAATGATCAATTGCATAGGTATAATGTAATAGTACCTTTGTTCAATGAAAAAAATTAAATTTTGCCATATTTAGCTGTTTTTCACCCTTGGTGACTTATCATAATGCTCTCTATAACTGTCAAAATTATCGCTGTGACTTGCTTTAGCATTTAATTTTATTTATCGTGCTTCAGACAAGTTGTGCACAAAATTTTATTGGAATTTATGTAATTTAAGACTTTGAGCCATTAAAATCATAACTATGTTATATTATTTTTGGTTCCATGTAAGGAACGTGCTATTTCTTTCGGATCATAAGCAGAGATATTACGGAAAAGTACCATTTTGCACTATTAATGTTTTCCCTAGTAATAGCAATATATACTATAAGACTTAAGACAGCCTTCCTGTCTAACAGCCTCACTGTGGTAAGGGGATGACTTTGGATGGAATGGGCGATGTACGTTGGGAGTATATACTCCTGTTAGGGCCACCCAAGACATGAAAGCCATTCCACTTTATTTAGCTAAGTTAGACAGGTGAATGAGCAAAGTCGGACTTCTGCCTTTCTTAGGTGCTCAGGGTAACTACTACCATCAGAAGCCGCCCCCCTTTCATGTTCATGACGCCTTTGGTTTCATATAACGATTTAGCCGATGGCCTTGCTAAGGATGGATCATCGCTGCCTTTTTGTTCTGCTTATCTGCTGACTTTCCAAGAAATCTTCTCTAGGAGTAGGTCTCTTGCCAACTCATCTTGGAAAATTCCGCCGTCTCATCCTTGGTACTGTAACTCTGATCCTGGGGAATCTTTGAGTTTCGACGGTGAAAGACGTGATCAGACTACCTTGTCAAGACTCAGATCCAACCATCTTCGGACTCTACGGTTCTCCAAGGGCAAACAACTCTTTTCCACCTGCACTTCGTGCAATAATAACGAAGCCAATTCCGAACACCTACTGAACTGCATTGGCTTTTCAAAGCGTAAACTTTTATACAGCCCTGGAGCTGTCCTCGATTCTTTGAAGACGAAGGATGTCATAGACCTGGTCTGATTCAGACCAGGAGATAAGAAAGAAGAAGAGACAGCCTAATAAAATTTAATACATAAAAATAGTTAAGTTGTTGGAATTAGGCCATAAGATCAAGTACAGTGAAGTTGTTAAATGAAGGTAGAATATAGTTTCATTCAAGATATCAGCATTTACACAAATATGATTAAGTATTTATACAAAAACTCGTGTTCTGAGAGTAGAATGTTTGCGGTAAAAACTGCAAGAGACATGTACATTGGGATAAGTGATAATGCATGATTAATCAACACTTTCAAATAAATAGAGTTTATTAGCTTGTTTTGAGATTTTGTCTATTTTCTTGTTAAGCTCAGAATTACTATTTTCGCTGGAGAGAAGAAAAAGTGGCTGGAGATAATTAGTCATTTTTAGCCAAAAGATAAGTGCTCTCACATTTCCAGTAGTGTTGAGGATCCATTAGAAAAATAACTCCAAACCTAAGGTAATTGCTTTGGATACATTTATCTTAGTCTTTTCAACTGGTACTTAAGATTTTGCAATGATGAACTAATATTTTAGAGAAAGCAATAGTATGGCTATCACTTTTATGCAATATTAAAAATAAATCAAAGTGATAATTTTTATTCATACTTTAAAAAATAATGATAAAAAGTTATCATATTTTAATTCAATTTCACCAAAGCTACAAATAAACTATTTTTAGATATAAACTTAATAAAAATAAAGACATTTTATTCTTTTTTGACCAAATTAAATAAAAATAGCTCCTAAATATATTAATGTTTTCCAATGCATGAAAAAATAAACAGCTCAAATCAAACTATTTTTAAAATATCTAGAAATATTTTTATAGATTTTGATATTTTATATTAATATTTAATTAGCAACTAAATCAATTAGGCAAAAGAAAATTGGAAGTACACAATTTTATAATTAAAAATTTGTAGATTATATATTTATCATTAAAATATATATTTTAGGAAATTTCAATTAAAATAAGGATTTAAAAATACTGAAAATGTTAAACATAAAATAAAAAAAAATTATTAAAATATTTAGTTTGCATTGACTTTGAGAAATATATCTAAATTGTAAGATAAAACATACCTTTCAATTTTTTCCGCAAATCTTTAATACAATCATGAAAGTTAGGTTCACGTGAAGAAATTTTTAATTTGCAAGTTGTGCAACGTATGTAACTGTGAGCACAGCCATGCATTTCATGTTCTAGTATATCTTTCTTCATAAACATCATTTTACAAGGTTTATTTCTACATTGTACTAATTCATATGCACAGTCTTTGATATGAGACTCGCAACTCTCAAGAGGAAACTGTTCACTGCATCCCCTCACATGGTTGTGGCATCGTAAATTTAATTTCATTATAATGCTTTTAACCAAAGGAACAACCTCTTGGAGGCTAGATCGAGTAGTTGTATTGCGGCATATGGGGCAGTTTCTGTTGCTTTCAAGCCATTTCCCAATGCAGTTTCGGCAAAATACATGGTTACAAGGTGACTGAACAGGATCACAAAATACTGCCTGGCATATGCTGCATACTAATTCTTCATAAGGAGCAGGATTAAAGTTATCCACCTGATATGCCCATGTAGGAGGTGCCATCTAACATGATTAATATCAATAATTATTTAATTAGCATATTATAAAAATGAGTCATTTGTTACAATTTCAATTAGAAACAAGGAAATGCAAGTTTTATAATTGTAGATATTAAATTTGGTTGTTGAAAATCTAGGGAGTTCTTAATAAAATATTGTTAATAAAGGGATTTATTTTTTGGAAATTTTACAATTATGTTTGGAATTGACATTGTCAGGCTAATAAATAAACATTTATGTTACAGTCTATAGCTAACATACAAAGTTTAAAGCTCTAAATTTTTTACATTTTAAGTTAAGATTTCAAACTTAGTAACTTATCACTGATGTTTTCTTTACACTTCTTTTTTATTTTTAACTTATTATTATTTATGAAATTAGCTCTGAATTTTTATCATACAAGTCAAATTATTAATTTTTTTTAAACTTAATGTACTCATAAAATGGGGTTATAAATTAATAATACTTAACATATACAATGATTTAAATTGCAATGGAACAATAATCAGTAATATTAAATACAAAACATTCCTAAAATAGTATTGAATAAAAGAAGATATAATTATGATAAAAATCAAGTGTATAAACACTAAACAAAATATCAACCAACGTAAACTTATTTTAATGAAAGAAATTTTTGGTGGCAGATATAAGAACTTTGATATCAGAAGTATAGTTACATAAGTATGTATATTTATCAAGTAAAAATCATAATTAAAATTTTTTAAAAACTAATTTATATGGGTAAAACTAGGTACTCGTATTATTTAACATAATTTTTTAAATCAGTTTAAATCTACTTCTCCAAATCAAAAATTTAAGTTATTTTCAGCTTATTATACATAAATTTCTAAGAACTTGAAATATTTTCTTAATCTATATGGACTTTGGAAATTACCTTATACTTATCTAAATAACATTTTTCATTCGGAAATCGGAAGATGAAAATCGGAAAGCAAATTTCTCCATTGAAAAAACGAATCTAAAATTCACTTTAAATAATCGAAATTTTTGTTTTAGGTCAAATTCAATGAACTTGACCTCGGACCATAAGAAAATCTGTTTAAATTGGAAAGATAAAAATGTATAAAATAATTAAATCTCCAAACTACATATTAATTAGTAGTAACAATAATGGTAGGAATAAATGGATAATTTTTACTAACTAATATTATTAAATATTTAATAACGCTTTTGTAATCATAACTAACACATGCTTCATTGTAAAATAAATAAGGAATTCATGTCAAAAAAATGATGCAATACAGTGAGTACAATTAATAAGCAGCAATAAAAATAATGTTTTTGAAAAGGGAGAGGACTCACCATACACAAATCTTCCTATATTCTACAAATCAACTGTCTAAAATTTATTATCAACAAACTTGGGCGAAATCAACTGTCAAAAATTTATTATCAACAAACTCTGGCGAAGAGCAAGTTTAGAAGAAGTTAAGCATGCAGTTAATAATTCAAAATACTAATTGGATTGCTGATATAAATAAAATAAGAGTAAATGTTAATATATGTTACATATCAATGTTCCATACAATTTCTTTTGCAATATAAAAATCTATATTGTTCCTTTTTATAATATATTTATATCTTTCAAAATTTCCACAATACATAATTGTGATAGCACACATATTGAATATTTTTAAGCAAACGATTAGGGAACTACTTTTCGTTAGGATTTGATTTCCGATAGTTAAAATATAAAACCTTTATTTAAAAAATATATTTATAAGATATATAATAAATTGTATTATATTATATTTTATTATAGTCTGTAAAGAAATTGCGTATTTAAAAGAGAATTCTTAAAATATAATAAATTACCATTATATAAATTTGCAGAATAAAAAGTTAACGACTCCTCTATCTTTTATTTATTTACCTTTACATGCAGGGGAAAACAGCGCAGAAAATTTGAAAATTTTAAAGAAAACTATTTACTTAGAAACAATAACAGAATCAACAATCTGAAACGGAAGATAAACGCAAGTTTTCTTTCCATTTTATGATCCTGTAACACGTATTACTGGATCATAAAATGGAAAGAAAAAATATATAAAATTAGCAAAATCACTGAAAAAGTAAAAAGATGGATTATTTATCAGAAGCGATTTATTTACATAAATTATTCTAAACAGAGATGGATGTGCAAGAATGATAGTGCAAGGCATATAAGTGAAGCTTTCAGAACATACTATGCATACCGCGAATCTTCCAAGATTGACTAAAGCAACAAAATATTTTGCTATATTGGTTAATCATGGCGATGTCTTGTTCCACTATTGGCGCCTAGAATGGCTCCTTCTTGGATGGTCTTTATTGGGCTTATCTGCGCGGCAAAGTTAGGCTACCCATAGTAGAACACTTTGTTCTGCCAAAATAGGAACATGTTTGGCTGCTAAGAAAAACAGGCATTCTTTCGGAGTGTTGGCAGGAGAAACCACATGGATACTAAGGATGGGTCTTTGTTACTTTTCCTGTACTTAGTACGTACTGAGTACAGTTACTTTTAAAGTAAGAAGTATTTTACCGATTAAATTTTGTACTTGTTACAAATTATTTGTACTGCCATCTATCGGATTAAAATATAACGACAAAGTTTTTAAAATTTTATAAATAAATTGAATAAAAATTAAATTAATAATTAATTAAAACTAAATAAGTAGATCAATAATATTTTATATAAAACCACAAAATTAATTATTATAATTAATGTTAATTTAAATTATTATCATTTATAAATAAGCATTCACTTAAATATTAATAAAGAGAAATCTATAAAATATAATTCTTATTATTTATGCAACATTTCATTAATGGCAAGTTATTGTTTTTTCTGTAATGCTTTAATTTCTAGTATGAGGCAAAGAAATATAAGTTATTTATCTACAAACAGTTTTTTTTTTTTTTTTTTTTTGTAAAAAAATTGTAAATTTCTAAATTTTCTTAAACGTATTTCATTCAATATAAAAATCATGACATTTTATTATTTACATTTATTTTCAGAATTAATATCTGTTCTAAGTAAATTTTCCAATTACTCAATCGTAATTTTCAAAGATTTCCAATGTTAATTAAAATATAAAATTAGATGAGATATCTCATCATTATATTATATAATATAATTTCATTTTTTTCAACCTAATCAGCTTAATTTTTTATTAGAATTTAGCAAGACTTTCCAATTATGTAAATGAATTTTTATAATTAACTAGTAAATATTTTCCAAAGAATTGTAAAGAGGGAAGTTTAATCAATTACAAAGAGGTTTTATTTTACGTTTGCTTACAAAAATACTAGCTTAGTAGTATCCAGTGGATACTACTAAGCTGCATGTGAACAGGAGTGAGGTCCTCGTATTCTTTGACATGAGGGGTTGCGGGCCGTTGCTTCGTTGAGAGGAAGAATACTGAGTTTGAATATAATTGACAGAACAAGCTTGAAGAATCAATGTTAAGGTACATTTCTTTGCGAATGATATAATGAAAATAATGTGATTTTGTCAATTACTTCACATAAAATTTGATTTTTTCTTTTGGTGACTTCTTGTTCGGTGTATGGATAACAATTTCGGCTGGCTGCGCCGTCTTCCCGAGGTCCCTAGGTCCGAAGGACCTTACCCTCGTCTGGAGCTGTAATGGATTTTGTAGCTATAGCAGTTATTGAAATGGCATATCATTGGTTAGTTTTCTTAGATGGGTGGAGCTTAGAGACTTCTAGATGTTATGAGCTTATTTCTTAAGTTGCTTAAAAATTAACTTTATTTTATTGAATTATTATTGAATATTAAATTAATTATTATTTTTAGTTAGTATTATAAATTTTTTGTTAGGTTAAATAAATTAGTTTGCATTGCTTTTAGTGGTAGGCTTATTCATTAGCTTGAAAGTATTCAGTTAATTTAAAAAGTTTATCCATGGGGGATGCTATTTCTTTTAATTCTTTAACTAGATTTTTTATCGGTATTCCTTTGAAAATAACTTTGATCTCATGCATTAAATTAATTAATTCCGAGAGGTCTTCAGGGATTCCTGAAGTAGCCGACGGAGGAGTTTGTTCTATATCTTGTGGGGGGATGGGGGAGGTAGCTCTCGCGTAAGAGACTCCGGGTCTTATGAGATGATTACTTTTCCTAATTTTTGCTTCAATATTTGCTTTTTTAGTTTTTTCTGAATATGGTTTAGGGAAGTTTGGACATCCTTTATAATTGGCAGGGTGAGCACCCTGACAATTAGTGCATTTAGGTTTTTCAACCTTCTCTAATGGGCATTCTCTGGTGTTGTGAGGGCCAGCACATTTAACACATTGCGCTTTCAAGTGGCAGGAGTCTGCCGAGTGATAAAATTGCTGACAGTTGAAGCACTGCATCACCGATTTGGGTCCTCTGTAGTGCTCAACTGTCACGCCTGATATGTGGCAGAGTTTGTTGATCATATATATATTCGCCCCAGTGGGCTCTGAAAAAATGGTTACCAAAAATAGTGGCATAAACTAATTGGTTCTAGGGCTTTTCATTTGGGCTATTTTTTCGACTTGAAATCCAATGAGTTTTAAGTTTTCCTCAATATCGTGGATTTTAGTTGCTAGGGGAGGCCCCTAATGACATATTTTCGAGGTTTTTGATTCTTACTCTTTATTAGAATGTATTCTATATTTTTTTCGTCAAATAATTTTGTCATTTCCTTGTGGGCTTCTGGGGTTTTTACTTGAATTTTGAGGTTACGCCCAGCCGTTTTTGTCTCAAATTCTGACTTGAAATTTTCTTTTAAATTTCGAATAAATTCGATGGGATCGCTTCCAAAACGAGCGAGTATCGGGGGTACCTTTACCTCCTTTGGAGGTGCTGTTACGGGGGATGACTCAGTCTCTTGAGAGACAAGATGAGCAAAGGGATTAGCTGTAGTTACTGGAGTAGGTTCCTCCGGAGTAGTAACTTTAGCAGTTTTTTTGGGCTGCTCAAACTCATCCGTTGGCTTTTTTAGAGATCTTTTCTTTTTTTTTATTTTTAATTTTATCATTAACAGCAACATTAGCTGTGTTATCTTTAGTATTACAGTTATCATTGCAATTATTTACATTATCTTTAACTGGAAGGGGGGGATATGCCAAATCATTAACTGCATAGCTACCTGAGCTAGATGGCTTTTCAGTTTCTCTGTAGTTTCCTTGGCGTTTTTCAGCTTCACTGTGAAGGAGTCTGAGAACTTCTTCATAGTAATTGAGTGCTTTCAGTCGATAGTCTTCTTGAATTGAACTTGGGATTCGTGCGAAAACGTCCCTTAATTCTGTAGCTTTGCTGATCAGCATCGGGAGAGTCGATGGATCTTTGTAGACTTCCCGCAAATATTCCTCTGGATCATCCATTTCGTTTTTAAATGTTCCGTTTGATCCTATCATTAGTTTGGGAGCAGTGAAAACTGCTGTTGTCTTTTCCCCTAGGGATGTATACTGTTAGTCAGTGGCAGAACTGGATGGCTGAGAGAGCGTGACTAGGCACGTCCTATCGTGGCAGGGTCCAAGTCCCGAATGAAAGAGATATGATTGTCGGTGTATGGATGCACATATCGTCAATTTAAGGGGAATAAATTAAGTTTACATAGTAAAGTTTAATTTATTACTTTTTTGAGGAATTAGTATTTATTAATTGTAAATTATTTCATTTACAATGTTTGAAATTTAACATCCATAAATAACTTAAAGAATATCCTTAAAACTTGATGCTAAATGCTTTAAAAAAATGTCTAATCTTTTAATATTATCTTATTACCCTATAATTAATGTATAAAATATTTTCATTAACTGGAGAAAAGTATGAATTTTGAAAATTCTTATATATTAAAAAATATTGAGGATTTATATTTCTTTAATATAACATAAATTTTGTATCGATATTAAATTTTATTTATCTCCATTTATTGAATTTAAATGACTACAATTATTTGAAATTTTATTATAAAAATATATTCCAAAATTTTAGATTTTAAATAAATTAATTGTTCATTTTTAAAAGATATATTTTAAAGCCTTTTGTTTCTTCCTTATTAAAGGCCCAAAATGGATTAATAAACTCTCAAAATTTTGTTTCAATTATTTTGTGTCATAGGTATATGTTTCAAAATGTATTCATTATATTGATGGAGCTTTTCGATGGAGTTTATTCGGTTACCATTTATTTGGCCTCACAGCCCTAATTCTTGGAATTTATTTATTTTTCCACTATTTTCATTGCAATTATGTATACAGTATATACTGTATTTTTAAAATTATAAAAATACTATACTGTATTTTTAAAATCTCGATTTTATTAGTTTCCATTCAATATACTTCTTTGGTAAAGCTTTTCATCTAAAACTTTGGTTAGAGATTTCTTTTGCAAAAAATGATTTGATTGCTGAGTTACTTATTGGTATATTACTCATACATTTTGGTACAATGGATAATTTTTTTTTATCTGTAGACGACAATTGTCTGTTACTTGTATAAATTAAAAAAACAGTTTTAAATTTCCAACTTGTTTCATTATACAGATAAATTCAATTAATTTATTTAAATCAAATGCATATATCAAACAATGTAAATTAGATTATTAAATTTTGTGTATATAATGCACTAAAAATCTCACTGGATAAACAAAATGTTAAAAAAATTTTGTAACTTATTTGTGTTATCAATTAATAATAGATAATTTTAACTTTTTATATTGTTGACAAGGGTTTTTCAGTCTTTATTTTTTATGTATTAAGAATTACGTGTAATAGACTATCAAAATGTTTACATTGAATATAAGGTTATTCTTAAATACAATATTATACATTCCTTAACTTATTTGTTTGTTAATTTCTATCATAAATTATTTTCAAACGGTAGGCTTATTTGTCTACAACTTACCAAGTTTCACTGCACAATGGATGAAATGTGAAAAGTTGTAAGCAAAAATATTCAAAATATAACTTGTCATCATATAGAATTCTATCTAGGGGAATATATGTGGTGAAAATCCAAAGACACCCTAGTAGCAGAAGCTCAATGGTATTACAGTGGCCATTTACCGGTTTCATTGGTAACTCATTTTACACCGAATTTTTTCAGCGGTCCGCACCCAGTAAGTTATACATGAAATGGTCACTGTTTTTCCAACCGCATATTCTGAATGCCACTGTCGTCGGCCGCTGATAGAGTGGTCGCTGGCCGGCGACCATTGAGATTGAAGGAACGTAAAATCATGCGCAGACTTATAAATAAGTCTACGCATGCGTGGTGGCCATATTTGAAAATCATACTATTATTTACCTTTTCTGAATGTCTATTTAAGGTCTTGAATAATAACATTATTGTTAACAGAATAATTTAGTAAGTGCTATCAATTCTTTTGAATAAATATAAAGTATATACCTTTGAAATGTCTATTTATTTAATTCTATCACATTGTTTGTAAAAGTTAATTTTTATGTGTTCATAAAATTAAGTCAAAATAAGCATTGCAAATAATAATCTATTTTAAATAATATGAATTAACTTTAATATTAAATTTGACTTTAGTTTATTTATTGTTTTTTTATGTTGAATCCATAATATTAATAATCTACGATTATTATGATAATTAAAAACCTGTAGCCACCCTAAAGAGCAATATTGGTAATTTCTTTTGTATATTTTTGATGTATGCTATTTTTTAATTCGATTTCTTTTTTGTTATTAGCATTAATATGTGAAGTTTGGCCATAGATTAGCATTTTCAAATAAATTTAGTGATCTAAAGTTTTATTCCAAAAGAAATTTCTTAAAATCTAATCTAAAGTAAAAATCCATCTTAGTGATAAAAAACAGGATTGATTATATATTATTATATTGTAAGGATTTTCTATAAATTTGTAAATAACAAATGTCTATATAAGTTTCTAAATTTTAGTAAAACTTTGAAAGTCTAATTATTCTTTTACATTTGTAATTTAATCATATTCTCATAATTAATTTTGATGCAATAATTTCCATGATTTCATAATAAAATTAATTTTATTTTTGACTTATTTGTAGTGAACTGTTGAAATTAGTCCACGTTGTTGAAATCAATTTTCAGCATAGATCAATGTACAGTTTGTGTATTAATATTAGTTTTTTTACTTAAAATAATAAAGATTTTTATGTTTATATTTACAAATAAATTCTTCTGTTGAACAGAAAGTAAAAAAGGTACTTTTTTACTATATCCCTGCTTATAAACCTGAAGAAATGGCTTCGGTTCAACAGTGAATGAGTTTGAATCCCAGCTTGGGCACGGAATCTACTTTAAACTGTATGTCCTGGTCTAATTAGTTTCACGTACAAAAAATGTAAATAAAAAGTTTGTATTATTTTTTGTATTTTTTTAAAATGCTTGCTTTTCACATGATTTTAATTCGAAGAATTCTCTGGGTTTGATTACATACTCTCTATGAAGCGTTTCCAAATGTCATTTAAGTTTATTAGGTTTCATGCTGTCTGCCGCTAACATTTTTGAGCAAATGATACACAGGGGCCTTTCTTCTTCATTTGCTTCAGTACTAGTGAACCCAAAAATTAAGTATTCTTGAGAATATTTTCTGAACCACGCTCGTCTGTGTATTTGTTGATGCTTGTCTATATCGTCTAATGCTCACTTACAGCCGCTTAAAAATGTATCCATGATTCTGCATAAGTCTGCTGCCATGAATATTTAATACGGTGAATTTCAATTACACGAAAATATATATAGTATTCACATTCAGAATAGATTCAATAGCGATAGAAGGATCGACTCGAATGAGATTGTCTGGAATTGAAATTGGCGTCATAGAACTTTCTCCTTCCTATGAGAAAACATTTGTTCATATCTGCGCACGCTCCTAACTTAACTTTTAAGCTGACCAGACAAATCGAAACTTCTCGCGAAACCGTGAGAATGCCCGACATGACGGGACGTAAGAGCAATAAAAAGGCATAGGATTCTTATTTTTTCAATGCTGAGCATCGGTGTTGCACAATGTCAATAAATTTCCGTATTCTTGGTAATTTGTAAAGTTTAAAATTAAGGTTTTAAATGTAGGTTTAGCGCAAAAATACTCAAAATACATTATTATTGTATACATTTTATTGTATGCGGTGGGAAGGGGGTGCGATGAAATTAGGATTGAAAATTGGGCCGTGAATACTAAAAGGTTGAGAAACACTGATGTATGGCATTAATTAGTGACAGTTTCCATAATAGTATTTAGGGATTAGTTGTCAGTGTTCAGAGTGAAGTAGCGACTCCAATTAAAAAGGGGAATATATTATTACTTTATTTACAGCATCTCATACCTGGTAGCGTACTAAGTGGCTGGGTCTTTCGAGCTCTTTTCGTCGAGTGGTCAACTACAAGCCTTTAGAAGACACCAGGTTTAAAAATTGGACCTGAAACTGCATATGCGCTGAAATCTACGAACACTTTCGTCTCGTTCGGAAAACCGAATCCGTGTATTTCCAACTACTCGTTTATATCACGGGTACTAAAAATAAATAAAAGAGAGAGAAAAGGGCGTTTCTTAATTTATATTGGAAATTATATTGACTTGATTCTTTTTCTCTATGCTTGATATGTTAAGTATAACTTTTTTTAAGTTGGAATAAATTGAATAAAACAAAAAGTTGTTGAAATCATGAGTTTGTATCAGATTTATATAAAAAAAGAAAAATCAGAAATACTTTAAATTTGTCTGCACATAAATAAAACGTTTTTCTGATAATTTAAAAGTTGTTGATAAGTTGCACATGTAAACTTTTTTAAAAGGGGTCTGTATTTAAAGTGGATTAGGAGTCAGAGTAAACATTTAGACACTAGATGAAATTCTTCATTGATTATCACTCAATATTAATATTTTTCTATTTACTGGAAATTTTTAGAAAGCAGAAGAGAAAATTAATTATGGAGTTACATCAAAGTGACTTCAGAGGAATTATTTTTCATGATTTTTAACAAGATTTAATATGAACAGTGCAGCCATTAAATAAAATTGATATTTGGAAATTGATTATTATTTATGACAACTATTTATATCTGCTTTAAATAATTTTCCCAATCATAAAAATTTTAGTGGCAATGTTTGGGAGGGTCAACCAAAAAGTATTTTGAAAGGAATACATTGATGCTGTGAGAAATCATTCCATTTTGATTTTCATTTGGCATATTTTATGAATTAGAAACCTGTTTTGAAATATTCGTGTATATTTAATTCCACATGAATATTTCTATTACATTATTTAATTCATATTAAATTAATTTAATTTTAAATGTGCATTTACAATGGATCATCTACAATTTATATGAAGTTGAGAATAATTGTTTGTATGAGATGGTAACAAAAAATTTAAAAATTCAACTCCTTTGCTCCAACAATATTTGTTGAAACCTAGGTTTATAACTTGAGTAGAAAACAATGATTTGGATGTACTTAAATAATAATATAGAACAAAAGTTAATTGTGCAAAGAGTGATATTCACTTCAGTACTTGATACATGGTTTTATCAACCCACCGAAAAAATGTAAGTTAATCTTGCTCAGCTCAAAAATTGAATCCTGGGACTGTGCCCTGGGAGTTCAAAGAGCAACCACTATACCATCAAGCTTACGATTCAATCCTAGTATATGAAATACAGTAGCCCTGGTGACATTTTGGAGGGATTTTTAATCTTTTTTTATGATATATTTTTGTAATTGATGTTTTGAGATTAAAAATATTTTTTGCTTATTCCAAATCTTGAGGACTATCACAAAAATGTCAATTTATTATTTTCAATTTTATTGCCAACATTTTTGAAAATTAGGCCAAACTTGTTATATATAATAATATTTTACTACTGTCGCCAACTTTTATAGCATTGATTTAAATTTTATTTTTTATGATTTCATGTAATTTATAAAATAGAACTGAATGGTCTCATATTTGTGATTGTCCTTCATTTTGGTTGCTTATCATAGGAAAAATGAAAATCAGGAGTACCCATGCTTGTTCAAATAAAATAAAAATCAATATCTAAACAATTTTGAACTATTAAAGCTTACAGCATATTGTTATTTTCAGAATGAAATAAATGTTTTATTGTGAATGCAAAGATAGTGCATTGTGTTTACAAAAGACTATAGGAATCAGTGAAAGAACCAAAGAGTATAGAGAGGAATCTTGAATTACTTCCACAAAAACAAAGTACTAATCCTCATATTTTAAAATCTCATTTTGGTCCACCAAATAATGATACAATAATCAAAGATTTTTTACTCAAACTGAATTAATCGTTTCTACCCAAGTAGAGTGGTAAGCATTTTAATATAAGTGCTCGTATATAATCTAATTGTTCTTCTATTTAAACATATTTAATCAATAAGCGATAAATAATTAATCAAGATTTAAAAAAGTTTTTTTTTATTTAAAAAAAGAATGTCTGCTGAATGCTAAAAGCAACTGGTGTGAAAAAATATTAAAAATACAAAATATACGAAGCAACTTCTTATTCTTAAACAGCCAAATCTATATCTTATATGCAGTTAAAGATTCCCGTAATTTAAAAATAATGTAATTAAGACATACGCAGGGGGGGATGTAGCCAATGCAATATTCTGCTCTTATACGTGAACATTCGGATAAGCTGGAGTTCGGTTTTTTTCCCCAAAATGAGCCGAGCTCGTTCGGCTCATTTTCTAAGGTTTAAGTTTAAGGTTTTGTTGGTCAACTGGAATGTCATGTTCTCCCTCGCGCGCCTTCCTCCCCCAAGGGGAAAAGGAGGTCGGAAATGCATTTCTTGCTAGACCAGTGTGTCCATGCCTTGGAGCGTGGGAATTTGCTTCACCCTTCCCAGATAGCAGAAAGGGGAAAATGCTTACTTCCGTTACTAATTAGTATGTGAAAAAAGGATCACTACATGTGCTAAAATTGCTCAAAAGTCTTCCTCATAGAATGTTTTTCTTTTAATTATTCATTTCAATAATATTTTTTTGTCTAGGATTGAGGGAGGTCTGTAGTCTTCCGGCCATGTACCTCATTTTCTAATGAATTAGAGTCCTTGGATAGTCTTGGCCTGGTGATTAACAAATAAGAAATAAACGATACACAATAATGAATAATACAAAGATATTGAGGTAAGTGCTCCCACTGGATGCACTCTGCATGACTTGTGTTTTTTGACTAAGTAATTGAGTAATCCAAGTAATAAAATCTTAGATGATGACCATAATTCTTGGTACACACAAAAGTCTTATAAAATTATTTACAAAGGAAAAGATAAGGAGAATACACAGGATGATTATAATAATTCTTTGAAGCACACAAATTCCGTTAAAATATTTACAAAGGAGTTACGAAGAAAAAACACAGGTTGGTGACAATAATTCTTGATAAACATAAAGTTACGTTAGAATATTTACAACGGAAGAGAAAGAAAAATTTCTTTTTTCCCATATTTGTTTAAGATTAAATAAAATTGAGATATTTACAGGATGCACACAATTTATTTACAATGTGGTTTCACACAGGATTTCATTTAGGTAGATATATGATTTCCATTAATTCTTCTTCTTTCTTTTCCGTGTGGAATTATTTGAATAAATTGAGATATTAGTGAGGGGTTTTACTCTCAACATTGCTCTGGGTCTGTGGAAATGCATTAGGTCAGAAGGACTGTAAAAAGTTGAAAAAATACCCAGAATCTCACTATCGTTGATTGTGTATATTTTATGGTAGAAATTAAATGCAAGAAATTTGAGGTAGCGGGCTATGGGCAGGATTCCCAAGTTCTCTCTTATTTGCTGATTTCTAAAATAAAACTCGGAGTTAGTAATTAGTCTAAGTATTTTGCTTTGCTGGGCTTCTAAGACTTTGATGTTTGAATCAGATGCTCCTCCTCAGATTGGAGCAGAATAGGTTATTATCGGCCTGAGGTAGGCTTCATATATAATAATTTTTGTGTTAACAAATACTATTGAAATGGACAATTACAATAATATAATTTAATATTTGTTTATGATAAGATCATATGGTTTTAGTTGAAAGAATCAACAATTGATGTAAAATACAAAAAATAAATTTAATCTTGAAACTTTTTAAAATTAAAAAATTATGTTGAGTTTGAAAATGAATTTGATTACTTTTTAAATATAATATATGCATTTGTGAAAAAGTATTGATTTTTCTAATAATTTTTTATCGTTAAATTTACAGGTACTGTTCTATTTTTGACCAATTAATTATAACGAAGAGGCAGTAAGTGATTATAGTGAAAAGCAACATTTAAAGCGGAATTTTAGAAATATAACAAAATAATAAGTATTATTTATGTTGCAAAATACACGCATTTTGTAAAATAAAAATTTGTTGAATAAGCAGTTTTACTGTCTAGTTAATATTTTCTGGATAGAAAATTTCTACACCAGGGCAACTTTTGTTCAAAATTAATGTTGAATTCTCAAGAAATAATACATGAGTTTGTTTTTATTTATGTTAATTTTTATGTAAAGAAAAAAATTATATTTGAATTTCTGACAGCGAGATGTGAACTAAAGTTAAAATATTCAGAAACAATTAGAGTAGTTAACATCTAATTGAATATTTAAATAAATGTAATACAAGTTTTGATACTTTTCTGTTAGATAAACAGCAATTCATTATAAGTTAGAAATACAAAATGAATTTTTTTTTCTTCATTAGAAACATAAGTAGAAAAATGTTTTTAAGTATATAAATTCTCACATTAGTTTCTTGCAGAAAACCAAAGTTACATTTTAATTTAATTTTAATTTACTTAATAGAAAAGAACTATTTATTTAGTGAAATAAAAATAGTGTAAAATATAAAAATGTGATTGTACACAAAAATTTACAGTTTGAACTAATGAGTGTTAAGTAATGCAGAAACGTGAATCTCTTTTAATATTAAACAGATCACTTAATTCATTCATTGTCGTGTGCCAGCCAGACTGGCAACATGGGGTTCTCAGCTCCAAACTGAACCATATTTTGGTGCGGAGTCCGACTTCCTCAGTACACAAATGCCATAGGGACCTGTTTATAGGGTAGAGAACCATTCATACAAGGAAAGGACAAAGACAGGATAGATATAGAGAGAAAGTACATCCATGCCCGAACCCGGATTCGAACCCAGGACCTCCTTATCTGTAGTCAGGCACGCTAACCACTAGACAAGTTGGTCGGCAGATCACTTAATATGTTGCTAATATGATTATTTAAAATATGGCATGCACAATAATTAGATAAAGGAAGGACTTGAGCATCCTGTCCCCTTCACCTCAGAACTCATATATTTAGGGTTATTCTCGAGGCAAAAGGCCTAAAACAGAACAAGAAAAGGTTAATACCTCCGCTTCACAACTGGTATAAAGGCAAAAAACCAGGGCTTTCCCCACCTCTCCCTTGTGACAGGCAGACCAACACATGTATGTCCCGACTAGCCACTGGACATTTAAAAGGACACACAAATTCTTGAAGCTGCAACGGGTTAAATCTTTGCCCCAAATGCCACCAGCAAGAACAAGCATCGCCTCAGCACATCCTTGACTGAACTGAGAGGATATCCACAGGTGTCCACTTCTTGTATCAGACTTCTTTAATGTCAACGGTGTCTTTGATCTGCTGTGACTCCGTCAGAACAGATGGGATATTAGAAACAACAAAAAATACATTGTTTAGCTAAATATCTTGAAATTCATTACCTTATTCAACAAATTTATATGCATATGGAAAATAAAGGTATAAAAACATACAAAACTAATAAATATCAGAGATGCCACAGCAAAATTTACTTGGCAGATACATGCATATGCATGTTCGCATATGTTCCCTATACAGAGATTAAATGGTAAAAATAACAGGATTAAAAAATCAGTAGTTAGTATAGTCGACCTGTTGGCTATCATCATTGCTGCACATCTCGGAGTAGAATCAGATGCTTCATATGTATCATTGGAGTATAGTTGTCCACAAGGTTTTCACATATTTCCTAGATTGATCGTGCATAGTACGGATGGTGCATCCCAGTATAATTGTTGTATGAACATTGTCTACAAATATTCAATCACTAATAGATTGGGAGAACGAGGTGACCAAGGAAGCAATTCAATCTGATGGAAAAGGAAGAATTCTGCGTGCTACGTGTGGTTACACGAATTTCCTTGTTATGATATGGCTGATGGTTAGCCTAGAAGGTACGGGTGGCCCATGGACTCCAAACCCCCAGAGATGTAATATTTTCTGTTTAGTGTACTGAAGCTGAATTCTTCCATATCGACAATGTTGACATTGAAGAATTCAACTTCAATTGAACATTGTCAATATTTCAATGAGAAAATATTGACAATGTAAAGATTCTGTTGTTGCATTCCATTGTTCATGTCAGTCATTTATTGTATCATTAGCGGGGTAAACGCTTGTACTTATGAGGGTAAACAAAGCAATGGACGTTTGCATCCACTAAATGCAGATCGGAATCCCATTCTCCTGGTTCCTTCCAACTCTATCATCAAATTCTATGAAGAGTAGTTAGTGATCTCTGGAAGGTATTGTTTCTCTTTGGTCGAAATCAGAAACCCACTTGATATCTTCTACGAGGTACAGCTATACAGTTTATGAAAGAAAATGCTCGAAGAAAACATTTGCCATATTTTAAATCCGCAATACCTTCTCCTTTTATATAGCATTTGCATATGACATTACAGTCATCCGTACCACTATAGTTGTGATGCACGTATGTTGGACAATATTTATCGCAATTTGCATATCTTATCGCTGTAAGCACATGTAAATTTCGCAAGATTTGCACGATTCTTTTAAAGTGATGCATTTTGGGTGCTAAAAAGGATAATTTAAAAAATAAGCTATAATATTTTAAAACTTTAATTGTAAGGTTTGTAATTAATTAAAATGATAAAGGGCGATGTTAATTCATTGTAAAGTTCCTTATGCCACGATGTAATTCTTTTAAACGATATCACACAAAATTTTGATCATTTCTATAACGAAGCACTATGGTTTTTGCTCTCATATAAAATCGCTGTCTATTTACTGATTTTGGATAAGGAATAATAAATTGGATCACCCATGGTTTCCGCATCCAGATATTATTTCTTTTTTTGCAAATATAATATTTACTATTGTTTTAATTTTTAAAATGTATTATTTTCTCCAATTTTATCCAATGTGTTTATGTTTAAGTTAATACTTTGCCAATAGAAGATGTATTAGTTAGTGCAAGAAAGAAATGCTGAGCTTAATAGTTAAGAAGTTTGTAGTTAAGTTTAATTTTCAAATTTGATTACTTAAATTTTCTTGTTGCAAATAAAATTTTGGATAAAGTTAAACGAGTGATTGATAAACAATAGTAAATAGCATTGTTTTTATTGAAAAATCTGAATTTTTCATTTTAAATAAGATATTTTCCTTTATTGGCTACGGATCTCGAAAGTCAGAAGGATTGCTTCGTTAGTATCTCTATATTTTATTGATTGTAGAAGTGAAGTTAATATAAAAATATATACATAAATTATCTTTAAAACTGCTTATATGAATACGAGTTTTTCTACTGTGATTCTATTCTTCTCTTGTGCTGAATGAGGTACAATGATTTGTGTACACCCCTGTGAAACAATAATAAATTCCAAAATACTGCGTAAATATGAATATATAAATGCACGACCCTTTAAATTATCAAACATACACACCCATTCACAAAAGGGTAATGAAAATGCATCACAATGAAGGGGTAATGGGAGATAATGTAAATGTAACCTCATAATGTGAGAGAGTGTTTATATATTCCGGCATTAATGTTTAATTGCTTTTTATTTGAGTTAATTAAATTAAATGTTGTTGCTGCTATCTGTAACATTTGGTCCGACTTATATAATTCCTTATAAATAACCTGAACTGTGGACACAAGTATTTTGGAAAATAATTTATATGTTGTAATATTCGTTTAATACATGTTTATAAAATTCGTAATTATTTCATTTATTAATTAAAAAATATTTAAGTAAATGTTTTTGACTAATTAATTTTGATCAAATATGAGTTTAATACAATATTTTTAAAAATAAGCTTAAAGTATAAAACGTGATACATGTAATAAGTATCTACCATGATTAGAGAAACATCGAATTATTTTTACAAACGTAGAAAAATTACATTCATCCACATTTCTTGAAGATTGTAATTGCCTTGTCATGATCTCACAAATACAGGAAAATTAGCTGACCAAAAACTGCTGGACGAGTTAGAATACAATTCACCGTAATTCCTGTCTTGGTTAGGTAAACGTTACTTTGATAATAGCAAGCACAAGGTTCCACAAAATAGACAATAACATATCCAGAAGTGGATGATCGTCTTCGCTGTAACCATTAAAGAAAAGGCTATAAAGTGATGCAGTTATCAAAGATATGTCTCAGGGCATAGCATTTTGTTTTATTTATGTTGTTGTAGTTGCTAATCTCCTGCCAAGTCTGAGGAAGTCAGATCGGATGCATGAGTCTACTGATCTTGAATTTGAAGACAAAGAGAGAGAAAGAATAAATTTCTTCCCAAAAGAAACTCAAACATTCCAAGAAGCTTGGTGTGGCGGGCATTTTGGACAAAGATTTCTCACCCTCAGAAAATGTAAGAAATTTCAAGGTGACCGGAGTCAAGACGGAAGGGTCTGGCACAAATTTTCCCGTCACATGAGGGTGTTAGAGATAGACCTAGTTTATTATCCCAGTACAAAATTAATCTCACCCTCAGAAAATGTAAGAAATTTCAAGGTGACCGGAGTCAAGACGGAAGGGTCTGGCACAAATTTTCCCGTCACATGAGGGTGTTAGAGATAGACCTAGTTTATTATCCCAGTACAAAATTAATCTCACTCTCAGAAAATGTAAGAAATTTCAAGGTGACCGGAGTCAAGACGAAAAGGTCTGGTGCAAATTTTCTCGTCATATGAGCGTGATAGAGATAGACCTAGTTTATTATCCTAGTACAAAATTAAGCAAGGTACCAGAGAATGCTTTTTAATTTGGGAGTTTTTCTGGGAACAAAGCTCAAGTTAGGTATTTCTTATAACATTTTAAATAGGAGAATTTGACTGCATTAGAGTAACGTTTCTGACCTTAGTTTCCTTTCTTAATTTTGGCTCTATGGATATATTTTTCTAACTCACCAAACTTAAACATGCAAGTCATTATATAAAGGAACCCCGATATTTCATCAATACATTCGAATGCTATCGAAATACGGATTCAGGCTTATTTTATTATATAATCTTCATTTACTTTTGTTTTTTCGCATGACAAAATAAGTTAGTTTTCATTTGTTCTGAAGTATAATAGTACTATCTTTTTTTATTATTCTCATTAGAAAATTTCGGCCCTGAATAAGAAGTGCATATGAGAGTTTGAGATAAAATATCTGATGAAGTCTCTCTCTATATGTTATATAACACTTACATTTTGTATAAAAAATTTGAACTTAGTGGTAGAATTTCAATTCGGATAAAGTGCAGAGATTTAGGGATGCTGTATGCAATTACCATTTAAAGCGATAGATTTACGCTTTTCGTTTTCCTGATGCTTCTTTCATTTTATGTACGGTATTTGTTGGTTGTCGTCAAGGATTTATTGTTGTGGTCTTAATAAACAAGAAATTTTTAAGGGCTTATACCACTGAAGATTTAACAGTTTATAATTGATAACACAATAATGTTGTCAATCAACTGTCAAAAGACTTATCTATCATTTCTTTAATCTTGAAGTTGAAAATGCTGTAGATTTATTCAAATTTTGCGTACATTTAATTTTATAGTCCTCTCTTTTCTCGCAGAAATCAGTACTCATCACTTACATTTTATTCATTTGGAATGTTCCTTAAAAAGTATTGATGGGCCTATAGAAGTGATACTCAACAGGAATTTTATGAATCACAAAAATATTGCTCTGTTTAGTTAAAATTTACTAGTTTAATTTAATTAAAATCTGGTTGCGCTTCAAATTCCTTGTTAAATTTGATTTCTCATTAAATAAAAGGTTTTACAATTGAGTTGTTCTGTATTTTTATATAAACTTGGTTAAAAAAACATGATACCAAATTTAGAAGCTGTTAAAACAACTTATAAGAGCATTAAAAGAGAGTAATTTAAAATTATTTTACATGCTTTACTCTTTTCTAGTCAGAAATATTTAAGGTTTTAAGTGCCACTTTCATAAAGATATCAACAATTTTAGATGAAATACATACTACTTACGCTTGTGTTACTAACGCTTCAACTCAAAAATAATAAATAGAAAACTATCCATACTTACTGTATCAAGTAAATCAGCATATTTGGTCAAATGATACAACCAGGTATAGAGGAGCATATACTGAAAATACACAGAATTCTTATATTACTTTTGATTTTTTTTGTATTAAGTTATATTTACTAAGAAAATTGAGTTGGGCTGTTCAAACATTTTTATACTATGTACACTTTTTTCATTTGTGACCATTTTACTTTTAGCCGAACAGTTTTTTTTCCCTCTCAAAGTTCCTTCTTCATCGCTTATTTTCATTTTAACTTCTTTCTTAAGTCACATGGTCAAAAACACCATTTGAATTTGCATTCTAGTAGTTCAGGAGGAGCTACTGATACGACGTAAAAAGTAAACTCGTCTTAAGAACTTCAACCCTAAAGAAAGAAATCTTTAAAATAAAAAGGGATACCTATGGAATACATCTTAGGATCGACAGCTGACATGTAAAATCTATATTCTAAAGTGGGAATGATACATTGAAATTTGATGATGTCAATCATCTTAATTTCAAATCACTTATTTCACAAAAACCTAATCCAGAATTCAAGTTATCTTCATGGTGTTTTCTTCAATAACTATTAACATTCATACTGGGAACTGTATTTTGATTGCAAACGTTTCATGGAAAATAGAAAAGTGCTTTCGTTGGTTCAGCTTATTTCTAAGGTTTGCTTCTATATGATTTACTTATCGTATATGAATTGATTTCTTTATCATAATTGTTATTTATATTTATATATATTCATTTTAAATTAATATCTTATTTTAGCAGATGCATACATAATTTTTGTTTTATTAAAAATGTGAACAGAGCATTTTGTTTCCTAGATAATTTTTATTTGATGATATTTTTGATAGCCAAATACAATTGTTAAAAATTTTTTGCTCCTAACACGTGTTAACTTCTCCAAACATTATAAATACCAATGAATTTTCTTTGATGTTTCAGCAATAAAATTTTTTATTTCAATTCACTTATTTGAATTAAATGGGTCAATTTCTTCATTTAGACCTTGACATTGATTTGTGAATTCATCCGGGAAAACTATAAACCTGTCTAACAAATCATGAGTTGGTTATTGAACTTCTTCATCTGGAAATCTGAAATTGAGCAGAATAATTAACTAGTAATTTTCCATGAATGAAATTAAATAAAATTAATAATTAAATACATATATGAGAAAATTTTTATCACTAATATGTACTATGAAAACATATATATCAAAAATTAAAGTATATAATGGACAACAAAGTAATAAAAGTTAAATTGATATTTTAATTTTTAGAATTTTATTGAAAATTATAATTAAAATATTTTTAGACAAAATATTGGTATTTTAGAGTGAAAAGAGACACATTTTTCTAAATGAATCTTTAATTTTGTTTTCATTGCTTATATTAGATTGATATATATTTTAAATCAACATTTATAAAAATATAGGTATATAAATAATAAAAAAAACAAATGAGAGAATATCTTTTATCGATAATATTAATTCATGAAAGAATCTGTTGAATTGATATATTACTCAAGAACACATTTGGAATATTTTGAATTTACTTTGATCATTTCCATCTGAAAGATACTATTACATTAGCAATGCTTGTACTCAGTTTCCAGAATAGAAAGAAGATACGACAATTTAAGTCTTTGTGTAGTAAGAGCCTCTTTAACTGATTTATATTTCAAAGCTCGTTGATAAAATTTGGTCTTTGGAGCAAATTTATATAATGACTATTCTTTCTTGACCAATACTATCTTTTGTGAAAATAATCCTGTTCCAACAATATTAAAGAATCGTCATGTTATTTACATATGCCATATTGAAAGTAAACATTTTTTGTACCCACTGTAAAATAATAATATTTTTTGCATAACGCATAAAATTCTAAAAATTGTGAAATAATTTTTATTCTTTTAAGCCAGTTTATAACTATCCTCAAAGATAGCTTTTTATATGTTTTGAATAGAAATTATTGCCGCCCAACCTGTCTAGTGATCAGAGTGCCTGACTGCGGATAAGGAGGTCCTGGGTTCGAATCTCGGTTCGGGCATGGATGTACTTTCTCTCTCTATCTATCCTGTCTTTGTCATTTCCTTGTATGAATGAGGTGTGAATGGTTGCTTACCCTATAAACGGGTATCCTATGGCATTTGTGTACTGAGGAAGTCGGACTCCACACCAAAATATGGTTCAGTTGGAAAAGTGGAGCAGCGCACCCCATGTTGCCAGCCTAGCTGGCACATGACAACAACAACATGGAAAATATCTTTATAATCAAAAATATTGCTTCAATTTAAAAAAAAGAAATATAAATATCAGCTGTGGTGATTTTTGCCCCTCTCTTAATAAAGTAAGCAATTATTACATTCATTTTAATGGTTGGTGATTTTTCTGGAAACAGTAACCGATGAAAATTTGCAACCTTCTTGGTTTGAAGCTATGCATTTTACAAGTTTTCGCCTGATGTACTCACCTTTTAATTTACATTCTAAATAGCCAAATCGGAAGGTTTTTTGGCTCTTAAAAATTAAATAATTATATCTTATTTTCTTGTTAAGTCGAACATATATATTATTTTCAAAGTTTGTTTTAGTTTTATTAAGACTTTTAATTTTCCAATAATTATTCCTTCTGTTTCTATTTTATGCTTCTTTCGTTTTTGGTATCATTATCAAAAGGAAAGATATTTTTTTTATCCTACGTCGAGACAGCGGCCTTATCGGCCATGAGGCCTCTGGCAGCCCAATAAAAATTATCTTCATTGTGGAAGTTGTCGGGTAAACAGTTCAAAAGAGAAAGCGCAAGACAACTCGTCAAATGAATAATGTCCATAAAAGCTCCTGAAGGACACAGGGTATAGTAGGGCGTGTGTTGACCACGCCGATACGGCTTATGTGTCCCTGGAACAGGTCATGTCCAGTCAAAATTCTGAAATTGGCTGTGAAAATGGAGCGTGGAAGGCACATGGGGAGTGGAGAGTTCAACAGAGAACCCCAAGCCTGGTCTTTATTAATTTCGCTATATGTATTATGAAGGTCTTTGAGGAGTTTGTTTTTGATTAAAAAGGAAAAATATAACATTAGGCTTAAGAATAACATAGTAATTTGATAACGATTCAGATGTTGTCTTGCCAACAAGGCTAGTAATATAAGGTGTGCTGCTCCACTTTACCTTATGAATTGTAATTTGATGTGGAGTCCGACTTCTTCAGTACACATAGACCATATATAGGCACCCGTTTATAGGGCTGGCAACCATTCACACAAGAAAAGGACAAAGACAGGAATGAGAGAAAGTACATACATCCTGAACCGTGGTTCGATCTCTGTACCTCCCATTCTACAGTCAGGCACGCTGACCACTAGACAGGGTGAATGTGGGGTGGCAACGATTCACTTGAAACTATATAACGGTATTTTTGACTTTTTTAGAGCATCTTTTTTGCTTAATCATTATGATTGCAGTTGGTTAATAAATAAAGGATATGGTTTGCAAAGTAGTAAAAAAAAATGATTTTACAATCTGTTACATTTTGAACTATATACTATACAGCTAATTAAATGAGCACATGCTTATCTTTTAAGAACTGATATTTTGAATGATAATAAGTACAACTAGAATTGTCATGAATCTTAAATTGATACTCTTAAGCTACAACAGAACTAGCAAAAGCAGTAGAATGGCTGCAGAAGGGCTTTTTGAAATGCTATGAATCATGGATATTCATGACTGATTCATTGATTTTAGGCTGTCATTCAGCACACCTAAAAATAGCTCTTTTCTGGCGCATGTTGCAAAACATACTTGTATTCAATTTTATTGAGTAAATCGCATAATTAAAAATTATTGAATTAAGCGGTATTTTCTTTGAATAACTTAATTGCTTTTTGTCGTAAAAAATAAATTTAAAACTAGACTGATATTAAACTGAAGTGGTATAAATGAGAATTGGTTTACCTGAGAGAAAACATTTTTATTTGGGCTTTCAGTGTCATATCTCTGATGCATATTTTGATATACATATGACGAAATCTAAAAAACAGAAAGCTTTTATAATTACTTGAGAATACAGATGAAATATAAATTACATAAATTATTGGAATGATGATTTTAATACAAATATTAAATACATGAAAACGCTTTCATTTTTAAACGTTTTGTTAAGTTAGTTAAAACTTATATACTTTGTGAATCCAGGGAGTCTCTCTCGTATTCGGGAGTTCAAACTTTAATAGTGAGTGGTACATGAGCAACAATATGGCATTTAACTTCATTATTTGTGCAGAACTTGTGGATATATCAAGAATTTTATTTGTAACAAAGATACGAATTTGGATAATCGTTATAAATTAAATCGTTTTTACTTTATACAATCATCAGATAGTGTTTTAAGCGCAAAATGTCAAAAATTTGATCTTTGTTGCTACTGAATAATTTTTAGCCACGATCTGAGGACTTGATGGACTCCATCCAATGTCTTTTTTGTAGCTAATGATAAACCCTTGGCACACACCAATCGCTTTCCTTCTCGGTCCACAGTTTAATAAGGAAAGACACACCTGTTTGTCAGGTTAGGTACTTGCTACATGTTTCACTCAACACATGAGTATGTCTCGCCACCAATGAAAAGTCTTATGGCAATTAGTTCTGTACTAGAAGAGGGAGGTCAAATTGTGCTGCAATGGATACCCAGCTACTGTGTTATCGCGGGAAATGACACAGGTGACAAATTGGCAAAGACAGGCTCAGATCTACAACAGCCTTCTCCAGCCTTGGAGTACCATACTGTTAAAAGGCTTATTAAGTCAAATATAGCCTCCTATCATAGAAATGTTTACAAGATGTGCATAAAGGGGAAAGCATGGGTTTCCTTATTAAAAAGCCTATTCCATGTAACCTCCACAGAGCTGTGGGAGTGGCAAATTTTCGCTTTAAAACTGGGCATGATTATCTGCAAAAACACCTTCAACGTTTGGGTTAGAAGGACTCTCCGATCTGCTCTTTTTGTGTACTAGAGGACATGACTGGTGACCACCTTTACACTTGCCCTGGACTTTCGGACATCGCAGTTAGAAATTTTGCAGAAGATGACTTTTCATTAACCTCAAGATTGTATTGGGCTGCCCGACAGAGACTGATGGTTAAAAAACCAAGGTCGGGCATAGGATAAAAAAAGATTTAATTATAGCATTAAAATTTAGCAGATTTTTACATTTTTGTATGATGTCCTATTTATATTCATATCCGTGGAGCCGTTGTTACAACAGCATGCTTCTTTGTATCTATCCCGAAGTTGGGGACTACTATCCAATGGGGCCGTGGTAGTTTAGTGGTTAGGGCATTAGCCTCCCGAAAGTAAGGCTGGGTTCGATTTCCCAATATCGCTAAAGACTTTCCAAGTATATGCAATATAAGTACTCTTTAAATCCGTGAAATAGAAAGTCCTGTGGTATGTGTTATTGAGCAATTACCATGGGTGTACTAGTCTGGAGAAAATTTCCTTACCCTCCAGATTAATATCAAAAGTGTAGGAAGGGATCTTCTGGCGATGCCATTTATCGGAGGAGTCTTAGAACAAAGTCATACTTTCACTTTCGTGGAGCTCTGGTTAAATGAAAGAAGCCCCCTACTGACTTAAATTCGTATAGCCCTTGGTAGAGTGAGTTTAGCCTGTGCAAGTGTCGTAAGTAACAACAACACTTATTTCCGTTCCATAATCGTTCATGTATATTTATTACCGTTTATTATAAAATTTGTTTTAATCACTTCTAATCAATTTGGTGTTTATTCATACTTTCTATTGCTGTCTTTCTAATTAAAATGCTTTCAGTTACCTTTGTTTTCCTGGATTGTACATTGAATCAAATAGAAAAAAAGTATACAAAAGAGAATTTCGGAAGACTCTTATAAACATAGCTTGAAATTTATATATGACTTTCTTTAATTATCCAAATTTAATTCGCATTATTTCGCTTAATAAATGTTCAGTAAAATGAGCAAATAAATATAATTATATTGACATAAAGAAAGACCCTTTACATGGAGGGATTTTCTTCACTTTCAAAACAAGAAATTCATTAAAAATATCATTCTATTTATAGCGAATAAAAATGCCAAAACTTATTTCAAATATTTTAATGAAACAAAGCCAATTTAACGGAATAGTAATCCAAAAAAATATGCTTCTCTCTGTTTTAAATAAATTTTTTATTAATAACAATCATGTTATATATAAATAATTTATTGTAACTAAAAAATTTAAGAAATGTAAAATCAAATTCTGAACCACACACACATTATATTTACATTATCAATTATTTGATTCACAAGGTAGAGAGCCTATTACACATAAGCATTATTGAAAGTACTCATGGGAAGTATCACTGGATAGCATTAAAGTCTGGAAAGGTTAAAATCAAGAAATCTTCCAAGAATGCATAGCAACAGATGTGCAGGCAAGATGAAGAGATTGATAACCAATCTTTTTCTTTTGGATTTTGATTATTGAGAGTACTCATGGGAAGTATCACTGGATAGCATTAAAGTCTGGAAAGGTTAAAATCAAGAAATCTTCCAAGAATGCGTAGCAACAGATGGGCACGCAAAATGAAGAGATTGATAACCAATCTTTTTCTTTTGGATTTTGATTATTGAGAGTACTCATGGGAAGTATCACTGGATAGCATTAAAGTCTGGAAAGGTTGAAATAAAGAGATCTTCACAGAATGTATTGCAATAGATGTGCAGGCAAGATGAAGAGATTGATAACCAATCTCTCTCTAGTTGCAAAATATTTCAAATTAAACGTTGACCTATGGCTGGGCTATGATTTCCACTTTACAATAAATGGTAAATACATAGCTATTATCATAGAAGGATAATTACTCTAGTAGGCTAAATTAATTTTCTTTTTCTTCTTCTTAGAGTTGGGTTTGTATTATTTTGAGCACTTCTGCTTTTATCAGCATTTTGTACTATTAACTCCAAACCCAATGCAGGTTAAATTAATAGTTATAATATACACAGTTCGTATGTTATGAATGTTATATATATATATTTTAAAAGTTATAATTAATAAAGTAAAACAGGGAATAATTAATTACCTGAAATGTCTTATTATAGAGAATAAAGCTGATTGCTAAGGATTTCAGCCAGTATTACCTTTAACCTCTTCGCGACGGGCGGTGCATATATGCATTTTAAGCTGGAACAATTTTTAATAATCACTAGATGGAACTATGTGTCCATTACTTTTAAACTGAACGTAGATTTACTGTTCTGACCTTCATTTTTTTCTTATTCCTGCTTTTTTTGGTATTTTGATTATCAGCTGCTGGTGGGGAGTGAGGAAATCTCAATGTAAACAAACACAGCTCGGCTCTTCAACTATTCACGTGATTTAAACATTCTCGCTTCTGATAGCTCTCCGAACACTTTTTTTATTTTGTTTTTGCTACTATTGGAAGTCTTTAAGGGTTTTAGCGTCAGTTTCGTTATAGTTTTTACTGCTTTCGGTTATATTTACTCACTTTTCTTGTTATTTCGAAAATTCTCGACTCCAGATTATTATGGCGAGGATTATCTGGTAGGCATTTTCCTACCCTTAATTTGAACAAAAAGGGAGAAAAAATCGCAGAAAGTGCATTGTTTGCTCACAAACCGTGATGAAAGAAAAGAAAACACAACAAACAATTTGTACTTGCAAATCATGCAATGTCGGACTTCACGTTTCTCCGTGATTTGAGATTTTCCATACTCAGTCTTCATTTTAAATTTTGTTATTTTTTCTTGTAAATAGCCCTTGTATAGTTTTTACTAATTTGCAAATATGTTGAAGTGTTTTGTCAACTAAAATTTTGGAAAAACTAGAATTGCACTGTCGAAAATTATTTCTCAAAGTAAGCAACTTTTTATTTATATATTTTCATATAAATTGAAGGAAAAACATTATTCAAGTCAAGTTTTAATGTTATAAGATAGATTATGTGATAATCTAAAATGCTACCAAAAATCACACCGATAGGGCTTTAACTTTATTATTTACGAATTTTTTCCTAAAGTTAGGCCTAGCTGAGAAAAATCCCCGTCCTGTAATATCATTCCTTTCACTTCATCTTCATCCTGAACGCGCGTCTTAAACAAAAGCGCCCCGTCGTGAAAAGGTTAAATACTATGATTTGAAATATTCAGGAAGGATGATTCGCATTTCAAAAACGAAAGACGTTATAAAATGAAATCGCCACTAAAACAGCTCTTTATATTTTAAAATTAATTTGCACATTTTTATTAAGCATGTGCAAAGTTTAAATGTTTTTTATTCAATATATTTTACACCATTTGTGTCGTTATGATTGCTTAGTTCACTTCTAGATTTCGTAATATAAAAATTTTATTTTTGACAAAACTCAGGATAAAACCTTCTGGCACAAAAAATTAATAAGCTTGATTAATGAATAAATAGATCAAGAAACTTATCAAGAATGGCTATGAATATGTTTTTTGACCTACTTTTTCCAGTTCAATATTTTTATTTAACATTAGTGGATTATGGCAAATGGGTGGTTAGCATTTTTAATACGAGATTTCGAGGGGAAAATATTTATTTAGCTTTTACGAAGAAATGTGTTATTGGAAAAAGAATGATAATACATTACTTTTGATGCTAAAAATTAGCTTTGTTCAAGCTTTTTTTTAAATTCGAAATACCATCTCTCATAAACTAAAACATAACTCTTGAATTATACAGTAATTGAATAATACGTAAACCACTTGAAAATGTTCTTTATTTGCAAAATTAATAAAGATTGCAGACAGAACTTCTTGTTTCTGGGTTATTGCTTTCCAGATTGGTGGATTAGGGGAAATAATTAAACAAGTTAATGTAGTAGCAAAAGCTAAATATATATATTTAAAAATCATGATAGAAAGCATTGTTCTTTTTTAAAATTACCTGTGGAAGATATGGGAGTATCTGTTGCTAAACTATTTTTTCGTTATACGCAAAGCTCCAACGCAAACATGAAAACCTCAAGAAAGAAGAATATCCATATGCCCATGTTATTTAAGTTAAAAAAAATACAGAATGTGTGTGTGGCATTTATAAAGGTATAAACTCCAGACAGAATTTGCATCATTATTAATTATAATTTAAAATTAATTCAGAAGTTAAAATTAAAATTTTGCTATGAAACATAGCTTAAGACTTAGTAAGCCAATGGTCCACTTCCTGATACATGTTTAATTCCCTTTCAGTTCTTCATTCAGTTATGAAAAATTATTCGAAGCACAAAAAGAATTAGCACTTTATATATGTAGACTCATTGCTAATTAATTTTGTTCTGAACTTCGATATTTATTTAACATATTTTAAACAAATAAATTTACTTACTTTGATCGTTAGGTAAGCATTAACACAAACAAGTAGGGCATTGTGTAAAATTAAAGTTTTCTTCAACTAAAATGGCTTGTGATTGTTCATCAGTGTTGGTCCCACATATTTTACAATTATGTATGAAAGAAAAACAGAAAATACAAATAGAGGACTTTCAATTCTTCTTACATCTTCAGGATCTGCAAAATAATGTTTGAAATGAGAGCTTCTGAAGGAAAAAACAATTTTATTTGGGAAAACGTTTTATTCTACCTAACTTTTGTCATTTTTCTTTGTTTTATTCTTGCAGTACTTTGTTTCTGTGTTTTTATTACTTTTGTTTGTAGCTAATAGCTAAAAGTTACTATTAGTTATCAGTTAGAAATTATTGTTAGAAAGCAATGATGTATTTTTATTAGAATTAAAGTAGAGAGAATGGAAGATTACTTTATCTATCTAATCACAAAGTGCCTTTTATGTACTCCATCTCTAATTAGACATTGGTCTATGGGAATGGACTTTGAAAGGCTAATAGCACTTAAGCCCTACGAGAAAATGACTACTATGGCTGAATCATTGATTTTTCTCTTTAATTAATTGCTGAACCGGTGTATTCAGAAGTAACAAAAATTTGAAGGTGAAATCACATTCTAATCTATGGTAATATATCAGTACTGACGATATATAAAGAGTTATTCTGATGAAGAGGTAGAGTAATACCATAAAGTATATATATTAAATAAAACTATAATTATTTTAAAATATTCTTTAAAATAAATAGAAATGATAGAGAATAAATAACAAAGACTTTTAAATGAGTATTAAATAAAGGCCAGGAATGGAAAATTCACTAAAACTTAAGAACTTATTGAACTCCAAATGGAATCATTATTGTATAATGTCTCAGAATAAAATGATTATTCGGGAAATTTCATATTAGGAAAAAGAAGTAAAATTTAATATAACTATTGGGTGACAATTGTTAAAGCTGATTATCATATTAAGTTTACTACCATTATAAATTATCAATTTATTTCCTTAAATTACTTTTAAAATAATTTAATTATTTTTAATAGATTTATGATTTTATTGAATTTATGAATTCTTACAAACATTTATATTTGATATTTCAAAACTTAAGATTTTATATTTTAGATATATATTTTAAAATATCATATTCAATATTAAAATATATATATAGTACTTACGTATTATATCATCAACTTTTTGCGCTATAAAAGTATGTCATTTTTTTATGCGATTTAACATCATATTATTATATAATTATGTTATTCTTACGTTATAATTATGTTAAACCACATAATTAAGCGATTTAACATCATATAAATTACAAATAAAGTAGATGTGATCAGACTGCCTAGTCCAGACTCAGATCCGGTCATCTTCGGTTCTCAGAGGGAAAACAAATCTTTTCCACCTGCACTTCGTGAAAAACTAACGAAGCCAGTCCAGAACAACTACTGAACTGCATTGGCTTTTCAAAGCGTGTTTTTCACCCGTACTCAACAGCTGTCCAAAGTATTAAACTGCCTGCTGTCATATGTCTAGATGAATAAGTTGCTTGTGTGCCAACAGGTGCTTATGTGCCCAGACAATTCCGATAATATTGATAACAGTCTGGACCATCTAACTTGAATTTCTTTCATCAGAAAAAATAACTGAATTCGGAGCTCCAAGACATGTGTTATTTGGCCCACTATTGCAAGTGTTCAATAAGCCCTTAGTTCCATTTAGGATGGTGATTTCTTTTCTTGAATATGAACGTTTCCGGTCTTTATGTGTAGTTGTAAACTGTTCTTCTGGTTACATGTGGCAATCCAGCTTGGTCTTGTACTTTTCCAATGCTTCCATTCCTTTTCCATGCGTTTTTTTTTGATGTTCTTTAATGATTTTCCTTTGTTCACGTGGGGCAATTTTTTCGATCTGCCAGTCTTTGCTTTCCTCTGACACTTTGAACTTTACAAGTTAGGAGTAGCATTTGAACTGATGTGTAGGTGCCTTGCAATTTCTCTTACACCTTTGCCAGCATCTTTAAATGCCACAATTTGGTGTGTTTGAAATTCACTTAAATGTTTCCCTCTAGGCATTTTAACTGTACAAAAATTAAGGATTTTTTTCAACTAAATATATCTTTCGAAAGAAAAAAAAAACAATGTTTTCAATATATTAAACTGTTACAGACTCCAATCTGAGAATATTTTTGCATGTGTCCTACTTTTTCACAGGCCAAAAATTTGGACTTGCAGTCACCAAGCTTCAGGACTGAAGGATTTGAAAAACTATTAAAAATCATAGATATATGTATGATTAATACATGCACTAAAAGTATTGTTTTCATGTTTTATATATATATATATATATATATATATATATATATATATATATATATATATATATATATATATATATATATATACACACACACACACACATATATATATGAATACCTCTTTTTAGTAGAAGACTTTTGTTACAAACCATTTTGATTTTTTTGACAAATTGTGAAGTAATAAAATGATGCCTAAAAAAATTTACTCATTTTATTCAACAAACATTGAAGATGATTATACAAAAGAGAACTACGCTAAAACACAAGAAAATATTTTGTTACTGAATAATATTAAGAAAATATAAACATTCTTATTTGAATAATGGAAGTATTTAATATTATGAAGTTCTAACAAAAAAATTAAAACTGCAGATATGATTACTTAATTTCTAACTTTTAAATCACCACTCCATTTCATAAAATGCAAGAAAGATTTTAGAACTGCAATCAAATTTTGTGTGATTAAAAGTCTTTTGACACAGTAAGCTAGTGTTTTGACTCATTTGGCTACAGCAAAAATAGATGAAATTAAGTTTATTATTTTTTATATAAATATTTTACAAAAAATTGCTTTAAATTTAATTATTTTCAATAACTTTTAATTTCTATACAATATAAACTGACAAGCTTTTACAATACATATATCAATATGTACATAAATCAATGTGTACAATACATATATCAAATACTTGATTATATTTAAAGGACCATTATAAGATTTCCATTCTTGTTCACATGTTTTATTGAACATAGAAACTGATGCTCTGATACAAAAACAAAATTTATCACGTACATTTAAAACAAGAATTGTTTTTTTATTATTTTTATTGAGGCATGAAATATTTCCTAAGAATTTCATAAGCAATTATATTGATTCCTTTAAGAAGCATCAGGAGGAATAAAATCTTATTTCAGAAACAAAAACATTTTGTCTCTTGACAAATATACCCTACTACTTTTTCCTTAGATATGGGATAAAATAATCAAGAGACAAAAAATTGCACTTGCTGTAGGCACTCATTTTTACAAACATCTAATGGACAAACATTCATGTTTTTACAAAGTAATGGCTACTTTCTGCCCTGACACCATAAATACAGTGATAATTCCCATTTGTGAACTAAAATTTTTAAAAAAACTTTTTTTGCAAATTTTTGATTCTGACACAAATAGTTTTATTTTTTGTTTTTAAATTTTTTATGCTGATACTTTTCAATTTTATTTCCTTTTTCTATAACACCTGAGAATTTGATTCATTCTTGAACAAGGAAAGGGCATATGCAAGCATTTTATACATGTTGCTTCTGCTTGTTATTTCAAATCCCAGATGGTGTAGCTAAGCTAAACACAGAAAAATTAAATTTTTTTCTCTCTTTCCCGAACATAAAAATGGGAAACACTCTTTAGAAGTTTGAGCCTTGTTGTTCTGTAGTTTGATTCATTTTGTTTGAACAACTAATTTATGAAGTTTCTTTTGTCTTGAGAGACCAAACCGAAAACATTAAGGATTTGTTGCAGTAGAAAAATGAAGCATTTATTAATTGAAGTAAAAAAGAGAACAGTCTTTTAATAATTTTGAAGAACAGTCTTTTAATAATTTTGAAAACTTGGATAAAGATAAAGAAAATATTAACTCCCTCTTGAAAATATCACAGACTGAAAAAACATCCTAAACTAAAAAAGCTATGTTTGTTTTACTGAGAAAAATGAGAGCAATGAACATTTCTGTTGATGGCAGTTATTCAAGAAAAATCCAACTGCTTTGCTATGAAGCTGTACACAAAAGAAGGCAGTTAACTCAAAATTTAAAGCCAGATAGTTTCAGACTTAGAAAATTGTGTGGTGAAGTGGAATCAATAAAATAAAAGTAAAGGTTTTTAAGTATGAATCTTATTTTGAATGTGTTCCTTATAGTGTATTTTAAATAATTATTTTTAATAGTATTTATAAAGAAAAATAAGTTTGGTACAAAAATTATAACTTAATAATCTAATACATTAGTCTTCTATTTTATTAACTTTTTTACTGATCCCAACAAGTTTGTAAAAACAAGTGTTTACTGTATATATTGTTAATAACAGAGTTACCCAAGATTTAAAACTATTTATGAAAATCTTAGCATTTTATGCATTAACAAAATATTCTTAACCTACGTCAAAGATTCATAATGATTAATTATTTATTTGGATTGTAGAGTTAAAAGTATGTAAACTTATTATATTTTGAGGAAGATTAAATATTACTTAATTATATTTAAAATGCACACCTTAATTTTACACCTACACAGTTTCAATGGGTTAAGTAACTTGTATACTTTAACATGGATTTAAGACCTAATTTTTTTTAAATCACTTTCAGAATTAGCTATTTTTTTTATTTTTGAAGACAGAGAAAAGTTTTTTCTTAGCTTCAACAAATAACTTTTGATAACACCACAATATTATATTTCTATTTGCTATTCAGAACCTCTCACAAACAGAACTTTTCATTTTAAAAAAATATTATTGGCAAAAAAACTCTAATATCAAATAATTTACAATAATAAACGATTATTAATTCATATATAATTATTTTTGAAACAATGTAAACTTTAAATACTTTCAATTATATATATATATATATATATATATATATATATATATATATATATATATATATATATAAATTATCAGGGAGATAACTTTTATATTAATGTGCAAGAGTATTAAATCAAAGATCTAACACTTTTATTAATCTAAAATAATTTTAGTGTATTTACACATGCAGTGTGAATGAAACAAACTTTTATGCAGTATGGTATAGTTTGAATTAATCCACAATTTGGATAGTTTTCAATCTGTTATTAGTGATCAATAGCGGTAAAAAAATTAATGAATTATTGGGATCACATGAATACATTTTAAACAAACATACTCGTTTTGAAAAGTTATAAAATTAGAAAATGTTTCATTTTATTAAAATTACACAGCTATCAATAATATTTTGATAAATTAAAGAAATTAATAATAATATACAAAATATATTAACTGTATAACAAATCTTCAGTTTTGGCTTCAGCAGCATCTGCATAGGAACTGTCAGAATCTAAACAACGAATACTAGATTCCTCAAATGTTGTAACATAACTAGGTGAGTCATCACTGTTACGCTGTAATGTTCGATTACAAAAGGGTAATGGATCATCAATACTATCTTCCTCTTCATCAGTGGAATAAGGAACAAGAGAATTAAACCTTCGCTTTGCAGGTCTTCTTACTTGAGGTTCAACATCTTCAATTTCCATCACTGATGGTGATTCATCAACCTGAATAACATTGAAACCACCAACATTTACAGGACTGGATGAATGAGAAAATTCAATGCTATCATAAATAAGATCACCACTTGCATTAATCCAGAAGTGATTTTCCTCAGAATCTGAAACATAGCTGGATGAATCTACTGAAGAGATACTAGAAACTTCTGAATCAATATGACCAAACAACATATAAGAGTCAAAAGCGCTACTACTTTCAAATGAAGAAGTCTCAGAATAGTCATTTTCTATAGAAGCTTTAAATTCACTTTCAAGTTTTTTTATCTTTTGGTTACTCATCTTCAGTTTGATGGTTTTCTCTAAAAAGAAATGAGAATAAAAATATAATCTATGAAAAAATAATTAAGAAACAACATTTTTAATGAAAGTCAAAACATTTTAAAAACATAACTTTAAATAAATTTTTATGCTTTTTTTACATATATTTTATGTAAAATAATATTAAAAAATTACATTTCATGCACTCAGCAATTTCCCTTAAATTTTATAAAATATAATGGCTCTCCATTATTTTTTTTTCAATGTGTGTTAGACATGTTTCTATCATGTGTAAATACATGGATAAAAGTGATTTCAATAATTACAAGGTATTCTATGGTAACCAAGTTTTTTTTAAAAAAATCTTATTGATATTAATGATTTGAAACATTTAAAGGATAAGTTTTATTTTATGAAATTAACACTGCAGTTAAATAAATATTTTTTTATAATGGTGTGGCACTGGATGACTAACCTTTCGCCACAACACAAATTGCTACTCATTTGTCGCTACCCAGTGGGCACCTGTGAACCAAGTCACGGAGGCAAGTAGCACAATAGCCATGCAATACTACCACAAACACATTTATAGGGCAAACCACAGTCACATCATCCCAGGAGAAAGGACAGAGAAGTAACATCCATGCACAAACTGTGATTTAAACCCAGGACTCACAGCTTAGTAGTCAGGAATGCTAACCACTCAGACATTGGTCGGCTCAGTTAAATAAGAAAATGTGAAAACAATTTCAGTTAACCATCAGAAGGAGCACTCTTGACACTGACATTAGAAATTGCATAGGGTGACTGGCTCTACCCAAATGTTATTTAAAAAATAAGCTTTACATTTAAAAAATTATTTCTTTAAAAACAATGATTACTCTTTAAACGTGAACCTATAATATTACTAAAGAAGCATTTTAGATGTTTAAGATAAAACATTCTTAAAACTATAAAAGCAGAATAATATGTTAGCATTAGACACTTCTGGCAAACATAAGCAGAATGATTATTACAAATCAAATAGTCACATTTAATATCAGAAATTGTGTGTGTGCGTTTATTTTTTACAACCAATACAACTGAATCTTGTTCTTACTTTATTCTTTAAATAATTATTAGTGGTAGCTTTAACTACTATGATACAAACTTATAAACAATTTCTATATATAGCTTATAGCAATGTATGTCTTTCATTGGTAACAAAATATCTCTTAAATGTACATATTAAATGAGTAGCAGAATTGTGTTCTAAATTTAAACATACAGCACATATGATCAGTAATTCCAATATCACGTATTGTTTAAAAATTTTACATTTTTAATTAAAATTAATGCAATTATTTTATTTACATTTATTAAAAATTTTTTTTTTAAAGACCAATTTTAATTTGGTGGAAACTACTTAAGAATCTTACCAATGATTGATTGCATAGGTATAATGTAATAGTACCTTTATGAAAATGTATTCAATGAAAAAAATTACATTTTGCCATATTTAGCTGTTTTTCACCCTTGGTGACTATTCATAATGGTCTCTATAACTGCCAAAAGTATCGCTGTGACTTGCTTAAGCATTTAATTTTATTTATCGTGCTTCAGACAAGTTGTGCACAAAATTTTTATTGGAATTTATGTAATTTAAGACTTTGAGCCATTAACATAACTATGTTATATAATTTTTGGTTCCATGTAAGAAATGTTCTATTTCTTTCGGATCATAAGCAGAGATATAATGGAAAAGTACCATTTTGCACTATTAATGTTTTCCCTAGTAATAGCAATATATACTATAAGACTTTAGACAGCCTTCCTGTCTAAGAGCCTCACTGTGGTAATGGGTTGACCCTGGATAGAATGGGCGAAGTATGTCAGGAGTATATACTCCTGTTAGGGCCACCCAAGACATGAAGGCCATTCCACTTTATCCCAGCTAATGTTAGACAGTTGAATGAGCTAAGTCGGACTTCTGCCTTTCTTAGGTGCTCAGTGTAGCTACTACTATCAGAAGCCCTCCATCTTTCATGTTCATGACGCCTTTGGTTTCATATAACGATATAGCCGATGGCCTTGCTAAAGATGGATCATCACTGCCTTTTCGTTCTGCTTATTTGCTGACTTTCCAAGAAATCTTCTCTAGGAGTAGGGCTCTTGCCAACTCATCTTGGAAAATTCCGCCGTCTCACATTTGGTACTGTGGCTCTGATCCTGGGGATCTTTGAGTTTCGACGGTGAAAGACGTGATCAGACTGCCTTTTCCAGACTCAGATCCGACCATCTTCGGACTCGATGGTTTTCCCAGGGCAAACAAGCCTTTTCCACCTGCACTTCGAGCAATACTAACGAAGCCAATTCCGAACACCTACTGAACTGCATTGGCTTTTCAAAGCGTAAACTTTTATACAGCCCTGGAGCTGTCCTCAATTCTTTGAAGACGAAGGATGTCATTGACCTGGTCTGATTCAGACCAGGAGATTAGAAAGAGACAGCCTAATAAAATTTAATACATAAAAATAGTTAAGTTGTTGGAATTAAGCCAAAAGATCAAGTACAGTGAAGTTGTTAAATGAAGGAAGAATATGGTTTCACTCAAGATATCAGCAACTACACTGTGGTTAAGTATTTATACAGAAACTCGTGTTCTGAGAGTAGAATGTTTGCGGCAAACACTGCAAGAGGCATGTCCATTAGGATACGTGAAAATGCATGATTATTCCACACTTTCAAATGAATAGAGTTTATTAGCTTGTTTTGAGATTTTGTCCATTTTCTTGGTAAGCTCAGAATTACAATTTTCGCTGGAGAGAAGAAAAAGTGGATGGAGATACTTAGTCATTTTTAACCAAAAGATATGTCTTTACTTTTCCAGTTGTTGAGGATCCATTAGAAAAAAAACTCCAAACCTAAGGCAATTGCTTTGCACACATTTATCTTTGTCTTTATAACTGGTACTTTAGATTTTGCAATGATGAACTAATATTTTAGAGTAAGCAACAGTATGGCTATCACTTTTATGCAATATTAAAAATAAATGAAAGTGATTATTTTTATTCATACTTTAAAAAATAATGATAAAAAGTTAACATATTTTAATTCAATTTCACCAAAGCTACAAATAAACTATTTTTAGATATAAACTTAATAAAAAAAAAAAGACATTTTATTCTTTTTTGACCAAATTAAATAAAATTAGCTCTTAAATATATTAATGTTTTCCAATGCATGAAAAAATACACAGCTCAAATCAAACTATTTTTAAAATATCTAGAAATATTTTTATAGATTTTGATATTTTATATTAATATTTAATTAGCAACTAAATCAATTAGGCAAAAGAAAATTGGAAGTACACAATTTTATTATTAAAAATTTGTAGATTATATATTTATCATTAAAATATATATTTTAGGACATTTCAATAAAAATAAGGATTTAAAAATACTGTAAAATGTTAAACATAAAATAAATAAAAAAATATTAAAATATTTAGTTTGCATTGACTTTGAAAAATATATTAGAAACATATCTAAATTGTAAGATAAAACATACCTTTCAATTTTTTCCGCAAATCTTTAATACAATCATGACAGTTTGGTTCACGTGAAGAAATTTTTAATTTGCAAGTTCTGCAACGTACGTATCTGTGAGCACAGCCAAGCATTTCATGTTCTAGCATATCTCCCTTCATAAACATCATTTTACAAGGTTGATTTCTACATTGTACCAATTCATATGCACAGTCTTTGATATGAGACTCGCAACTCTCAAGAGGAAACTGTTCTCTGCATCCCCTCACATGGTTGTGGCATCGTATATTTAATTTCATTATTATGTTTTTAACCAAAGGAACAACCTCTTGGAGGCTAGATCGAGTAGTTCTTTTGCGGCATATGGGGCAGTTTCTGTTGCTTTCAAGCCATTTCTCAATGCAGTTTCGGCAAAATACATGGTTACAAGGTGACTGAACAGGATCACAAAATACTGCCTGGCATATACTGCATACTAATTCTTCATGAGGAGCAGGATAGAAGTTATCCACCTGATATGCCCATGTAGGAGGTGCCATCTAACATGATTAATATCAATAATTATTTAATTAGCAGTTTAGTTTATATAAAATGAGTCATTTGTTACAATTTCAATTAGAAACAAGGAAATGCAAGTTTTATAATAGTATATATTACATTTTGTTGTTGAAAATCTAAAGAGTTCTTAATAAAATATTGTTAATAAATGGATTTATTTTTTGGAAGTTTTACAATTATGTTTGGAATTGACATTGTCAGTCTAATAAATAAACATTTATGTTACAGTTTATAGCTAACATACAAAGTTTAAAGCTCTAAACTTTTTTACATTTTAAGTTAAGATTTCAAACTTAGTAACTTATCACTGATGTTTTCTTTTCACTTTTTTATTTTTAACTTATTATTATTTATAAAATTAGCATTGAATTTTTATCATACAAGTCAAATTATTAATTTTTCTTAAATTTAATGTACTCATAAAATGGGGTTATAAATTTATGATACTTAACATATGCAATGATTTAAATTGCAATGGAACAATAATCAGTAATATTAAATACAAAACATTCCTAAAAATAGTATTGAATAAATGAAGATATAATTATGATAAAAATCAAGTGTATAAACACTTAACAAAATATCAACAAACGTAATCGTATTTTAATGAAAGAAATTTTTGGTGCCAGATATAAGAACTTTGATATCAGAAGTATAGTTACATAAGTTTGTATAGTTATCAAGTAAAAATTATACTTAAAATTTAAAAAAAAATTAATTTATAAGGGTAAAACTAGGTACTCGTATTATTTAACATAATTTTTTAAATCAATTTAAATCAACTTTTCCAAATCAAAAATTTAAGTACTTTTCAGCTTATTATACATAAATTTCTAAGAACTTGAAATATTTTCTTAATCTATATGGACTTTGGAAATTACCTTATACTTATCTAAATAACATTTTTCATTCGGAAATCGGAAATCAAATTTCTCTATCGATAAAACGTATTTAAAATTCACTTTAAATAATCGGATTTATTATTTTAGGTCAAATTCAAAGAACTGGACCATAAGAAAATCTGTTTAAATTGGAAAGATAGAAATATATAAATTATTAAATCTCCAAACTATATATTAGTAGTAACAATAATAGTAGGAATAAATTGATAATTTTTACTAACTAATATTATCAAATATTTAATAACGCTTTTGTAATCATGAATAACACATGCTTCAATGTAAAATAAATAAGGAATTCATGTCAAAAAATGATGCAATACAGTGCGTAAAATTAATAAGCAGCAATACAAATAATTTTTTTCAAAAGGTAGAGGACTCACCATACACAAATCTTCGCCACTTCCTATATTCTACAAATCAACTGTGCCTAAATATTGTTTTCTACAAACTTTGGCGAAGAGCAACTGTTAAAAAAGTTAAGCATGCAGTTAATAATTCAAAATACTTAAATGAAAATGTAAATAAAATAATAAATGCCATCTATTTGATTATAAAATAATAAGTTTTTTTAAGTTTTATAAATAAATTACATAAAAACTAAATTAATAATTTATAAAGTAATAATTAATTAAAAATACATAATTAAATCTATAAACTTTTATGTAATTTACTTAAATTTTGTAACTGTTATATTTTATAACTTTATACAACAATTTAACATTATATAAATAATGTTAAATCAAATCATTATTATTTATAAATAAGCGTTTACTTAAATATTGATATAAAGAGCTTATGTGATAATCTTCAAAAAAGAATTATTATATCTGCAACATTTCATTAACTGTAATTTTTTGTTTTTACATGTAATTAGGGATGGGACCTTGTTACTTTTCCTGTACTTATTACGTACTGAGTACAGTTACATTTACAGTAACAAGTATTTTACCCAGTATTTTTGGTACTTGTTACAAATGTTTTTGTACTGTCATCTATTGAATTAAAATATAATGACAAGTTTTTTCAATTAGAATAAAAACAAAATTAATAATAAATAAATTAATAATTAATTTAAACTAAATAAGTTGATCAATAATATTTTGTATTACACCATAAAATTAATTAATATAATTAATTTTACTTTAAATTATTATCATTTATAATTAAGCATTTACTTAAATATTAATAAAAACATTTATAAAAAATAATTACTATTTATGCAATCTTTCATTAATTGCACGTATTACCAGATCATAAAATGGAAAGAAAAAATATATAAAATTAGCAAAACCACTGAAAAAGTAAAAAGATTAATTATTTATCTGAAGTGATTTATTTACATAAATTATTCTAAACAGAGATGGAAGTGCAAGAATAATAGTGCAAGGCATATCAGCGAAGCTTTCAGAAGATACTATGCATACCGCGAATCTTCCAAGATGGACTAAAGTAACAAAATATTTTGCTTTATCGGCAAATCATGGCGTTGTCTTTTCCACTATTGGCGCCTAGTTTGTCTCCTTCTTGGATGGTCATTATTGGGCTTATCTGCTTGGCCAAGTTAGGCTACCCATAGTAGAACACTCTGTTCTGCCAAAATAGGAACATGTTTGGCTGTCAAGAAAAACAGGCATTCTTTCGGAGTGTTGGCAGGAGCCGTTGCTTCGTTGAGAGGAAGAATACTGAGCTTGAATATAAGGAAAATTGAGCATTTCGCATCATTGCATAACTCGATAATGCGCGTCCAGCCAGATATTTTCATAATTTTCTGGCCATTTATTCTTGGTGTCGCAATTTCAATGTCGGGCAGTGTATATTAGCCATAGAAGATCTTTTGGTTTGTTTTATAATTACGTTCAAAATTTTTCAATCCTATTTAATTTATTAATACACTTGAACTTAAATTAATTATTTTACAAACATCGAAGAATTCAATGTTTTAGTATTCGTGGTTAATGATTTCAAGTATCTTTCTATAAATTTTATGAAAGTGCATTTTTATTTGATCTTATAATGAGTACATTATAAACTCCAGTCAGAAAATGTAAAAGAAATCTAAATGTTGATGTGAAAATCTCTTTGTTGAATTATAAATGCGATATTCTTTTAACATTTGATTGAAGATTGAGAGTTTTAAAATTTTTTGTAGATCAAGGAACATTTTCAAGATCATTTTTTAGATTAGTACAATGAATTTTATTTGATAAGTTGTGACTGAAGACTAAGAATATATAATGAGGATATAAAGTTTTGTAAATGAATGAATTTCTTGATATAAGAATATAAGCTCCATAGTAAGTTACTTGTGAAAGATATTTAATTGGCTACAATTATTGCTCTGGTACATATTATATTACTATTCTTCACTCCTTCATTTCGAAAATTTTGATTAATTGAACAGTTTTTCTTGTATATCATTCATATGTGTTATTACATTAGATATTAAAAGTTTATAGAGATACCTTGAACAAAAATGTATTATAAATAATATATAACTTAAATTTATTCAACTTAAGTTAGCAAGAAAATGTGATTTGTTTTTCAAATGTATATGCAAAACATAGAAATTCAGTTTTTTAAAATACATAAATTAATAAATATATTACAAATTGAAATTTAAATTAAATATTTTGTTCTACATAAATAAATCATTATTCTGTTTCCTTACCAAATTTTTGTTCTGGTTTGAATTGAAACTGATTTCATAGAATGGGAAAAAATTTCTATCAGAACTTGTTGATCTCTAGCTAAAATAACAACTATGCAACATTTGGAAATTCTGATTATAGTGTTTGTAATTGATTGAAAACAGTTAACACTAAATTGAACTGTATAAAATTTACCTTATGTAATTCATTTGAGGAATGTAACATTCCATTCCAGAATTCTTTTCACTTCTAGAAATCAAGTAAGATGGTTTTTTTTTTTTTTTTTTTTTTTTTTTTAGAATTATCATTTATGTTACATGTGGTTGTAGAGAAAAAGTATTTATATAGTTACAGATACTCCATTTTCCTACACTCTCAGAGAGTAATTTTTTTTTAAAGAAAATATATTATTTACAACATTTTTACAATTTTTGAAAAAGCATTGTTTTTGAATTCTTCAATAAATGCCTTTTTGGCATTCTAAATATGTCATCAATAAGGGATGCAGATGAGAAGTGTCATAACTACAATATTTATTAAAACGAAATGCGAAAACAGTGTATATTTTAATTTTTGGGTGTTCGATCATTCCTGGAAGCTGAATTTTCTTTCTTCCAAAATAAAATTAATTTCTGTTTCAAAAACACCAAATTTTTTACACTGTAGAATATAATCTGATGAAATATTTATTTCCCATTTTTAAAAAATTAAATTAATCTCCAGTTTTATTATATAAAATACATCAATGGTATATTTATTATATGTCAATCAAATAACTTTATACCTTTTGAAAAAGGAATACTATTTTGAAAGAATATAGAAATATATATTTCAAAAATATTTAATTTGTTCAAAAACAAATTGTATTTTATTTTTCATTTAAGATTCATTTAATTCCAATTGATTTTGTGGCTCGACATAATTTAGATCTTACCTTAATGAAATTCAAAATATTTATGTATTAGGTACATAATCCTATCAATAAGCATTTACACTGCTGGAAAAAAGTAGGACATTAGGTTTTTTTCAAATAAGAGTAGAACTTGGAATTTTACAAAATAATTCCATTACAGCACTTTTAAAACTTATTTACAATCAAATAAATATATATTTAACATGAAGTAAAAAAAACCACTTGCTTATTATAATTAAAATTTAATTTCATTCACATCATACTGTGTGAAAAATGTTGAAGGACAGTTCTAAATAATGAAAATAAAAGTCTTGTTAATGAGGAGTTCTTCTGTCATTTGCATTAACTACTTCAAATACTCTATTTGCAATTGAATCATATAAGTCTTGAATTTTGGTTTAACAAATATTGTCCGAAACACAATTCAAAGTTCCTCGAAGTTCAATCAAAGATTCATTTTGCTTACCTTTGCGTAAACACGCCGAAAAGTTACTGACCACATATTTTAAACAATATTGAGGTCTGTACTTTTAGCAAGCTATGGTAAAACCCGAACATTATTTGTTTCAAACCAATTTTTAACGCCATTGACCGTGTGAATCGATGCTCCAAATTGTGGAAATATCCAATTTTCTCTTCCTATCTCAGCGCCATAGGAAAGAACTTCTGAATTTGAAATTTGAATGTAATCTTTATGCTTCTGTCTTTCATCCAGAAACACTAGATTGATCTTTCCAACGTATCAATTGATATCCAAACCATTAAACTGCCTCCTCCTATTTGTCAGGTAAAACAAGTTTCTTCTGGTGTACCCACAGACAATGTTAATATTGATAGCCGTCTGGATCCCTCTGAATTGAATTTATTTTAATCAGAAAAAATAACTGAAGTCCAGTCAGAGTTCCAAGACATGTGTTCTTTGACCAACTGTAGCCGGTGATTAATGTGCCATTCTTTCCAATATCTTTATAGTATAAAGAGCAATCCTGTTGTTAACACACAGCAACCCCGTTGTTTGCATGCAGTTACTTATTGGATTCCTTGTTGATTTGATATTTGGCACCATTTTTTAGTGCTACGAGAATACATATTTGGGAGGATTTGCCAATAACAGAGCAAGATGCAATTTTATTTTTTCAGGAGCTAAATAAATTACTTTAAATAAAAAACGAAAATGTACTAGTTTCTATGATATGAAATTTTATTTTGGTAAGCGTACGTTTTGGAAATGTAACTTAAGACCATGTGATCAGCTAATGGGTCTTAGCAAAGGCAACTGGCTTAAGGGAAAGCAGAATTTCATTTTGTTCAGGTTTGAGATTCAAATATTGCTGATGCGAGGAGTTGATGTTGATTAAATTTTGTGAAAAGCAAATCGATTTATCGGATAAAACTGTTGTGAAGTGGAATAATTAGATGTGGGAATTATGCATCTTGGATATGGAAAATAGACCAATCAAGAAGGTAGATGGATCAGATTGTACTGTAGAAATTAAACGAAAGTTTGTTTACTAAACGTAAAACTAATTGTGGTCGAGCATTACCAGAACAATGGCTGTTTGGTAGTATGTGCAGAGAAACAAAAGATTCGTTTGTCATTACTGTTCCTATTTGAACTGGCTCTACCCTTTTTGGTAAAATCATTGAAAACCTTGCAGATGGTGGCGCAATTTATTCTGACAGTTGGAAAGGTTACCAAACAAATAGAATAGAAATAGAAGGATCCCTGTATGCTAAAGTTAACCATACAATTTTGTTGATCCTGATAAAGGAGTTCATACACAAACAGTTCAGAGAATGTGAGGCAGTGCTAAATGGAGGAACAAGAGATGGACAGCGAGATATCATTTGAAATCTTATTTATTAGAGTTCATTTGCCGACATCATCAGACATCGCTGCAAAGGAAGCCACAAAAATTGATGAATCCGAAGCATTAGTGATTCCATATCTAAGATCTTCACTTATCAAACAACTGAAGCACTTCACACTTCAAAAATGGCAGTCTCTGTGGGACAATGCAACAACAGGTCGAATGACCAAACATCTACTCTCAGAAGTCTCTAGCAAGCTAACGTATGATAATCCATACCTCAACCAGCTGCTAACATTTCACGGCCCATTTCCACAGTATATCCAAAGATTCGGAAAGGTAGTTTCATCTACCTGTATCTGTGGAGCCCAAGGGGATCCTTTCCACTATGTCCCAGAGTGTCCAGAGATTGAGAAATACCACCTAAAGAAGAACTCCCAACAGACCTACATGAAGTTCCCGTGATTTTGCTTGAAAGATAATCACCGCAGATTACTCCTCACAAAGCTGATGATTCATCTCAACAAACGAGGATTAGAACTTTGTCAGGACTAGGCCACGCTTCCACAGACGATCTAGAAGATTCCACAGATGAGTCAGAAAACTATTCTTAAAGTCAACTTTCTTCCACAATTAATAATGATGAATAATTTTTTTTTAATTTAATGAAATTTATGAACTATATGTTCCAAATTGTTTGGACTTTTCGAACATTATAAGCCTGCTTTAAAGCTTTAAAAACTTTTTGAATCCTATTCCCATTTAGTACCTTAGAAACCTTTTAAATAATTTTTTTGAACCTATAATGCTTTTAAAAGCTAACGTGCTTATTAAACTTGTATAAGCTGCCTGCCTGTATATAGTTATCAACTTTCGTATCATGCCATTTTTTTCCTTTTCATAATTAAGTGTTCATACTATTTATAATATTGCTTTCAATGTATATAATGTTTTTAATGCCATAATTACCCTAGAAATTGTTAACTGTCTTTTCATTGATTGTAAATTGTTTCTCCATTGTTTGTTGTATGTATCATCATGTTATATTTTATTTTTAACTCAGAGAAAATATTCTTCTTGGTACCAATTTGTAAGCACAATTTCTTTGCCTTGTTAAATGCCCCGATGGTGGCGCCCTCACAGACCTCGTAGAGGTGTGGAGCATACTAGGTGTTGGGATGACGGCACCCGTTAACCTTAAGGTACAGTCCGGGGTCTCCCCACACAGTTATGTATGTATGTATGCCGACATCATCAGGTGAAAGAAAGTAGAGAAGACTCGAAGATTCTATTTCGTCCCATTTCCCACCAAGATCCGATGAACTACTTTGATTTTAAACAAAAGAATGTGTTTTGATTTTAAATAAAGTGTTTTATTTTATGATTTGTCACAAAACATTTTAGGTGTAGATTGACAGCCCTAAAAATAGTCAAATCTGTAGCTGTGGTGGCGTTAGTACGTAAGAACCGTTTTTTCTAATCACAAACCATCAATACTTCTAAAAAGTGATAGTTTATTACCGGAAACAACTTCCAAGCATTCAAAACCAGAGTTTTCATTTACGAATTAAATAATTTACAAGAAAAAAATAAAAATAACTATATAAACGAGATGCAAAGCGTTCAATAGAAAATAATCTAGTAAGAATCAAATTGTACTTCAACTGTTATTAAAAATTTACACACGTTTCCTCTCTTTCATAGTTAGTAACAAAAGTGAATATCAATAATAACAGCTGTTGCCAGAAACTTTATGAGAATTTTAATTCTAATTAACAAAGATATAGTACTTAATTTGTAAAAATCTACCCTTAATATGCAGATTATGAGAATATTCTTTGGCAATTATAAGCAATAAAGTATTTCTAACAGATGAACTATATGATTTTAGTTTTAGTGTTCTTGGATAAAATCAAATGTTTTTAAAATATTCAATTTATTTTGAGAAAGTGATTGTCTTAACACTGCAGAAAAAGTTCAAGACTTTTGTTACTTTTAATTAAAAATGAATTAAAAATTAAATTATTAAGCAAGAAAAATTTGTACAAAGGCTTTTTTATTACAAGAGTCATAAAGAATTAGTTTCCGAGGTAGTGGAGAAAAGGAAAACATTAAATTTGAATTAACATTCTTTAGTGTTTTTTATGTTAATAGTTTTTATAATATTTTTATATATTTCAATTACTAGAAAATTGATAAATGAAAATGCTTACCTATATATAGAATATCTAATACGTCCTTTCCAGACTTAGTCTTTGAAAGTCATATTTTTATTTCAAAGAATCGAAAGAATATATTTTTCCAAATTCGTAAATGAAATATTATATATTTATATGTTTCATAATGACGAAGTAAGACGGGCACATTTTATTTTCTGTAAAAAGTGTAACAATTTACAAAAGTGTACGCTTCAAGCACACAGCAATTTCTATAATTTTTTCACTTTTAATTATATAGTACAAAATAATTTAAATTTTCTTTGAAAATTTACCACTTGATACCATTTAAGTTTTGAATATATCTCAAAACATGTTTTCAGAATATTTGTAAGTGATTGGTACAAAGAAGCCCGGTGGCTTAGTGGCAGCGTTTCATGCTCCCATGATACAGGTAGGAGGTTCGATCCTCGGGCTGGGCAAGGTTGACTCAGCCTTTCATCCCTTCAGTGGGTCGATTAAGTGAGTACCAAGCATGCTTGGGAATTAAACACTGGGGGTCTTCCGTTAGGCTGACCACCTAACTAGGACATATGCTTCGCACCCCAGGGCCCTTGGTCATGAAAACAGTTATGTGCACAGTAGGCTTTGGCCCACATGGGATGTCGTGCCATGGAGTTTAGTTTTAGATTGCTACAAAAATAGATGTAAAAGAACCTTCTTAGGATATTTGTTAATGATTCGTCCAAATGAACTCATTAGAAGACGACCTCAGAACATCCTTTCTAGGGCGTCCTAAGTACTTCCTGAAATGGCATACTGGGGACGTTGGGATATATCTTAATGAGGTATATTTCGCTATGCTTGCAACTTTAACGGCACCCAAACGTAGAATTTGTATTTGTAAACATTGTTTATTTTCACTACTTATATAATTATTATTAATAGTAATAAAAATAATTTCTGTATCCATACATGTGTAGCCATGACGAAATACGTAAAATATAAATAATTTTTAATTCGAACAAATTTCTCAAATTTTTTATTTCATAACTGTAATATATAATTTACATAAATTTTAAAGAATAATAGGTATACTTTTATTCATTAATTTTCGTGTACCAGCTAGGCTGGCAACATAGGGTGCGCTGTTCCACTTTTCTTCATGAACCATATTTTGGTGTGGAATCCGACTTCCTCAGTACACATATGCTATAGGGACCCGTTTATAGGGTAGGCAACCATTCACACCTCATTCATTCAAGGAAAGGGCAAAGACAGGAGAGATAGAGAGAGAAAGTATATCCATACCCGAACCAGGATCGAACCCAGGACCTCCTTATCCGTAGTCAGGCACACTGACCACTAGACAAGTTGGGCGGCAATATGTATACTAAATCATTTAATTCAAGTTTTAATTTGTTTCAGTCAAGGAAGAAGTTTTTGAAATCAATACTGTCTCATCAAGAAATTGGCAGTAACCTTGTTGGTTATAGCACCTGTTCTCGTCATCGGCAGGTAGTGAGTTTCAATCAATCGCAGATACATCATGTTAGTTAATGACGATTGGGGTACGTTAAATATATATATATATATATATATATATATATATATATATATATATATATATATATATATATATATATATATATATATATATATATATATATATATGTATATATATATGTGTGTGTGTGTTACGGTCACAATGCCCTCTATATGAAATAAATCATGTCTGTAAAGTTTATGTATGGCAGATGTCTAGTAATTTTTATTTTAGTTTTTGAACATATATGCAATATTTCTCAATAATTATGCATTATTTAGGATATTATAGTTTATGATTATATGCTATATTAGGTTATAGTATTTTTATGATATAAGAAATTAACTTGGGGGAATATCAATTTCCAACTTTGTTGAGATTTGTTTTTAAATTTGAAGTTATTTTAAATTTTTAAATCGTATTTTATTTTTCACAGATTACACACATACTAATTTCTATATTAAAGCACATATTTTTCCTCCTAAAAGCCAGTGTCAAAAAATATTTTTCCACCTTATTTCTGATCCTTAACCAAAATTTCTGATTGGGATATCTGTTTTCAGTAATTCTGAATAAAAAATTATGTTTCTGAAGGTACTTGAGATAATATGTTAATATAACATGTTCAGCATTGGAGACATCCAAAGAATCAATAATTTATTTAATCGATATTTCTAGCGAATAATATGTGGAAGCAAATCATTTATTAGCTGCATTGTTGAAGACCTATTTCCCTAAAGACCAGAAGAATATATAATGACATATTTGAGCTTCTCATTATATCGTATATCGAAAACTAAATCACTATCGCTTATCTATCACTTAAATCATTGTTGAAGTAAATAAGATGAATGTTGATATAATGAATCGAAAATATTTTTCTATCAGAAAAAATTCAGAATTTTTCTCATTTATTTATCAAATTTATGTCTGTAATCATACAAACGATTTTAATGATTTAAATTTTTTTACTATATTTTTATGTAAATTGTATGAAATTTCCTCTTCATTTTAAAACTTTATGCAATAAAAATTATGGTCACAAATAAAATAAATGTCATAAATTACTGAAATCAGATTGATATTTAACATATTTTCGGCAAAATAAATGACGGATTTATGTACGATCTTTTAATAATACCATATAAGGAAAATTATATAATTTTTATGAAGGAATATTTCAATCAAAGAAATATGTGATTGATTACTTCACTATAAAGGATTTATCCACGAAGCAATTTTTTCATAACAACATATAAGGAAAATTATATAATTTGTATGAAGGAATATTTCAATCAAAGAAATATGTGATTGATTACTTCACTATAAAGGATTTATCCACGAAACAATTTTTTCATAATTCCATATAAGGAAAATTATATAGTTTGTATGAAGGAATATTTCAATCAAAGAAATATGTGATTGATTACTTCACTATAAAGGATTTATCCACGAAACAATTTTTTCATAATACCATATAAGGAAAATTATATAGTTTGCATGAAGGAATATTTCAATCAAAGAAATATGTGATTGATTATTTCACTAATACCTCTAAGGTAAATAATATAATTCACTTTCTTCTAGTTTCAAGTTGGACAGATTTCTGCCTAACAATTTTAGATTCACTTAGGCATAAATATGTAATGAATCAAAGCTTAAGAAGGATTTTTAATTAAAATGTCTTTTTAGAACTGACTAATTCAGTAATTTATAAAAGGAATTTTTAATGGCATTCTCTTATTGGTCATGGAACGAATTTATTCACAAGAAAAATATTTGAGAGAAATGCTTATTGCAGGGGTGGCCAAGGCCCTTGATAGTCCGAGCCATTTTTCAAAATTTGAAAATTTTCAAAACCGCAATTAAATACGTATATGAAGTATGTAAAAAGTATTATAAATATTTCTTACTGAAACTATCATATAAATTCTACTGTTTCAATAATTTTGTACTTTTATTAGTATTATATTGAAATCATATATAAATAAAAGTACAAAATATGTGTATTGAATTTAAATATTAAAAACTAAACATGTTTATTTTACTTCTCTTGATAATTGTCTAAAATTTGGCGACTAATTAGTGACAGCACTTCTTACTAATTCTTTGAGATGTTGGTTAGTTACTACTGGTCGATGTTTGGAATTTATGAATTTTAAAATGGAATAAAATGATTCAGATAAGTATGTTGTTCCGAATATAGAAATAGTTTTAAAAGCAGCCTTTTTATATATGAAAGGAATAAGTCGTATTCATGTACAAAAACATATTTTTAAGTTTAGATGATGCTTAATCAGTTGACAAAAGAAACATTCCTAATGATTATTTGTGGATTCTATTTCTGTATTTGCTATAATTTATTTGTTAGAATTTAATAAATCGGTATCTTATTGACAAACCTGAAGTTTCCTCTATTGCTTTCTATTATTTTATATTCAATTGTTGTTTTTTTTATTGTAGATAGGTTAAAAAATATAATATATTTACATTTTTATCATTTATAAAAAATTATCTCATTTTCATAAAGATATTTTTCATTTATACCCAGCAAACATAAGCCCATCGGTATTCTTACGGTCTGATATCGGCAGCACCTCCTAGGAGTCGGCATTGTCATGATGATTTTTTTTAATGATATCAATACCGGCGAATGCTTTCAAGAATCAAATATTATTGGAAAATGATTTCGGTTCAGATAAGGATGTCTTCCGGCAAGTGGCTACAAAGACTGATGGATTTTATTTGTTAAGATACCATGTGTGACACGCAAGTGTTGATAGATTGTATTGGTGACCATAAAAGCGAAATTTTGAATCTCGAGAAAAAGAATATTTTGAATCTTGAGTCTGAATATGCATGTAAGTAAACTTCTTTAAAAAAATTCGAAACAATGCGAAAAATCAACATATTCCAAATGAAATTTAAATTAAGGTTGGTACTGTTGTAAATCAAATAATAGGAACTGTAGAATTAAGCAAGAATCGAAAATTATCAATCATATAAAAATATAAGCTAAAATTGATGGTGCTGTGTGTGAGATTTCTTAACTTTCTTGAATTCCTCATTCCAAATGCTTTTTAAAAGTAACCAAAAGAAACTGTTAATTCTATATCCTCACAGTTCAACAGTTTATAGATTTAACTACAACTTTAAAGCATGAATATATCTTTATGGTCTGGAATCAACTTTAAACTGTAAGAAAATCACTTTCAAACTTTAAGTTTGCAATTGAGAGCGACAAGTAACTACAAAGCAAAAACCGTATGGTTGTTGCTTTATGATTACTTGTCACTCTTTAGCAATTAACTAAATTAACATAAATCATTCCATGAACACCACATTGACGGACATATATTTCTTCTACAACCTAGTCAATGGAAAGTTATGCCTTACAAGGTTTTGGCTAGAAATGATTTTAAAGAAACTCTAAACAAATTATTGATGTTTACATCCTTAAGTGGGTAGATAATGGGTTATTTATGGAAGTCCTGTTACATTCATCCTACTAGAATATCTGATCAATTCCTTTTTAGTTATTTCCTGCAGAGAAATATGAAATACATTATTTACGATTCATTCTGCTCGTTCCGACGAGGAACTAGTTGCTAGAATTTTTCTCCTGGTGGTTATATCGAGGAAATGGGGATATCTTTGAAAATACTCTCATGTCCATAAATTAAGGATAATTCAGAATCACACAGAGATTAAACTCTAAAATAAAAATTTAACATGTAGAATTCTCACACGCTCCTTGAAGAATAATATGTAAATTACAAGAAACCACCAGATGGTACCGATAGTACGTCACAATGACAAGAGTGTAAGAGAGGGGTATGTAAGGAATGATTGCAAAGTAAAGTTATTCACAAGCGCTTTAAAAACCTTTCAGTGCAATAACTGCATAGTTATGGCACAAGGGAAGCATTTGAATGATGTTTTACGAGGTAGAATTATCGGCCGTCTGGAATGTGGGCGTACCCAGCAGGAAGTATCCGAGGAACTTGGAATCGCCCAGAGTGTTATCCCAGGCTTTGGCAACGGTTTCGAGATGATGATGATAATGTGAGTAGATATTACAGCACAGGTTGCCCCAGAGTTACAACACCGTATGGATTTGATAGTTGGGTGTTTCGGCTCAAAGTAAGTTAGGTCATATGAAATTCTAGGCTATATATACAAAAAGTTTAGATAGGTTATACATAATGCATTAAAATAGGTCAATACAACATGTTGCTCAATACAACATGTTGCTCATCAATACAACATGAAGACAATAATTGTGATTAAGTAATTAAGTGAGAGCGCTGGAATGATAGTGAGATAATAGCAAACAAATAATAATGAACTATATAGAAGGAGATGAAAAACAGGCGAAATGTTACAGGTAGAGAGGGAAATGTCTAAATGTAGAACATGAGAGAGATGGAGTATGCGGATTTTACGGCTCATCTTCTTCCAGGTGAAGTTAATACGGACAGTTGTAGCTTTGTGATTATAGGACATCGGCCTTCTGTCCGGCAGTGCGGGGTTCGATTCCGAATGCCGCCTTAGTCTCACCCAGCACATGCGATGTACGTGCTCGTTAAATTTGTTAGATCGAAAGCCCTGTAGTCGGTCGTTGATCAGTTACCATGGATGTAATGATCTGTAGAAAATTTCCTCTTCTGATCTGAAGGATCAATCTCAAAACTGAGGAGTGGATCATCTGGTGGTGCCATCTATCGGAGAAATTTAGAGCAAAATCGTACTTTTACTTTCGTGGTGCTCTGGTTAAGCGAAAGATTCACCCTACTGCGACTTAAATTCGCATAGCCTATGACATAGCAGGCTTGGTTTGTGCACGTGGCATAAGTAACAACGACAACCTTCATTAATACTTACCATTGCAGTTAGTTATCCAAGATTTAAAGTTTCTCTAATAATAACCTCGATTCCAGTTTCTCAACCATAAAAGCAAAAATGAATAAAATCTTGGATAATAAAAAATACATGCAAAGGAAAAATGCATGGAATTGAGTAAGTAAAATAATTTTTCAATATCTTAGCTCGTAAATAGGGATTACAATTATTATCGCGTCTATGTGGGACTCTATTAAGTACCAGCCAATAATTTGTAAAATCGTGAGTGTTCGTAAATTAAAGATTCGTAAAAACGAGCGTCTACTGTACACATATATTTATTTATTTAAGCAGATTTTTATAGAAATAGCTGTGATAAAGTATTTAAATAAAATGTAGGTATTTTCTCTTAATATGAAGAGATTTGACATGAAAGAATTTATTTATGAAGTTATTTTATTTAAAAATTTTTTTAGTATTATAAAAGAATAATGACTTTAAATTATGTTACACAAATCAATAATATTCTCTGGTATTTGCAAAAATCTAATCGGATATGAGAATAATCTTTCATAAAATTTCGGCAAGTCAAATTTTTAGATTCTGACAATTTTGTATTCTTCTGGTTATACATAACTAAAATTTTTCTTTTTGACTGTTATATGACTCAGATGTATATAATTTTACACTATATTTATTTCTCAATATTTTTTAAACAAAAATTATAGACATGTATTCATGTCATATAACAGCTTCAGTATTAAATAAATCACACAAAATATCGCTTAACACATTTATTGTACTTTCAAGATTATTTGATACATAAAATATTATATCAAAAAGACCTCATTGTAACTTTCATTTTCCTATGAATCTTTCCTATTGTCCAAGCTGGTAACTTGTAAATGGTGAAGGAAGAGGTCCATATGGATATCCCCAACCAGCATCCGAGGAGACCCCCAATGTTGCTGAACAGTTCAACTTCCTATATAAAATGTGAAGAATAATAAATGTAATACCCCAATAAAGAAATTAATCTAAATTGATGATTGAAATTCTTGAAGTAAGAAATTGACGGTAAGGCATTTTCAATATATCTAGACAAAATAATTAATAAATGTGACAATTCTATGAGGCAGGCAAGTTGAGGGAGATGAAATAATAATAAACATAATTTAATTCATAAAACTTATTTAAAAAGGATTATGCAGCTGTATATCAGCAATATTTTTTAAACGAACACATGTTAAGCTAGTGTGCAGGGAGAATAAATCTACTTTACATAGTTTAAAATCTAAGTACCACAATCCCCAATCTTAATGTGCCCTAAGATTGGGGATTGTGGTACTGGGTAACAGTATATACTGGTATTTAAATCCGTATCTTATTTAGTTCTAATTTTGTTAAATGTTTAATTGAACATACTTGAATTCTTTATGATTACATTCAGATATATAAACAATAGTTCAGATATTTCGTTACGCTTTTGTGATAGCCAATAATTTAAAACAAAAATTTTAAAATATTTTGATTTGGGTACCTCATAAACATTACGAAAATCCAGCACATGGGACAAATTGCCAATTTCTTCACTTGTACTATGATGTATTATTTCAGTTAATTTTAGCAATCTAATTCAAAAATAAAATCCAATTAAATGAGATTTTTGATAAAGTCAAAATATAATTATAATCTATCCATTAAATGTCAATACCGAGGTCATCCACTTACTTCTAACAGCATATGCAAGAGTGAAAATAAACGTTTGTATATCAAAAAATACATGGAAATGTTTTCTTTTTACTTTTTTCTCGATTGTTTTCTCTATATTCAGATACAGTGTACAAAAATATCTGGTAATTGCATAATTTTAATTAATTAAACAAATATCAAAAATGTTAAAATTTTTGATGCCCAGTTTGTCCAACTGGGGTTGCAAGTATCTTATCAACAGTTGGAGTTGTCACTCACAGTTTAAGAAACTTTGATTTAAAAATTAATATGAATCATTAATGACTTGCAATTTAAAAAAATTGTTTCGCAGTTTATATCGGTTAACTAATATATAAAGAAAGTCAAGAACGCTGGAAATAAATATGTAAGCAAGCACCGATTTGCGGAATTCTCAGTAAAGATGAGTAAAAATGATATGCATTTTCTTGTTTATTACTATAATACACTACCCGACACTGAAAATGAAACACCAAGAAGGAGTGAGGCCAGAAAATTCTGCAAATTTCAGGGTAGACTCATCTTACCCAGTTATGTAAATGACATGAAATGCGCAGCACTTCATCGCACATAGGATAACATATAAAGTGAGGAAATGGCAAAGTGGGCGATTTTCGTGCCGTTATTGCTGTTTAGAAAATAATCGTTGACAGTTTGTTCTTGTAGAAAAGGATGCCTGTAATTGCAGAGAATACTAGGTCATAGTCGCTCCAGTAGACAGATGAGTTTACGAGGGCCATGGTGATAGGCCTGAAAAGGGCAGGCAGGTCCTTACGACCAATCACAGCAGCCAGATACCTGGACGCGTCCACAGTGCACTGGCTGTGGCACAGATGGTTGGCAAAGGAAATTTGAACGTTTGTGGGATGCCGGTGCATCCAGAGTAACGTCAGAGAGGGTGGATTGAGGTGAAAGCGCGGCCGACTCCAAGCACAGTCTACCAAAATTCTGCAATATGTTCAAGACATCCTTTATGCTTCCACATCGAGCAGAACCATTTGCCGTCGATATGTTGCTAGTGGTTTGCGCTCATGGCGTCTGTTAAGAAGATTGCCATTGAACCTACAGCATAGACACCAAAGTCTGGTAAGGTGCCGAATTAGAGCGATGTTGAAGATTGAAGAAGCACAGGATTGTTTTTCATACGAGTGTTGCGTCGACTTGGAGACAGTTTCAATCCTGCAACAAATGTGGAACATTTCATCACGCGACAACTTGGCATCATGATTTGGGGAGTCATTACTTACGATTTCAGGTCTACTCTAGTCCGTATCCCGACACTATGGCAGCCCAACGTAACGTGGATTATATGCTGCGGCCTTTGACACTCCCGTACTTTCAGGGAATTTCTTTATAAATTGCCCTTTATTAGCAGGATAATGCCCGACCACACATTGCTCGCATCAGCCAACATGCCTGAAAGGTATACAGCTGCTTTCCTGACTACCATTACCACCAGATCTCTCACCTATCGAGCACATTTAGGGTATGATTTGACACCCTTTGCAGACCCTGCCACTGCCTTCTTCAGAAGACACACTTTGGCGAATTCTTCACAGAGAATGGAGAGTCATTCCTGAAGAAGCCATCTGCACTCTCATTGACTTTGTGCCTAGACTTGTTGCTTCGTGTATCGCCATTCAGAATGGTTCTACAACCTACTGACCCGACCTTGTTCTCTCTGTATTTTGTATATAGTTTGGAAATATAGATCACTTACTGTTTGTTGCTGTTTTTCTTTGTTTGTTAAGTTTCGTCACTTTCTGGCAACACTCTCTTGATGTTGCATTTTCAATATCGGGCAGTGCATTTTCAGTCACTATGATATTTATAAAACTTAAATTTCCAACCATATTACTCTTATTTTAAAAATATAAATAAATAATGCATTTTATTTTTAGTTATTTATAACCATTGTTATAAAAGTTCCTTTTTAAAAAACAATGAAATACATCAAATTTTTAAAAAATGAAAATCAATAATAAACGATTTATGTTATATTGATATAATACATAATTAAGAATAAAATGTAATTAAATAATTTTAACTTTGTTTTTATAATTAACTCAAAACTGCTCTATTCTTCAGAACAAATAAACCGAAAAATATTCCAAAAAAAAATTGTTTCCATTCACTTTAATTAAATGGGCTATATTTATTTCAAACTCAGGGCACTAGAAATGCTACAATATTAATCTGCAACATGTAATAAGTTTTTTTGCAAAGAAATACCTGGAAACTTTATGATTTGTATTTATTTGAATGAACACTATTACAAATTTCTTTATGGAATAGTTATACACACATATGTATATATATATATATATATATATATATATATATATATATATATATATATATATATATATATATATATATATATATATATATATATATATATATTAATATATTATATATATATATCATCATCAGCAGCAGCAGCTTTAGCACGACAGCCCTTTGTGGGCCTTGGCCTTCTTCAGAAGTCTCTGCCATTCCGCCCCTTTTCTAAAAATGGACCTCCAGTTCTTGACTTTAAGTATATCGAAGTCTTCTTCCAGGCAATCCTTCCATCTCATTCTAGATAGTTTTATTGATTTAATGATGTCTTCTTCTCCATATATATATATATATATATATATATATATATATATATATATATATATATATATATTGAATCTTTAAAAGTATGATTGATTAAATTGGTAGTGGTCGCAATGTCTTTTAAGTGAAATGATTCCTCTGGGGTGGCAGGTCAAGTATAATGCGTTTTCTGCATGATCCCTGCTTTTGAACTACAAAATCTCTTACGCAGCTGCTTCCATAAGGAAGTATAATGGTGCAACAACACGTATGATTGGCAATCCAAAATATTTTTTTTCTGATCAATATTTCACCTAATAAGACAGTATAAAAATAAGCAGAATAGCTTACACTAAAAATTAAATGCTATCTGTATGCATTTCTAAGGACTTTTATATGCCACTTCTGTACTGGTGTTTTTGACAGAGTGGGTCTGTTCTCTGATTCGCATGTTGCAATTCACAGATCATAGATTCAATCTCTCCCTTATCTTGTAAAATTCTCCAAATCAAGGAGCTCTTGGAAATTTTGACATCATGAAAGAAACATGTGATCCAAAGGGTACCACTGTGACATCTATGGAAACGAGCAGGCGGGCTTCTTCGCAAAGAAGGGTACAGGACTTCTCCAGCCAAAACATACAGATATTTCCTACCACGCTATAAAGCTACACCTAAAGCAAATTTTTAAAAGAATTCAAGCTTTTAATCTACAAGAAAGGATAAAAGCCAAGCTGTGGAAAGACGACCTTCTGAATATCCCAGGTGGTCCACACTTTTGAAGTTGTGTCACAGTTTCGACTCCTGATGGGCCATGACAATCATGCTGAACACTTCCACCGCAATGACATCTAAATTCATCCGACTATCAGCTCTACAATTTGGCAGAGACCATGAATAGGACCCACCTCCACCACTGTGTTGCACTGCATGGCTACTCTGAATCATCGCTTTATTGGCAAGCCAGAGAACTTTTGGGGTAATGACTCCGCCGGTCATCTCGTCTACGTTTATGCACCTGTCCTGTCTTCGTCTCATGTTTATTTTGTTATTTTTTATGTGTTTCATTTGTGTTATTCCTTGCATATGCTCTGTCATTGGAAATAAATAAAATATACCACTTTTGTAATCTAACAATAGTAAAGACTTCTCCAAAAAGTTAGTGATGCTAGTTAGTGTCAACATATTTAAAACTACGATAAAAGAGTTAAAATACCTGAAATAAAATTGTTAAAAAAAGATATTAGAAGAAAAAGTTATCATTAAGAATTCATAATATTCTTATACAATAAGAAAACACCTTGCGGAGAGTAATTTTTAAAGTTCTAGTTTAGCAAATCTCAAAATAGGAGAAATGATTCCAATATCTATAATTGATTGACAATTTTTAGGGGTTTTGCTTTGAAATTCTCATGGTTTTATATCTTTAGACATGATAATATGATTCATTACTAATGAAAAAATTTCTTTCTAAAAATTAAAACTGTATGGATGGTAAGAACCAAGTGATTGTTCTTAGCTATTTGTACATATTTTATAATGCATGTAACTAAATCAATATAGTGACATGCCTTGCTTGTAAATGGTTCATAAAAATTAACGTATTTTAAGCGTAAAAACATTGATTTGATTTATAATTAGCTCTACTTTAACCATTGAGGGCAAAAATTTTCATTTAATTGTTCGAATTTTTAAGTATAAAAATCTAATAAACTATAAATATATATATATTTGTGCAATAATCTCAAATCATCCTAAAAATTTCATAAGAACATTATAATTATCGAAGAATAAAATGGTTTGACCAATAGATAGTTCATAATTCAATGAATATTTATTCTTTGCAACTTCTTTACAAGGTAAAATTGTTTTCTTCTGTGAAACACAACGATGTTTGTGGTTGAAAAGGTAATCTATTTCCAATGTAATTTCGAGTTACTTACCTCGGAAAATAAAAGTAATTTATTTTTCAAGTAAGAAATTAAAATAGTGTCTATAGAATAATAGACTAAAACAAGCTGATTTGCAATTTTTATCTATATTCCTTAAATATAGTGATAACTTGTCAAAAATTTGTGCAAAATGACACATTGTTAAAGATGGCGATGATCAGGGGAAATGATTATTTTATGGTCCAGTAGGTAAAAAATTTCGTAAGTGAACATAACTACGAACGATTCGCATTAAGTATTCTACATATCAGAAGCATTTATTTTCTTTTGTTTGTTCGCAAATTTAACGAAGATATGTTTAACAAGTGTTATAATTTCGCCACTGGAAGATGATTAAAATTTCGAAAGGATTGGCTATGTTTCGTGGTATAAATGATCAAAAATACGTATCCAGAGCTTAATATAATGTATATAATGTACTAAACAAGTTAAACATTTTCTTATTTAATCATATCAACGGTGACCTGATAGCGAAATTGTTTTCTTATGATTGCGAGGCAAATTCTGCTATTTTGAATCTTTGGGAAAATCGATAGTCTGAGATGACCTAAGTAATTTAATGCACTTTAAGAGTACAGGGTGATCTTTTTTAAAGTGACAGTGTTTGGAGTGTCCTGCAGCGCGATCTAATTGCCGAAATGACACCAAACTTGGTATTTAGACTAATCAAAACATAGGAAAAAAGATTCCGTAAAAAATAGTTCCAAAAGTCACCTATAGGGCATTTTATGGCGCTGTTGCATTTTACAATAACGAGAATTAGCATAAAACATGGGTATCAATGAAAAATGAAAATATTGTGCAATGACAGTGCCTGCAATAGGGTCTATAAAAGCAAATAGTAGACAGCTCCGACAAGTAATCTCAGCTGAAGTAAATGAGCTCCAGTGGCCATGCCTCTCACGTTACCGGAACATGCGTTTATATTGGCGGAGTATCAAATTTGTCTATTCTAAAGAAAACATAACGAAGACAGGGCGGGATATTCCTCATGATATGTTACGTACGGCTGTAGAGAACGTTGTGCACAAAATGCACGGTGTTATTTCTGAGAACGGTACTCACATGGAATGTGGTCTAATTCCTCACCGGGGAAGTTAATGTCGTAAATAAACATTAATAATTTTACTGTACGATTGTATGTGTTAGTAATTCTCTTTTCTCACAATTTACACATTGTAAAGAGTCACAAAATGCCCTAGCGGTGAGTTTCGGAACTAAAAAATATTTTACTGAGTCTTTTTTCCCATGTTTTGATTAGTCTGAATACCAAGTTTGGCGCCATTTTGGCAATTAGATCGCGCTACAGGGTGTTCCAAATACTGTCACTTTAAAAAAAGATCAGCCTGTACATTGTTTTGCAGCTGATATGTTGTGACATGGAGAGAAAGAAATCAGCTTTGGGGTTAACTTAGTTACTTTAAAATTACGTAGATATGTTAACCGGCTTATCAGTCATCAGAAATAGACAATCGGTAACATAGCATAATGAAACAATAAACGCTATTTTCCCCAATGAATATATGGTTGATCTTAGCGAAATCATAATATTCACTAATCAGAAAGTTGTATACAGTAATGCATTTTATAAATATGAAACAATAAGGAATGAAATATTAATCATTAAAGTACTTACAACATATTTTGGTAAATGTTGGTATACAAGTATTTCAGGTTTTTCAACATAAATGTCTACTTGAATGAGTCTCCTATAAAATATTTAATGATAGTAACCAATGACGATAACAATTGTAACAATGTTTTATGTTATTTGTTGTTCAAAATTAATGTTTAGAGAAATCAAGTTTTATGCTATATAAATTTAAATTTATTTAATTACATATTTTTTAGTTCATAACACTTAATTTATATATCTATACATAAACTATGCTCTAAAAAATTAATGTTAAAAGAATAAAATATAGAAAATCTACTGCCATTAGACAGTGTCTAACTTTTAAATTTAATAAAGAAAATCCATTGTTCAAAATTTTCATTATTAGATACTATTTTGTTCAATCGGATGCTAAGTTAATTGCATTTGGTCTAGTTGAATTGCATTGAAGCAAGATACTATTGTTTAGTGAGTGCGACTGCAGTTGAAGGAACAAAATCTTTAGGAACAAATTTAAAGAACAGATTATAATGATACTTTGGAGTTTAAGAAACAAATTACAAAGATAAAACAATATATTTTTAAAACATTTTTCTTCCTAAGCAATAGAAAAACTATTTTCTCTAAAAAAAGAAAAAAACTTTTCCCTTCCTCTAAAGATGGGTATTGCTTTCGTTCCTAAGTTATGGGTTTTAAAATATGAGCAAGTTATTAAAATTACTGCACTTTTAATGCTCTTTAAGTAAGATTATTGCGGGTATTTATAAGACATTTCAGCTATTATATTCGTTGTAACATATAACCAAATTTTTCAATTTAAGTTAAGAAAAAGATTTTTAATTTATCGTTATGCCTAAAACTGATCGTATCAGATAAAAATGCAATAGTATGCATTGGCAATATAAATAAAATAAATCTCGCTTATATGAATTTTTATTAATGTATTATATTTTATTAATGTAATATATAAGATCCAAAATGTATAACTATATAACTTTTTATTAGATATACAAGATTCAATACGCTTACTGTCCAGACAGTCCTGTCATCTAATGAGCAGCATGAAAAGAGAATGAGAAATGGTAGAGGAAAACTTAAAATCACTTCATTTTAAATATTCTTAAAGTTACTGACCTTTGGTTTCTTTCTACCAGCCTTCAATGAAGAAACACTCCCCTGGATTTTGAATGGGAACTTATATTTCCTAAATAGAAAAATTAACAAGTCTAACAATTTAAAAGACAAGGCATTCATCGTAAAATTTCAAGTAATATAAAACCATTCAGTAAAAATATCCACATTAATTAATGATCATTCTAGAAATCATTATGTTGATTATCATTCATTATGTCAAATTATATATGATATATAAATGCAAGTATGTGAAAACAATATCCTCATAATCATATCATATTGAATTGTTTAGACCTATGCTAAAATATTGTATTAATATTGCACATTGCAGTGGTGACATAAATACTATGCTGAATTGCATAAATTTGTCATAAATATATTTGATACCTGTGCCATTTAAGATTCAGAAATGAACTGTTGTTGTTGTTGTCGTGTGACAGCTAGGCTGGCAATATGGGATGCGCTGCTCCACTTTTTTTAACTGAACCCTATTTTGGTGTGGAGTCCGACTTCTTCAGTACACACATGCCATAGGAACCCGTTTATAGGATAGGCAATCATTTACAACACATTCATATACAGAAAGGACAAAGACAGAATATATAGAGAGAGATAAATATTAAAATTTCTTTTACTGATTTTCAATCATGACAAGGTTGTAAATGTCATTATTCCAAAATCTCTAAAAGTATATAACAGAAATTTACAGAACTCTAAAGACCCATTTTATAAATTATGGTGATGAATTTAAATTCCATATTGAAAATGAAATTAATGTAAGAAAATAGCTTTTTATTGGTTTCATTTCTAGGTTTAGAAAACATATTATTGTGATGTGACTGAATAACTTAATTATCTCGCTGGAAAAAATGATTAATAAATAATAATTAAACTATAGATATATATATATTGTCTTTCAAAAAATATTTTTATTATGTAATAACGTATCGGATACTTAAATATCCGGTACTTATACCATAAATATTCATTTATATATATATATATATATATGTGTGTGTGTGTGTGTGTTGTTGTCGTGTGCCAGCTAGGCTAGCTTTATAGGGTGCGCTGCTCTACTTTTCCAACTGAACCATATTAGGTGTGGAGTCCGACTTCCTCAGTACAGATATGCCATAGGAACGCGTTTATAGGGTAGGCAACCATTCCTACAAGGAAAGGACAAAGACAGGATAAATAGAGAGAGAAAGAACATCCATGCCCGAACCGGTATTCGAACCCAGGACCTCCCTATCCGCAGTTAGGCACGCTGACCACTAGACAAGTTGGGCGGCATAGATAGATAGATAGATTAGATTAGTTATATTAATAGGATAGATAGATTAATAAGATAGATAAATTAGATAGATAGATATTTCTGCTAAACTTCATTATTTTTAAATTTCATTAAATGAAACTAAACACAGTGACATGACAGAGCATTGATTGGGAATGAAGACTTACAGTGCCCATATATGTTTTCTTGATAGGAGGTCCTGGGGTGTAAAACATAAATCCTGGTTAGGCAGTCAGCCAAACGTGAAACCCCACAGTGCTTTTAGTTCTTAGGGATCAAGTATACTTTGTACTCTGTTTTATCGACCCACAAAAGGTATGAAAGGCTAAGTCGACTTTGCCCAACCCGAGGACTGAACCTCAGACCGACTTGGGGGCTTTTTTGAAGTTAGATCATCAAATTCAATTTAACATTCAGAATTGTATTGTTATTATTTCTCCTTAGGAAAGAATCTCTATGATTGGGCAGAAGATGAAGGTCGCAGTGATGACTCGAATGACTACGTTAAGCTAGTTCCAGAATTCAGATTTTTCACTCCAACAAAGATAAATGCAGATTTATCAGAAATTCAGACTTCAATATTTTAACAAAAGCCTTAAAGACGATTTCGATAAAAGAAGACGTACAGTTTTTATTATACATGGCTATTTAGGTGGCAATGCACAATGGCCTGTAGTAAGTATTCAGCTTATTTTACTGCATATTTGTTTTCTTCTCATTTGTACCAATTTATTTGAATGCAATTTTATATAAATTATGAGTGTATTTTAAACTGATTATATAAAATATTTCGTTATTTTAATATTTATTATACCGTAGTCAGGAGATCTGACTACTAGACAGGGAGGGTGGCTAGAAATGTACTGACACAAACATTTAACTCAAATAAATATTCATACGTTTTTCTAAATTAATTCATGATCATTCTAATTAATTATTAAATTATGATTTAATTAGAAACTTCAGTGTCGGTCTTCCTCATTCAACATTTTCTTTTTTATTTCTAAAAGCATAGAGAAAAATTAATAAAGAATTTTTAAATTATTTATGATTCATGATTCTTTATATAATGTATTGTTATAAAACTAAACTATACATGGCACGACAGCCCATATGGGCCAAGGCCTACAGTGCCCATAGCTGTTTTCATGACCGAGGGCCCTAGGGTGCGAAGCATATGCCCCAGTTAGGTGGTCAGCCTAACGTAAGACCCCCAGTGTTTAGTTCCGAAGCATGCTTGGTAATCAGTTAATCGACCCACTGAAGGGATGAAAGACTGAGTCAACCTTGCCCAGCCCGAGGATCGAACCTCGGACCTGTGTCATGGCAGCGTGAAACGCTGCCCCTATGCCACCGGGCTTCTGTACTATATAATTAATGAAAAAATTATAGAAATTGATGTGTGCTTGAAGCGTGCACTTTTGTAAATTGTTCCACTTTTTACAGAAAATAAAATGTACCCGTTTTACATCGTCATTATGAAACATATAAATATAAAATATTTCATTTACGAATTTGGCAAAATACATTCTTTCGATTCTATGAAATAAAAATATGATTTTCAAAGACTAAATCTGGAAAGAACGTATTAGATATTCTATATATAGGTAAGCATTTTTATTTATGAATTTTCTAGTAATTGAAATATATAAAAATATTATAAAAACTATTAGCATAAAAAACACTAAAGAATGTTAATTCAAATTTAATGCTTTCCTTTTCTCCACTACCTCGGAAACTAATTCTTTATGACTCTTGGAATAAAAAAGCCTTTGTACAAATTTTTCTTGCTTAATAATTTAATTTTTAATGCATTTTTAATTAAAAGTAACAAAAGTCTTGAACTTTTTCTGCAGTGTTAAAAGGCAATCACTTTATCAAAATAAATTTAATACTTTAAAAACATTTGATTTTCTCCAAGAACACTAAAACTAAAATCATATAGTTCATCTGTTAGAAATACTTTATTTTACTTATAATTACCAAAGAATACTCTCATAATCTGCATATAAAGGGTAGATTTTCTTGTGTGTTAGTACTGGCAAAACTTTCCGTTATTTTCAAAGAAAAATGTTACTTTTTTGTTAAGTCTAACTTATATAATAGTTAATTAAATGTATAATAGAGATATAATACTCACGTGCATTCATCTTTACATTTTGATATGCAGGATACACCATTGTCTATTGCTTCCACAACATTGCAGATATCCTTCTCACCACCTAAAATTCAACGAATATTTGAATAAGATTTAATAAATTTTTTTTTAAATCCATCATATTAACTAATAATATATTATAGAATATTCTATATTCCTATATATACACTGCCACATATTGGAAATGCAACACCAAGAAAAAGTTACCAAAATGTGACAAAACTTGGCCGGCGGAGAGAGACAGTAACGAATAATAAGTGATATGTATTTCGAAATGATCTGCAGAACGAGAACAGGGTCAGGTCGGTAGGTTGAAGGACCAACTTGGACTGAGATACACGAAGCAATATGTCTAACCTCAGAGTCAGTGAGTACGGGTGGCATCCTGAGGAATGACTCTCTATTCCCTGTTAACTGTTGGCTGAAGTGCGTCTTTTGAAGGAAGCAGTGGTATGGTCTACAAATCGCGTCCAACCATATTTCAAATGGGTTCGACTAGTGAGAAATCTGACCAACACGGTGGTCAGGGTAGCAGCTGTACACCTTGCAGGTCATGTTGGCTGAAGCGAGCAATGTGCAGTTGGGTGTTATCTTGTTGATAAAGAGCATTGGGTAACCCCTGAAGATAGGGAGTGTAACCGGCTGCAGCACATCATCCATGAAACGTTGGGCTTTCAAAATGTCATGAATACGATCTAGAGCTGACCTGGAATCGTACAGAATGTCGGAAATCATGATGCCATGTTGTCACGCAATGGAACATTCCACAATTGCTGCAGAATTGAATATATCTCTACGTTAACGCTACAATCGTACGCGACGACTATCACTGAAAAGACAGAAACGTGATTCGTCTGAGAAGATGATCCTGTGCCACTCCGTCATCCACACCACTCTAATCCGGCACCATTCTAGACGTTGTTGTCTATGCTGTGGGTCAATGGCAGTCTTCTTAAGGGAAGGTCATGAGGTCTGGCCACTAACAACCAATCGACGACAAATGACTCTGCTCGATATGGAAGCATCCAGTTTGTCTTGAACATGTTGCAGGATTTCGATAGACGTACTTTGAGAGGCCTTTTGTCGAACATGTCGAGCCACACGTGTTGACGTCACTCTGGCTGCACCGGTTGCCCGCAAACGATCCACAGTTCCTTGTTCCAACCACCTTCACCATAACCGTTGCACTATGGACTGTGTCTGTCGGCTTCGATTTATTGTAAGGACCACCCTGCCTTTCTCAGTCCGATTAACATGCCCCTCGTAAACTCATCTATCTGTTGGAATTGTCTCCGTAAACGATGGCCTGGTAATCTCCGCAATTACAGGCATTCTTTGTGACAAAAATAAACTTTCAAAGATTGTTTTCCAAATAGCAATAACGGCATGAAAATCAGCCACTCTGCCATTTCCTCACTTTATTTGTTATCCTATGTGCACTGGAGTGTTGCGCAATTCATATCATTTACATAACTTGGTAAGATGAGTCTACCCAGAAATTTGCAGAATTTTCTGGCCACACTCCTTCTTGGTGTCTCATTTTCAGTGTCAAGCAATTTATTATAATAATAAACAAGAAAATGCAGATGCCTTTTTCACCAATCTTTACTGAGAATTCCACAAACTGGTACTTGCTTCATATTTATTTCCAGCATTCTAGATTTTTTTAATTATTAGTTATATATAATCGATATAAACTGCGAAACAATAGTTTTTTAAATTGCAAGTCATTATGATTAATATTAATTTTTAAATCAAATTTTCTTAAACTGTGGGTGACAACTCCAACTGTAGATAAGAATACGAATAATTCACTGCTAGAGAAAAGGAAGGTCTGAACTTTAAAGATAAAAACCAGAACTTATTTTAAAAACTTAAATGGAAGTATTTTCAAAAGCAAAATTTCGAGTAAAAAATTGAATATTTATCTATCACTCCTAACTGATGGAATCAGTAAGAAAGCTTTGGTGAGTCTACAGGTGACGAAACCATGGAGAATGTTCAAGATGAGTTTTCTAAAACAAAATAAGTTAAATTGAAATAATTACTAAAAGTGATCCTTCATGAAACACAAACTAAATCTATATCCGAAAATCCAAAACTATAAACTTCTGCAAAAAGCCAACAGTTCGAAAATACTGCCGATGAATAATTGTTTATTTATATTAAATTAAAGTTTATTAATTATATGAAAGCTCTTACATAAGCAGAGTACTTGCAGGGACATACAATGAATGAATTGAAATCTATTTAATTGCTAAATCCAGAGGTTAATGCACTTTCAGAAACAACTTTACAACTGAATAATTGAAGAGATTGCCAAGTTTTCTTGATAATTCGGAGATCAGATTTCCCATCTATCTCCTACCAGCACACAAGGCCACAAAATTTGTTACGAGAAGTCTCCCAGCTATTGGACATTCCCCAGGAAATGTAATGTTTCTGCAGGGTGTTTTTCTTACGAATCTCGTTGTTGTTGCTTATGACACTTGGACAAGCCAAGCTCGCTATCTATGCTTTTGGCTGTGCGAATTAAGTCAATAGAAAGCATCTTTCGTTTGGGTCAGAGCACCACGAAGATGAAAGTACGACTTTGCTCGTTTTAAGGTGCCTCGGCATTTTGAACCACGGTCAGGTGACTAGGCCACACCTGAGCTGGCACCCTCCTCTCCACATCCACGCCACACCAGCAGAAAGACTTTGGACGTCACATATTAACGTGGACACGTCCCCAGCCCACGAAGTTCCAGCTACTCAGTGAATGAGAGTACACCGTGGTCATCCTCCCAACCACTGCCCGCGGCAAATGATGCTTCACTTTGCTGAGCTTACGGGAAGCGGCGTGAAGCTACTGAGCCACTGGAGTTCCCTACGAGTCTTAAACGTGTTCAATGAGATTTGAATCAGAAAATTACGCTGACAAATCTATTCGAGTGATATATTGTGTTTCAAAAAGTTGTTATTTTTTAAATAGTGTAAATTGAATATTACAAGGCATTATCATTGGTGAAAACAACATCTATTCCGATTTCACATTAGAACAGACGCATACAGTAATATTCTCTTTCTAATAACAGCGATCTAATGTTACAGAATCTCTGACGAAAATATATAAATCAGTCCATCATTTTAGAAAAATATTTCATCAGACGAAACTCCAAGACTATAGTAATGATCTGTTTCCATATGATGCTAGTGGGAGAAAATTGTGTCCAAACCTGCTTACGCCACAAAACTACACTAATTCAGTAGGTGTTCGGAATTGGCTTCGTTAGTATTGGACGAAGTGCAGGTGGAAAAGGCTTGTTTGCCCTGGGAGAACCGTAGAGTCCGAATATGGCCGGATCTGTGTCTGAGCAAGACAGTCTGATCACGTCTTTCACCGTCGAAACTTAAAGATCCCCCAGGATCAGAGCCACAGTTCCAAAGGTGAGACGGCGGAATTTTCCAAGATGAGTTGGAAAGAGCCCTACTCCAAGAGAAGATTTCTTGGAAAGTCAGCGGATCAGCAGAACCAAGAGGCAGCGATGATCCATCCTTAGCAAGGCCATGGGCGATATCGTTATATTTAAGATCGACATGAAGAATCGGCTGAAACTTTGCTTAGAAAAGCAAAGACTGAAATGACGTAATTTAATTTCAGAAAATACGACGAAAAGTGCGAATTTATCGATTCTTTTTTTAAATGAATAAGAGAATTTCTTACAGTGAATGTGTTAGTTATTGTTGAAATTCGTTAAACGAATAAGAGTCCATGAATCGCAAAAAGAATATTTAATGAAGCAAGTTACAAAGAAAGAAATTATACATATACTAAACTAATAGAACAGAACATGGTGTATTTATAGAATTTGGACGGCTTGAACACAACCACCAATCAGAAGGCAGCGCAGCAGACGATTGCGGACGTCTTAGAGGACTACAGTTTTACAGACGATAATAGACTTACTTTGTGTTTCTTTGCGATTACTTGCATTATATTATTTACAACACTCGCCCTTAATCACAAAGAAACATGCACAATAAAATCATATAAATCAATGAAAATAAGTATACATTAAGAAATTAGAAACGTTCAAGCCATCCACACAATATTTACATTAACATGATATAATCTAATACAATTTTAATCCACATAATGGTAAAAGTTCCTTTAGTTTAAACTTAGATAAAGATTTTGTAAACATATCAGCAATTTGTAGGTTAGATGAAATATAGTAAACTTTTATATCAGGACAATTCAAGATATGTTGAATAAATTTTAATTTAATATCTATATGTTTTAATCGACCTTTGTTGTTTTCATTTGTTACACACTTAATACAAGATTGATTATCTTCAAAAATCATGATTTCTTTAATATCAGTTAATTCCAAAATAATGTTTTTCAACCACAATGCATCTTGAATGGCTTTACTTAGGGCAATAATTTCTGCTTCTGTAGAAGATAAAGCAATACAATTTTGTTTTCGACAAGACCAAGATATTGGACAATTATTAAATATAATTATGTTACCAGAAATGGATTTTCTGTCATTTGGGTTTGCACCCCAGTTAGCATCTGCATAGATATTTAAGCATGAATTTTTATCCACACACTTTTTATATTCCAGTTTTAAAGTTGAAGTACCTTTCAGATATCTCAAGATTCTTTTCAATGCACTCCAAGCACTATCAGTAGGGTGTTCTTGAAGTTGACTTAAACAGCTTACAGCATAAAGGATATCTGGACGAGATGTATATGCTAAATAAATTAAAGATCCTATTAGTTCTCGGTAGGGTCCACAAAAAGCACTTCCTTTCTCAAAATCAGCTGCTGTTGCTCCTACTTCCATGGGAGTAGAGACTATTTTAGCATCAAACATTTTAAATTTGTTTAATAAATTCAAAATATATGTTTCTTGATCTAGATACAGTCCATCAGGTGTAAATGTAATTTTAATTCCTAAAAATTCAGAAACTGTTCCAGATTTAGACATTTCAAATTCTTTTGATAATAATCCAATTATAATTTTGATTTCACTATCATCAGTACCCGCAATTAATAAATCGTCCACATAAAGTGCCATTAGTATTCTTCCACCTTTTGACTGACGAATAAAAATGCATTGTTCACTATTTAATGGTTTAAAGTTTAATTTGATAATGAAATTTAAAAATTTTACATACCATTGACGAGGTGACTGCTTAAGTCCGTATAAGCTTTTCTTTAACCGGCACTTCCTGCCACTATTATCATCATATCCTTCTGGTTGGTCCATGTAAATAATTTCTTTTAATTCACCATTGAGAAATGCAGTTTTAACATCCAGTGAATAAACTTTTAAATTTTCTTGAAGAATAATAGTAAACACTATACGTAATGCAGGAATACTGATAACTGGTGAAAATGTTTTATCATAATCCACTCCTTCTCTTTGCATAAAACCACGAGCAACAAGTCGAGCCTTATATTTTCCATCTCGTTTTTCGCGTAGAGCCCATTTGCATGAAATTGCACGTTTCCCATGTGGTAATTCTTCAAGACACCAAACTTCGTTCTTTTCCATGGACTGCATTTCTTCATCTATTGCTTTCTTCCAAAGATTCTGTTCTTCCTCTGGCAGTGCAGATAAATCTTTAAACGACAACGAATCTTTAAAAATTACCATTGCTTCATAAACTTCTGGTTCAGGATATTTAACTGGTGGTTTCTTTTGTCTTTGTGGTCTTTCCAAAATTTCTTCTATAGTAATTGTTTCAGTAATATTTTCTTCACCACCAATTTCTTCAACATCATCTTCATTTTCCGAAATAAAGGAATCCACATTCAGAATATTTTTATCTTCTAAATCCATTTTTCTTTCTTCGTTAAATACAACGTTCCTTGATATCACTATTCTCTTTGAATCTGGATCCATTAAACGATATCCCATAGTCGAATATCCCACAAATATCATTCTGTTTGACTTCTTATCTAACTTCTTCCTTTGAGAAGGAGGAACCAACACGTATGCATTGCATCCAAATACTCGAATGTTTTGAAGATCGGAATCTTTACCATATTTTAATTTATAAGGAGTACAGTTTTCTATGGATCTACTAGGAATTCTGTTTCTTAGGTATGCAGCAGTTAAAATTGCAAATCCACAAAATTTCTTGCTAAGTTTTGCTTCAAATATTAAAGCTCGCCCTTTTTCTAACAATGTACGATTGGCACGCTCAGCAACTCCATTTAAAGGTGCAGTGTACGGAGGAGCTGGATCTATTGTAACACCAAATTTAGTAGCACATTTGATGAGTTCACCACAAACATATTCTTTTGCATTGTCGCACCTAATTTTCTGTACTGAAGGATTTGCTTTTAAAAAGCATCTTAACTCATTCACAACATCACTTTTTCTTTTCAGCAAACGAACTTGCATAAAACGTGAATAATCATCAATTAATGTCATAAAATAACGCTCACCTGTAGCCATAGGCGGATCAATAGGGCCACAAACATCTGTGTAAATCAATGTCATAGTTTCGGATGCCCTTCGTCTGGGACCTTTTCCTATAGGAGAAGCACTTTGTTTGGAAAAAGTACACACTTAACAAAATTTATCAAAGGTGGGCAATCCAAGTTCTTTTAAGGCTTTATTAGAGGAATGTCCAAGTCTTCTGTGCCATAAATCCAAGTCATTTTCTTTCGCAGTAAGGGAAATTTCCCAATTTGGAACAAAATCACAAATATATAGTCCACTATCATCACGATAACCCAAACAAGTGTTTTCTTTCTCATTTTCGATGAACACTTTTTTATTTCTAAAGATAACACTATATCCACCTAATTCAATATTCTTTACAGAAATTAATTCTCCATTGAGTTCAGGAACAAAAAGGACATTTTTTAAAGTTATATCAATTCCATTAGATGTTTTGCCTTTTACACTTCCAGTGCAGTGGAGCGGGATGCACATTGAATAGTTCCTGATGACGGTTTAATGAATGAAAACCAATCTTTCTGTGAGCACATGTGGGATGTTGCTCCGGAATCAATAATGAACTTTTTCGGACTTCTGAAAGTCAAATTGCCAGCAGCAAAAGATAGAGCAGAAGAATATTTTTCATCAGTCTTAGATTCAGATTTGAATTTACATTCCTTTTTAAAATGACCAACACGACCACAATTATAGCACGTTTTCTTTTTACAGAATTTAGAAGTATGTCCTTTCTTTTTACAATGAAAACATGCGAGTTCTTTTCTCGTAGAAAAAGCCGCAGTATCCACAGTTTGTTTCATAAAACGAATACTTGTTTTATTTCTCGAATCATTCAAAAGAGCTTCAGAGTCTATCAAACGCTGAGTTACAAAATCTAATGATAAATTCTCACTTGGTTGATTCTCTAATGCAACCTTAACATTTTCGAATTCTGGAGGGAGAGACATCAAAATATAGACGACAGTATCAATATCATTAACCTCCGCTCCAGACATTCGTAAATCGGCGACAAGTTTTGAAACTTCATCTATGTGGTGGCGTACTGGAACATCTCTGTTTTTCTTAAGTGTAGCAAGACGTTTTCTAGTTAGTATTTGGTTTACCGCTCCTTTGCTTTCATAAACAGCATGAAGTTTCTCCCATAATTCCTTCGCCGTATTTTCACTACTCATTGATACGAGCACTTGATCACTTAAGAGTGACATGAGTAATGCGTAGGCTTTCTTTCCTTTAACGACATCTGCTTCCTTATTCACATCGGGCTCCTTAACTAAGTATGTTTCCAGCTCTTTCACAGACAAAACAGCTTCCACTCGTCGCCGCCAAACAGGAAAGTTCTTCCCATCAAATGGATTTACTCCGTACAAATCATGCGGCAAAGCCATTGCTTATTGATAAATTTATTCTATCAAGCAATAAATTAAAATTAGAAACTGCTTTCAATTTATGACAGTGAAAACCACGCTCTGCTGTTGAAATTCGTTAAACGAACAAGAGTCCATGAATCGCAAAAAGAATATTTAATGAAGCAAGTTACAAAGAAAGAAATTATACATATACTAAACTAATAGAACAGAAAATGGTGTATTTATAGATTTTGGACGGCTTGAACACAACCACCAATCAGAAGGCAGCGCAGCAGACGATTTGTAAGAGCAGACGATTGCGGACGTCTTAGAAGACTACAGTTTTACAGACGATAATAGACTTACTTTGTGTTTCTTTGCGATTACTTGCATTATATTATTTACAACAGTTATAAAAAATAATTCCTCTATACCATGAAAACAATAAACATTTATTTTATGATAATTGACCATAGTACAATATACCATCAACAAATATGAACAGATTTCAAAAAGAAGTCGAACTTATATACATATTATATAGATAACTTCGTTGCAAGTTGGTTATTGAATTTTCCCATTTCTTAAATCTTTTTCCAACATTCTAATGTTCAAAATGAAATTTTATAAGAGATGTTTGTTAAAGTTATTTATAATTAGTTTTCTTAACTGTTAATAATTAATTAGTTAAATTATAATTGAAGTTTTTTAAGCAAATTTCTCAAGGCTATTATGCTTTTTGGGCGATTAAATATGATTATTTACAGAAGAAGTATATTTCATTTCCAGTTATTATAATGTAATTTTTACCTTTACATCTTTGAAGGGGTTTTCTCCATACTTCCATTGAACAATTGAGACATCCAAAAAAGATTTTATCTTGACACAAACTAGCGCAGACCTTTAAACAAAAGAAATGTGAAAGTAAGAAAAAATGGGGAAAAAAGCGAGAAAATATGCAAAGAAATTAAATACATTTCCATCTTTAGTTGTAAGAAATAGCCCTTTTCTGACAAAAATATAATTTTATTTTCAAAGTCTGTACTGTGTCTCAAAAATTAAATACTTTCTTAAAGTTTAAATTTATGCTTGTTATAGACAGAACAGCTTGTTGTTTTAAGAACACCTGTTATGTAATAACGAAATGTTATTTGATAACAGCTTGTTTTCCTTCTTTCAAGAACGTTGGTTTTCGTTATGTTGCTGTACGACATTTTGTTACTTTGAAATCCGTATTTCACATGTTGATTTATTGAAGGAGGTCTCTCTTTATTTTTGAGATACCTCGCATCTGTTCTGCTCTCGCGAAGATCGTGGGTTACAATTGATTCGGAATGGGATAAAAATGTATTTGTTTTAAAAAAAGAGTATTGTATGCTTTTTCTTTTTTTTGGTATGAAATTCCTTATGAATAAAATATTCTCTGTCGAAAAAAGTTACATTTAAAAAATGAATGATATCTTGGAAATAAGGTCTAATTAAAGAAATTCCGTTACAGTTATTATGAAATTTTTAAAAATAAAGATTTTATTCATTCTTTAAATATCAAAAATTATTGTTTGTCAAAAAATCATGACTAAGGAATCATTTTTAAAAAAATCCTAAATATAATTTTGTAATATATTTTTTAGTATCAATAATTTACAATTTTTATATAAAATTTTGAAATTTATTAATTTTTATGATATGTATTATTTATTATTTAATATATTGAAATATTTATTTTATTATAATTTAAATATTATTTATTATAATATTAAAAAACAATGATTTAGATGTTGCCCATATTTTTCTGATAAACACAGTAATATATTTATTCCTTTTTCCTTTTCAACATTTAATTAAATATGATATATCCTGAAAATGCCGACCAACTTGTCTAGGGGTCAGTGTGCCTGACTACGGATAAGGAGGTCCTGGGTTCGAATCCCGGTTCGGACATGGATGTTCTTTCTCTCTCTATCTATTCTGTCTTTGTCCTTTCCTTGTATGAATGGGTTGTGAATGATTGCCTACCCTATAAACGGGTCCCTATGGCATGGGTGTCCTGAGGAAGTCGGACTCTACACCAAAATAGGGTTCAGTTGGAAAAGTAGAGCAGCGCACTCCTTGTTGCCAGCCTAGCTGGCACACGACAATGAATGAATGAATATCCTGAAAATTCGTCCAATGCAGATGTTAACTGCAATAATATAATAAATTTTTTTAAGCTGTATAAATGAGACACAACAATTATAGTTTTATTTCTTCATAAAACTTTGATAAAAATCATCATTTGCATAGTAATTTTTATAACGATTCAAAAAAGTATTTTATATATTTCAAATCATATAAAACAACAAAATATATGAATAACGTATATTATACCCTTTGCTACTTGCTTATGAAATAAATTTCTGCAGCTTATATAATCATCCACTTAGCAACACAATGTAAAATATTATTTTATAGTAACAAAAGTTCGTAAATTTAAAAATCATGTACTTAAATACGACTAAACCAAATATAGACTTATGGAAAAACTTTTCATGGATATTGGAATATGTATTAACATCTCAAACAAGAGGAACTCCAGTAAACATGTAGTCATTCACATTGACATGTCGTCATTCACACATAAATGCAGGGGCTGAAGGGCAATACACTTTTCCAACTGTTCTGTAATGGCTGATATCGAACTCAGAACCTTTCAATTCCAATATTACGCCTTTCCACTAAAGCAAGTTTTTTATTTTATTATTAAAGTTTGTATACATCATTTTATACACTTATCTTCTGCACAGTGCATTTTTTTTACTTGTCTTCTGTTTTTTTTTCATTTGATTATTTGATTATATAAACTTGAACTTAAACGCTTAAACGTGAACTGATTGATTAAACTTAAACGTGAAACTTACTGAGGAAAATATGTACATCAAATACAATAACAATAAGAAAATACTTGGCGAGTTTTTTCTTTTGGCTCTACCTAATAAATAATTAGTAATAATCTTCTGTATTAAAAATAAAATATATATAAAGATATTATAATTTAAGATAACAACATATATATATATATATATATATATATATATATATATATATATATATATATATATATATATATATATATATATATATATATATATATATATATATATATATATATATATATATATATATATATATATATATATATATATATATATATATATATATATATATATATATATATATAATTAAAATATTGGTTGATGACACATTCCCAATCAATATTGAGCTCGCCATGAATCCGCCTCTGGATGCCCGCCTCAAACAGAATGACAATTATTATTATCTGACATTATTATTGTTATATTTTGTTATTTGTAATATAAATCAGCAGACACCTGTTGAGAACGAGGTCCGGTTCTGTTACTTCCTCTCCGCAACTCTTCGTAATCATGGCAGTCAGTTATGTACGGATGAGGCAGCAGTAATTCCTTCTCCTGCAAATTAAAAAGTTTGGGCTAATTTAATTTAATTTTAAATATCGACAGTTAAATATATCATGACATTTATTAAATATTAAACACATATTCAAGAGAGCTAAAGAGAGTGATTTTAGTAGAGGTGTGCAACTCTGTCATTGAACCTTCTCGGAAAACTTTATCCTTGACTTTAATTCAACGATGTAACAAAAGCAAAAGTGAAATATTTTCGTAAAACATTTAAATCAAAGGTTAGTTATAATGTCATTACACAAAATTGCTTAAGGAAAAGCATTTTTTCAAGCAATGATTAGGAGCATAATTTAGTACTAAATTAATTGAAACATAATTACGAGTACTAAATTAAAAGGAAATTATTTAATACTCCTAATTGAGTAATTATAGCTCCTAATTGCTTAGTTATAGCTCCTAATTGCTTAGTTATAGCTCCTAATTGCGTACTTATAGTTCCTAATTGCGTTGAACTAATTGGAATAAAAAAATTAATCGCAATTTGTAATCTTTTACATCACAGCTATTCATTTGTTGTTGAGAGGTAAGACTTCACCAGTTAAGTGAAAGATGTATTGGCCTTTCCGATAGATGGCGCTACTAGAAATCGGGAAATATTTGAAATTCGTATAAAAGTAATGATAATATAACTAATTGTCTGAAGAATACTTTATTCATATTAAATAAATGTGAAGCACATTCTTAACGTCTTGAATTATTAAAAAACTTAATATAATTCATTGTAATAGTATTGTTTTTATACTGGATTTATTACCTTATCCATTATATTTTCATTACAAATACAATATCCTAGTGTTCTATAAATGTATAATAGAATGTAAAAATCAATCTGAAATAAAGAGCAAAATATTTCGTTTCCACAATAATTCATTAAAATTTCGGAAAATCGACTATAATCTATACATATTAATTAATATATTCCCATAACATGTATGTCAAAACATTTTTCCATTTTTTCATTAATTTTTTCAATTCTTAGTTCTATTAAGTTTATTTTAATTCTTTATATTCTATAATATTTTGCAAAGATAAATCTCATTTTAATCAATTTTCCATAGTTATAATAAAATCACTAAGATTATTTCCTTTATATATTTACATGATTGATATGTGTTTATAGTATTATATTAAATTAGCGTATTCTATACAGGTTATTATACTAAGTGAATTTATTAGATAATAGTTAAGTTATTGAGAAGTGATTCAGTTTAAATTTAATTTGAAAGTTAAAGTCAGTTTTAAATTTTCTATACTTTTATATTATCCGATATTTCATACGTGTTGTTAAAGCAAATTGATAAGTAAACAAAATTTTATACAATGATTTACGAAGAGTATTTATAAATTTTGCAGTTCACGAAGAATGAGTTTTACATAGGAAATTGTATCTTAAAAAAAACTTCTGATAGTTCAGAAACGTCACCAGTCTTCAAAATAGATTTGATAGTGATTTTAACATTATTTAGCAAAAATGTTTATATAAATAAACATGTACATGTTAAGTGTGTTAAGGATGTCACATTCAAAATGTACAAGTGCCCTGAATTAACATGTGCACAGAGTTAATGTAAGCCTTCAAATGTTACAACAACAACCGATCCTCAAAAACGAATAAATATCGACATTGACATAATTTATAAAAAATTAACGATATAAGTTAACATATTTACTTTTAATGTATTAAGTGCGCCACATTGTATAGTGTTCTGCATTAACATGTGTACACAGTGTTATAGTAAGCCTTCGGGTGTTAAAGGAATGTAACTAGTCCTAAAAAATGGTGTTAACTTTACTTAGAAATAAAATTTACCATGTAACTCAAAATGCATTTATAATGAGTTAAGTGTGTAATACTGAAAATGGATAATGTCTTGAATCATCGTATTCACACAAAGCGAGGAACTCTGAAGTAGAGTCCGAATGATCTGATATTTGTTTCTGAATACTTCTCAATTTATTGTTATGCAATTTCCTCTAAAGAAGATATGTGATAGCATCTTGAATACATGATAGCGATAAAGCAATTTATTTGAAAAATTCCCAATTTAGTTACTGTACTTAGAAATAGCTCACATAATAAAGGACTTGACAGTAAATAGCGTTTGGTACTTGCACTTTCTCTCTGCATGGTATTTTTCAACCAAGACCCTATAAACATAATCAGTACGACGAGCTTTCCAAAGTATGAGACATGAAGGTAAATGAAAAGACCTGGGGCCTGAGCAGCTACCAGGCGCGTCGCAGGTGGTGGATCACCGAATGTCCTGTAGGAATGACAGGATAGCCTTGAATATAGAATCAGGGGCCGCGAACCAGCTCCCGTAAACCCTGGTGTTATGCGATCCGTGCCTAATTGCGCTAATTGGCACCGCGGTATTGGTGTCTTAACGGAGCCTCTAGTTGCCTGGCAAACTTCTAGAGTAATTTGCCTGGCCCAGTATCTCAGGCAATGCTGGGTGGACTTATATTACCTGAGCTTATAAATTGTTATCTTGTGGCTGAAAAGACACAAGAAATAACAAACCTTTCTGCATTTGCAGGTGATGCCTCTGAAGTAGACCTTGCTGAAAAAGACAAGGGAACTCAGAAGCAGTCTTGTAAAGGGGCAGTAATGAATCCTTCACTTGAGGTAGAAATGACCTCCAAACTATCTTCTGGTGAAAGTCAGGAAGCTATCCCTAGAATGACTGACTCTCTGACCAGATGGGACTGTTTCAGCAAGACCCTATCTGCTGGAAATGTCATACGCAAGAGGAAACGGCAGAGCAAATCATTTATAAATGCGAGGCTCTTGCCCTCCTTAGATTAACTTCTTTAGGCATCAACCATACTAGAGAGTTACACCTAGACTCCATTAAAGGGTTATCGGATTTTATTAATAAAGTGGGTGACCCGAGCAACTGGAACTAGGAAACATTGGGTTTGGAGTTAATGCTACAAAATGCTGATAAAAGCAGAGGTGCCCAATGACATACAAACCTAATTCTAAGAAGAAGAAATTAAAAGAAATAGAAATTTACATTAAATGATTGAGCCGACCGATGGCTGAGTGGTTAACGCTTCTGACACCTGAGCTGTGGGTCCTGGGTTCGAATCCCGGTTCGGGCATGGATGTTACTCTCTTTTTCTGTTCTTTCTGTGTTTCTCTATCCTTTCTTCCGTGATCATGTATGAATGTGGCCCACCCTATAAACGGGTTTGTGGCGGTATGACGCGGGTAATGCTACTCGCCTCCGTGACTTGGTTCACAGGTGCCCGCTGGGTAACGACAAATGAGTAGCATTTTCTGGCCTTGTTGTGGTATAGAGTTCGTCACCCAAGTGCCCACCGTTGGAAAAAAAACATTAAATGATAGATTTGAAAATATGAATTAGTTTTTCGGAGAAGAAGATTTTTACAGTCTAATTGCAAGCACTTTAACAGAATAAACTTTAGACGGAATTGAAATGAAATTGAGACAATGGCATTCATTTGCAATGATTTTCTATGCATTTAAAATAGGATTAAGTCAAGAAAAGTGAGCTTAATATTTACAGTTGTTTTTGTCATGTGCCAGCTAGGCGAGCAATATGGGGTGCGCTGCTCCACTTTTCCAACTGAACCATATTTGGTGTGGAGTCCGACTTCTTCAGTACACACATGCCATAGGAACATGTTTAAAGGGTAGGCGACCATTCACACCTCATTTATACAAGGAAGGGACAAAGACAGGATAGAGAAAGAGAGAGAGAGAGAGAGAGAGAGAGAAAGTACATCCATGCCCGAACCGGGATTCGAACCCAGGACCTCCTTATCCGTAGTCAGGCACGCTGACCACTAGACAAGTTGGTCGGCATTTTCAGGATATATCATATTTAATTAAATGCTGAAAAGGAAAAAAGAATAAATATATTACGGTTTTTATCAGAAAGTGTGTGTGTGTGTGTGAACTCGTTTTTCTGAAATTGTAAAGATGATGAAATAAATATATCATTTTTTGAAATTCCAGCTGAGAAGAAAAAACTAAAATGTGGAACTTAGAAAATGATCTTGCCTTCACAAAGATGAAGAGACAGCATTCACTTAAAAAAGTGATTTATAGTATTTTCTTAAAATGCATAGGTCCATTAATCTGGAAGGTCAGAGGACAGTCGCATAGAGCTGACTAATTCCCCACTAAAAGCCTTAAAAAAATTTTTAAGAAGTAAATATTATGAGATTTATGCTTCTTATACTATAAAATATCCTTTTATTCAGAATGGCTGATCATTCATTTTCTAGAATAAAGGATCATAAATAGATTGAATATTCACTCGATTCACCTGCTCTACTTTTGTATTACTAGTGTAATTTCAAGAGTAATGTGTCATTTGAGGATACTTTAATTAAAAAAAGCTAAGTGAATATATTTTTTTAGGATGATGACATTGATAATATTATAAAGGCATACTTATTGATTCCAAGACATTTCTTGAAACGATACTTAAATGAAACTTGAGGGTTTTTATCTTTGGGAGAGCTACCTATAGAAATGCATTGATATCAGAGTATTCTGAATACTCCTGAAATTCCGTTAAAAATTTTAGAAACCTATGTCCAACTCAAAACTTTTACAATATATTCACACCGACCAATGGGTGAGTGGTTAGCGCTTCTGACTCCTGCGCTGGGTAACGACAAATGAGTAGCAGTTTCTGGCCTTGTTGTGGCATAGGGTTCAACCCTCAAGTACCCGACGTTGGAGAAAAAACAATATATTCAATAAATATCATTTCTCGCTACATAACCAAAATATTCTTTAATGACATTTTTTCCAGAAATTATTCTTTTTATAAAAGTAGGAATAGTTCCAGTTAGTGACACAAATCTCAGTTAATTCCATTCAGTAAAATTTGCTTACCATGGTCTGACAGGTCACTACGAAAATGTTTTAAGAAATAATTCAGGTCAAAGCTTATAATGTATAATAATGGTATGCACATTGAAAAGTATTTACCATGTTTAGGAAAATTTTATATATTTTTCCAGGCTCCAGAATGATGCTGAAATCTTGCACGTTATCCATCTCAAAAGGAGAATGAATATTCATGAATGCTGTTGGGGGAGAATCTTGATCTGCTGTTTCATCTTCTTGAATGTCCAGCATAAGAGAAAGTACTTGTTTGTCAATTTTTTGGTTGAAGACGTCGAGTACTAGGAAAACGTATAAGATTAATTATCTGCACTACATGAAATGAAGAAAAGTAAAACATAGTTGCTACTATAAGCTCTTCACTGGGATGAAAATTCTAAGAGATCAGGGATCATGCATAACAAGTCAGAAAGCACAACAATAAATAAATTTATAATTTTGTGGAAAAATGGACAAGTATATATATATATATATATATATATATATATATATATATATATATATATATATATATATATATATATATATATATATATATATATATATACACACACACACACACACACACACACACATATATATATATATATATATATATATATACACGAGGGTTACTCTGAAATTTTTGAGATACGCGCAGACGAGAATTTACAAAATGAAAATATAGATTTAATTTTAGAGTACAAAGTATTTTAACACGGAAGACGATTTCTTACTGACTTACTTCAACTTGCTTCGCATGGAATAAATTTTAAGCAGAAGAGAAAATTTAATTGACGTGAGAACATTTTCGCGCTATGATTTTCTACGATTTCAAAGCAGGATTCAATCAAGAAGAATGCGCTCCACGGTTGCAATTAGCATTGGGTGATGAATCTCCAGCTCGTGCTACTCTATTCAGATGGTTTAGAGAATTTAGAAAAAGTCGCAATTTTCTTCAGGATGAAGAACACATAGGAAGGCCGCCGTCGGCAGTAATCCCTAATAATGTGTCTGCCATACGAAAAATATTAATGGATGATAACCGCTGTACCTATCAAATGATACAGAAGGAACTTAACATTGGATCCGCATCTATACACAAAATCATTCATGTAGAATTACATATTAAAAAAGTAGTTTGCCGTTGGGTTCCTCATAATCTAACTGAGCATCAAAAAGAGGAGCGTGTCAGAATCAGTAAAGAAACTATTAATATGCTGAAGGATGATGGCCACCGCATCATTTCTAAAATTGGAACAGGTGATGAAACGTACATACCGTTTTTGGACGTTCCAACACATCAAGAAAGCAAAGTATGGGTCTTTGAAGATGATCCCACGCCGACAACTGTGAAAAAACAACGCGCACTTAAAAAAAGTAATGTATGCCGTTTTCTTCAGAAGTACGAGATTGGTCAAAGCCATCAAGTTGGAAAGATAGAATACAATAACAGCAAAGTGATATACCACTAAATATCTTCCAGAAATTCTACAAGAACTGAATGTTAGGGGACTAATGCTTCACCATGACAATGCATCTTCACATACAGCCGGTTTAACAGTTGATTTTCTTAAACAAAAACAAATTAAAGTGATCGAACATCCGCCGTATTCACCTGATCTAGCTATGTGCGACTTTTGGTTATTCTTTAATCTAAAAAGAACTTACGTGGACGTCGTTTTCATTCAGAAGAAGAGATTGATGTGGCTATAAATGCATTTTTTTCATCGATTCGATAGAAATGAATGGCTTGAGGCATTTAATCTATAGAAAATTCGTCTACAAAAGTGCATTGATGCTGGAGGAGACTACTTTGTACACACCTAAAATTTTGTAAGTATAACTTTAAAAACCTAGTTGTATCTCAAAAATTTCAGAGTGACCCTCGTATATATATATATATATATATATATATATATATATATATATATATATATATATATATATATATATATATATATATATATATATATATATATATATATATTGGGTTGGCAACTAAGCAATTGCGGATTTTTTTAGAAAATCAAAGACAATTTTTTTCATGGAACTAAATAACCTTATTCTGTACATTTGTATTGCCTATTTTGATCAATGACCTTTTGCCATCTTTCAGGCAGCCTCATAATCCCACGTTCATAAAACTTCTGGCTTTTATTAGCAAAAAACTGAATCAGGTACGATTTGACATCATCATCATTATTGAAATTTTTATCATTCAAGGAGTTTTGTAAAGATCGAAACAAAAAGTAATCAGATGGTGCAAGGTCAGGACTATATGGTGGGTGTGGCAAAACATCCCAACTAAGCTCCCAATAACTTTTGCCGAGTGACCAAAGATGTGTGTGTCCTTGGATTGTCATGATGGAATACAATACCTTTTCGATTTGTCAATTCGGGCCGCTTTTCCTCAACTGAATTGTTTAATTTCGTTAGTTGTTCAATGTAGACAACACAAATGATCGTTCGGTTGGGTGGTAAGAGTTCAAAGTAGACAATTCCTTTGTAATCCCACCAAACTGATAACAAAACCTTCTTTTGATGAATATCAGCTTTTGATGTTGTTTGAGTTGGTTTACCTGGCCTTTTCCGCTTGATATTGTTGCAAACAACCAAATTTTCATCGCCAGTTATCAGTCGTTTTAAAAATAGATAATTTTCATTACGTTTCTTTAGCAAATCGCAGCTGTTAATGCTTTGCGTTAAATGCGTTTCTTTCAGTTCGTGAGGAACCCATGTATCGAGTTTTTGATACATAGCAAAAGTGTTTTAAGTGATTTTCAATGCATGTATGTGATACATGAAGCTTCTCTGCAATCTCACGTGTTGTACTGTGACGATCAGAATCGATTATTGCTTTGATTAGGTCATCATCAACTTCAACTGGACGACCAGAGCGTTTTTCATCTGTGCGTGAAAAATCACCAGAACGAAATTTGGCAAACCAATTTTGACACTGCCGTTCTTTTAAGGCTTCATCAGCATAAACAGCACATAAGTTTTTATGAGCTTACGATGCGTTTTTGCCTTTACGGAAATAAAAAGCAAAATATGACGAAAATGTTCCTTTTGGTTTTCCATTTTTCAATGAACGTCAAACGAAAACTACGCAACCGATCAAAAAACTTTTTTTACTGATTGACAGCTGAATTACCAACTATCAAATAACAAAATGTGTTTTACATTTGTACTACGTCTGCAAACCTAAAAATTGAACTGAAGCCATCTATGAGTGAAATCGGCAATTCTTAGTTGCCAACCCAATATGTGTATGTGTGTGCGTTTCCTTGTTTTCTTTTGTATTTTCTATTTTAACAATTTTGAAAATATATATCTAGCAGAGTTATTAGAGATTTTAATTTATTTTAAAAGACGTGCACAGTCTTTATACTGTTTCTAAACTTAGGATATTAAAAAATAACGCTCACCATTGAAAATTTCTAAATTTTAAGCATTTTCATCTTTTATATCGTGGAAGAAATATCTTATCATGAAATATGAATTTTAAAGTAAGAATCGAATATTTTTAAATTATAAATTTACCTGAATTTTATATTCCAAAAATAATTTTAAAATATGTCAAAATTGTTAGAAGTTTTTCCAAAGAAATTTTTGTTTTCTGTTACTCATGATATTAAGTATTTATTTGTCTTATTAAAGTATGAAATAATTCCTAAAATTAACAGATGTTGCGTTTATACATTATGTAGAAGGTAGCTTAACGGCTAAAAAAGTTATTGTTATGTATTAAAATACCCATATCCTACTGAGTATCTAGAGATAGTTTCATGGATATTCATGTTACAAAATGAAAATACCCTAAAAGTTGTCAAGTACATGCTTTGAAAGTATTCATGTTGTAGCAATAAACACACCAATCATTTTTCTTCTTTCAACTATAGCAAGGTTAAAACCTAATATTACCAATAGACAACGTTGAACACTAAGCAACATATTAATGTATATTTCCTCAGAATTTACATATTTTTATAATTATTTATAGGCCAAATATTTAACATATGTTGAAAGTGACACACGTTAATCATGTATGAGCACTAGCATACTTTCTTCTTCCTAGCCCAGACTCGGACTCAACCAGTTTTTCTTCTCTGACTTCTATCTAGTCCAGAGTTAGACAGAGGTTACAGAGGAATGATAAATGGGACTTCGTAACATAAAAGCAGGGACCGAAAAGAAGACTTAAAAGTCTTCACCTGCCATGGCCGAGTTATTATTACACTTGGAGGACATTGCGCCTAACACCCATTTAAAGTCCACTAGTTTACCTTTAAGAAATACGAAGGTTCTTCGATTAAATCTGAAAACTCACTTTCTTCCGAAAATGAGCTGCAGTAACTCAGTAGCTTCACACTGCTTCCCGTTAAGCTCAGCAAAGTGAAGCATCATTTGCCGCGGGCAGTGATTGGGAGGATGACCACGTACACTCCCTCACTGGGTTGCTAGAGCTCCGTTGGTTGTGGAGTAGATGTGGAGATGAGGGTGCTGGCTCAGATGTGATCTCGTCACAAGGACGTAGATCAAAATGACAAGGCACTTGGTGAAGGGCGAGTATTCCGAATCCGTTAACCAAAGGCAGTCCGCAAATTCGTAGATGATCTCATGAGACTTGTCTCGCGAGGCAAGCTGAGCATCTCGCGAGAATCGCATCAGACCAAATGACGTCACTGATGTCTTAGTTACGTCAGAAAAGGGGTGGAGCGTGAGACGATTCTTGATTTCAAGCAGGTAAATATCTGGCAACTTTCCGCGAGACAGTGCTCTCATTGGTTTAAAATTGCATGACGTCAGATATAACATTTTAGCTACGTCACACTAAGACATCGAGGAGATCGCATTTGTCTACTATAAGACGGCGTCTTAATCGGATTGTCTACCGAATTTGCGGCCTGCCGAAAAGATACAGCCTGGGGCGGCTCACCTGCACCGCTATTAATGTATGCTTTCCAATAATGAAAATGACTCTTTTCTTGACCAGCCACCTGCACTCGCTGATCACCTCATGTAACGGTCTAAGGTCCTTCTGCACAATACATATACTTGTTTGTATGCCAGGAATGCAGTAAGTTCGATATTTGATCTCACCAAACTTCTTTTAGCTAGTAAAATTTGTGCATGTCAAGATGTTGTACGATGCAATATTCTGAGGTAGTTGGATATGGAAATATAAAAAAGAAAGTACCGTTTCGGGAGGAAAGTACCATTCATCTCTTGTTCACATTTTAAAATTATGAGATCATTAACTGTGTTTCATGTCTTTAAATAATATAAATGAAAAATCAGAAGAGAAAGCAACATAAACAAATAAATAATTTGGAAGACGTTTATGAAAACAATAATGTATACACAACTTACTAAAGGATAACTCCCGAGGTTCTTCATTTCCAAAAATATGAGAATTGTATGTAAAGCAAGGGATTTTATCCTTTACGTATTGATTGAGATAAGGCCAATAATAAAATGGGCCTTCAAATTGTCTGAAAAATATAAAATAAATATATATTTAAAAACTGCCCAACACACAATGAAATCATTTGAAGTGTATGTTAATCGAAAAATATGCTAATCATATATTCCTTATAAAGGGATTCCAAAAGAGAAGCATTAATAAATAAATATTACTAAATATTAAAAATTTTTTATTACTTATTTTTTGCTTTACTGAGAAATAATCCATATAAGAAACTACTATGTTATCAGAATTATGACAAGTCACACAAATTTAGCTCTTTTCATTTCTTAAAGTTATTTCCCATAGTTGAAATAGAATAAAGTTTTTCTTACGAAGGAAAACGACTCAAATCATGCAGTCGTGGAGTCAACAAATCAAAATCCTCAGCTGTCATTTTTCGAAAATAATGATTCCACAGTTCAGTACTGTTTGGAATCTGCAACAAAATAAAAGTGCATGTTCCTCATACGATAATTGATTAATCAACGTTTGTTAATTAATATATTATTATCAATCTATATCTATTAAGCTGTATTGCCAAGGGGATAAGTTACTTACATACAAACATATATACCTACAAATATCAAATATATTTATTTAGTATGCAGCCACTACAGAAAAGCCATACTTTGTGCCAATGTGGTCAACGTCCCCTGAAGAAGCTGGGCCCTGCTATTACTTCGTTTCATTTTCTTTTTATTCTATGTTTCTTTTAAATATTGAACTATCTATTGAATATTACTATATATATTTCGTATTTTCACTTTATTACTTTATTATTCTTTGTTTGGCATTTGAATAATTTAATTATATATATATATATATATATATATATATATATATATATATATATATATATATATATATATATATATATCCAACGGTGGGCACATGAGGGTTGAGCCCTATGCCACAACAAGGCCAGAAACTGCTACTCATTTGTCGTTACCCAGCGGGCACCTGTGAACCAAGTCACGAAGGCGAGTAGCGTTACTCGCGTCATACCACCATAAACCCGTTTAAAGGGTGGGCCACATTCATACATCATCACGGAAGAAAGGATAGAGAAACACAGAGAGAACAGAGAAAGAAAGTAACATCCATGCCCGAACCGGGATTCGAACCCAGGACCCACAGCTCAGGTGTTAGGAGTGCTAACCACATCGGTTGGCATATATATATATATATATATATATATATATATATATATATATATATATATATATATATATATACATATACATATATATATATATACATATATATATATATATATATATATATATATATATATATATATATATATATATATATATATATATATATATATATATATATATATAATTTAATACAAAATTAATGGCCTCTTGTTAAAATTTAAATTACTTATTTCTATTAACCTTCTCATTTAAAACTAAAATTTAAAATGAAGTGAGGATAATTGGAATTTATTACAAATCGAAAGAAATCCAATATGTTTAGAAATTTATTTTTAAAAATTCATTACACATAGTAAAAGTTAAAAAAAAGAATAACAAAATGTATACTTACAAAGAAATCAGACATATTTATTTTATTGCAATAATAAGGTTTTTCTATGCAAAAAGCAGTTATATTGTCAGGTTTTACGCATTTACTTGGATATTTGGCACAAAATTTACTTCTCAAAACACTGAAATGAATTAATAAATATCATGAGATTTAATGTGCAAGAATATATAGCATATCTTATTTTCAACAACATAAATAAGATTATTCTTATTGTGGTGCTAAAATAATAGGAATAAACTAATAGGAATAATCATATAAAGAATCCTTTAATCTTTTCGGGTTTGACAGCATCTTATGCAGAGAGCATAGCTGTTTACAATTAATTATATTCATAATGACTGAGTTACTTCGCTTTTTTGGAAGTTAAAATTTTAAATTCGTTTTATTAGAGAAAATTGTTTTTAAATGAGTTAAATCACTAGATATAAGCAGCTTTTAAAATATATGTAATTTAAATTTATAATTTGATGTTAAATATATGAATTAAAAATTTTTTCATCCAGAAATATTTTTTGAGTTGGTTTACTATCTTCATTACTGTGAGAAATAGGCTAAATGTAGTAGATAGGTGTGTTAACAGCTATAGCTAAGAAATGGGGATATTTAAAAAAAATCAATAATTTTTCCTAAGAATTGTTTGAATTCGTTTCAGTTTAAAGTACCATTGGAATTAGTCATTTTTTCTTTATAACTTGGCATGTTATATAATTATATATAAAATTTTCATCTATAATTTTTTTTACTAATCACAACTTATAATTTTTATCGCATTTTCCTTGCTTACATAAATGTTTACTGTAAAAATAAAAAAGGGTACCACAAAAATCAACTTTTGCCAAATATTAAATATATTATCCATAAAAAATCTTTTACATAAACTTATTGATTGTTGGTGTAATGTACAGCAGAGTACTTACACATTATTGTTGCATATTGTAACAGCTGGTGAAAGAAAATCTTCTGGTTTTTCAATGAAAATATTCGTTACGGTAGGATACGTATAAAACTGAGCCATAAAGTCGATGATTTGCTTCGTAAATCCGCCAAAACAGAGGACAAATGCAACGGCTTTGAAGAAAGAAAAACCTGTTCTTAATTTATTTTTCTTGTTAAACTGCGAAAGCATTTCAATTGCAAAATTCAAATTCCTGTAAAAAAATCAAATATTTTATCAAAATATTAATATTTTATGATTTTAATTCGATATCTTTAATTGAAGAGCAGTATTATATACATTTCTCTTTCTTCATCCGTGAAAAATAGATCACAATTATTTTTTCCCCTTAAACACTGAGAATTAAAGTGTTTTGATTCATGAGAAAATATTTCTATTCAATGCTATGAATAACTTTTCTATTCAATAAAATTTTCTATTTCAATGAAATTCATGCTATAAATCATTGTCCCAAAATAAATTTATGGAATATAATTTGCAAAAAATTTGATTTTGGTAGAGAACTTTTCCTATAAACGCAATGATAAGAAAATTTTATTTAGAAAAAAAATCAATTTTTTTATTTAAAGATTATAGAGAAAACGATGTATTATAGTTAGTGTTATGTAAAAAATAACTATTAATATTGAAATTTCCGCAGAAGATTTCATAAGTCTCAAGTTTATAAAGTTATAATATGAAATTTAGTAAGGAAAAAAGGTAAGTGAACATATTTCATATTATTGATAAAAATATTTAATAATTTTTCCAATTATTCATTTTAATATCTCTTTAAAAATACTGTTGCAGTTTTAAGAACTTTTATATTTGTAAACTTTAATTTTATAAGTATGTAGTGCATTAAGAAATTATGAGACCATTTTAAATTTTGTGATTTTAAATAATATAATATTTTAAAAAATTAATTGTTCTGTAAATAAATGAAATAAAAAGTAAACTGCAGTATTTTATAAATGTACTAAACATTTTACCAACATTTTCCAAAATTTCCATTTAATACCAGCTAGAATGTTTTAAGACTTCAAGATAAAACAATTTTGTTTTTCAAATTAAAGTGATGATGATCCACAATTTTTCGGAATACATTCAGCTATTCTATTTTTTTATTAAATTTATTAAGTTTCCAAGCAAAGATTTAGGAATTTTATTCCATTCAACAATAAAAGCTATTTCAAATTCTTAAACAATCATATTTACTGTTGTTTGCGAACACTTGTTGTTGTTGTTTTCCTATGACACATGGACAAGCCAAGCACGCTTTTGCCTTTGGCAGTGTGAAATTAAGTCCATAGATAGCGTCTTTCGTTTGGATCAGAGCACCACCAAGGTGAAAGTACGACTTTGCTCTTTTTAAGATGCCTCGTCATTTTGAACCACGGTCAGGTGATGAGGCCACACCTGAGCTGGCATCCTTCTCTCCCCATCCACGCCACACCAGCGGAAGGACTTTGGACGTCACAGATTGACGTGGACACGTCCCCAACCCACGGAGCTCCAGCAACCCAGTGAAGGAGAGTACACCGTGGTCACCCTCCCAACCACTGCCCGCGGCAAATGATGCTTCACTTTGCTGAGCTTACGGGAAGCGGCGTGAAGCTACTGAGCCACTGGAGCTCTTTGGGTACACTTAATGAGATAAATGATTCCCAAAGGCTTGCTGTAGAATTCAGGTCTGAACTTAGCCTTCGCCAACCTAGAAGCTTGAATTTCAGTCTCTGAAACCATTTTCTAGTTGATTTAAACTCACAGCAAACAGCCTGGTACTGTTTAAATTTCCGGTTTTGACATCGTAAAAGTGAATAAAAATGTATTAAGTTTTGTGTGTGTGATAAAGCATTTTTTTAAAACAGTTAAAGTTAATTTTGATAGGAACTCGTAGCAGATCACATATTTCCCATTACATTTCAAAATCTCCTCATGCCACCACAAGCCATCAAACGTCTGTTTATTGATGAAATCGACAAGTTTGTTTTTATAAATGACGTAAACAATGAATATTATAGCTCTGATCATCTAAATGAATTTTGTTTCATAAGCAAAATTCATACTTTTCTGTTATACCCTCGTACGATAATCGCAGAAACAGGAAAGAAAAAAAAATCGTAAATCATACTCTCGAAAATATTCCATTTGCTTAGGTATATTTTTAGAAACTACTTAAAAATAATTCAAAAATTTTATTTACATTATATAAATTAAATATTTATCACTTATTGACAAAACTTGTTTAAAGACCAATGTTTATTTCTGGCACAAATTATTTAACGATGATCGATTGCGTATGTATAATGTAATGACACTTTTTCTTCAATGAAACAAAATTAAATTTTACTGTATTTAGCTGATTTTGACTCTTGACAACTTGGGAACGTAGCATTTCTTTTAACGGAAAAATTATCACTAAGGTATCTTTTGCATCAATTTACTTTGGCCCTTTTTTTTATCCCTTCACTCAATTTTTGCGCAAAAACATCGAGTGGAATATATTTAATTTAAAATACAATTTTGAGCAGTTATAATCATATCTACATTGTACTATTTTAACTTGTCTAGTGGTCAGCGTGCCTGACTGCGGATAAGGAGGTCCTGGGTTCGAATCCTGGTTCGGGCATGGATGTACTTTCTCTCTCTATCTATCCTGTCTTTGTCCTTTCATTGTATGAATGAGGTGTGAATGGTTGACTACCCTATAAACGGGTACCCATGGCATGTGTGTAGAGCAAAGTCGTACTTTCATCTTCATGGTGCTCTGATTAAAACGAAAGACGCTCCCAATTGACTTAAATTCATATAGCCAAGGCATAGTGAGCTTGGCTTGTCCAAGTGTCATTAGTAACAACAACAACACTATTTTCGCTTCCTCATAAGAAACATGCTAGTTTTTTAGGATCATAAGTATGGGTATAATGAAAAAGTACCGAAATATTAAATTTTTCTAAATATCTTCCCATGTCATCTTCTTCTTTCTCACTTCAACCTCTCTTCTTTACGATGTTATCATGATTTTCTTTTTAATTCCTGGAAAACAACATTTAAAACAAATCTTAAGGTACACGATCTTAATTGTTAAATGTGAGATAGTTTTACTAGTAAATGTTTAGTTTTAAAAAATGTTTGTATTTTACGAAATAACAAATTCTTTTGTTATTTCGCCGTGGTAGCCTTGTGGTTAGGGTATCGGCCTTCCATCCGGAAGGACGGGGTTCGATTCCCAATGCCGCCAAAGACCCACCGAGTACATGCTATGTACGTGTTCGTTAAATCTGTGGAATCGAAAGTCCTGTGGTCGGTCGTTGAGCAGTGACCATGGGTGCAATGGTCTGGAGAAAATTCTCCCCCACCTTCAGATTAATGTCAAAATTGAAGTAGTGGATTCTTTGGTGGTGCCATCTATGGGAGGATTTAAAAAAGAGGATAAACGTACTTTCACCTTCGTGGTGCTCTGATTAAAACGAAAGACACTCCCTATTGACTTAAATTCGCTAGCCAAGGCATAGCGAGTTTGGCTTGTCCAAGTGTCATAAGTAACAACAACAACAAATTCTGTACCTTCGCTAGATTAAAAATAGTACTATTATCAACAGTTCATATGCCTTCGTCTAGGAGCCTCTTTCTGCTTTCCATAAAAATTTCTTTTACTGAATATAATGTAATGAATATAGTGGTTAAAGAATATATAAGAATCCTATTTATTCTTCGTCCCAATTTTCCAGAGCTCTTAATAAAAACCAAATTTTGTTATATTTTCCCCAGAAAATTTTCTTCAATGTAGCATCGTGATTTTCCTCATAGAAACACAAATTCTAAATTTGTTTTTAATATTATCGTTTTATATTTTGTGATGCAAAATTAAAATTTATACCTGATTTTCAAAGTAAAATCAAAATTATTTTGAAAATTCAAATGATTTTTAATGAAAAATGTGAGTGGTCTTATATACATTTATAAACATAAATTCAAAAATATTTCTGTGAAGCTAACTCAATAATTTTTCAATTAATGATTTATTTGAAGCAGTATAACTTATTTCAATTGTTATAATTTTTTAAAAATATTATTTTAAGACATATATTTAAAAAAATATTTGGGTGGCTTATAATTTTGAAACACACTGCATATATGTGTATAAAAAATTTAAATCCAACAATAATGTCAAGCATATATTAATTATAAACTTTTCAATTACATAAAATTATAAAAAAAGAAAAACTCACAAATGTATTCTGTTTTGCCTGCATATAAGGAAGATATTTGGAACATTTACAATTTAAGGATATAATCTCTTTTCCTTTTTTAATATGTTCTTTTTTTACGATTAACTTAAAAATGACTTAATTTTTGAAAAATCTTGTATCATTAATTGGAATTCTTTTATAATATCCCACTTTAAAATAAACAAAAAGATTTAAACGTATTATTAAAATAATTAGCAAAAATATAAAGCTAAGAATATTTTAAACGACATAAAATTTTAAATTAAATTTTCTCTTCATGTGTGAGTCTAGCTTTGTCCCAATTAAATAAAATATCTTTAAATAACTTCATAATAATAATGAGGATATAATCATATAAAAGGCTTTTATCTTAAAGCACCATTATTCATGAGTTATTATTCTGAATAGTAATATCGCATTGCATTTCAAACATATAAACGGAGAAAAAAAGGCCCAAAAATGGAATGAAAATTTGAAATTAAAGCTTTATGCGAAAGTAAATAATTTCAAATGCTTACCTGATATGAAATATTCTCTTTTAGGTGATATTATTGATGATATTACGCAAAGAATGATACCAAGTATGTTTTCATCCAGTATATCCTCACTTGATCTAGGACAGAGAAAGAGGGAAAAATGAATGGATGATTTCCCCAAACGCATTAAATAATTTAATTTTTTATCTTGTTGCTGGTTGTTGACTTATTTTTAGACAGAAAACAAAACTTAATTTTCTAAAATGTTTCATTAATATTAAAGCTGAAATAAATACTCGAATTTGCCCTTCGTTTAAATTACTCTACTAAATTATTCTAGTAAATTAACTACTCTACAAATTACTCCGTCCATTAAGTTCAGAAATTTTGGGGATTATTTTTCTATCCAAATGAATATTTTTTTTATCTTTTAATTACATTTTGTAAACGTTTCAATATCATTTATGAGTTACTATACTTAGTATTTTTTATTAATGTCAAAAATATTGCTTTCATGTAAACTAATTTAAATATATATATCATATATATTATTTATGTAAATTTTATTTAATCATTTTTATTCAGTTTTCTTATTTTTAAAAAAATATGAGTATTTTATAACCAGAATAAAATTTTAAATTTGTGAATCACCCTTCTCCAAATATTTAAGGATTTAAAATTGTATCTTTTGTTGCTAATATTATCAACCAGTTCATTTTTTTCTTGTTAGAAATATATATTCAATTTTATATCATTTTGTAATATTCATTAATATCATTTCCACCATTACAGTTATAATAACATATATCCAAATAATAACCATCAATTTCTTTATTGACATGCATTTCATCAGATTCCACATCATTTTACAAACATATGTATATAAATCAACAGCAAATATTTGCAATTAAAATAAGTTATCACGCTATATTTTTATGCAGAAAATTTGATCAGTGTTTCTTTATATTATGTCATATTATATTAATGTTGGATTATTTTTTTATTATTTATCCTTTTTCATTATCAGCTTTTACTAAAAATATAATTACCTATTTTTATAATGATATTTTTTTCTACTGATAAGCCTACATCAAATACTCATATATTTAATAAAAATACGCGCATAAAGGTTCCTTTTTTGCATTGTTGTATTTTTAAAGCAGTAAATTTTCATAATTTTCTCAAACATTATTTTGTGTATAAGAACAATTAATTATAATTTCATTTATACTTATGGGCCGAAAAGTAAAGTAAAGTAAACGCCAGCAGAGGTCCCTGTACCTAACCCTGAAAGGGTTTTACCAGATTTGATGGACCCGCTGGAGAGAAAAGAAAACGGAACACAGTACATACAAGACAATACAATTATGCTTGCAATCATATGGAGACACTATAAATTATAACTTTTACACAGTAAGGAGGGTTTGTAAAGTATACTATTTAACACAAATTTGGTTGCAATTGAAAGTTAACACGTGGATGCATAAGAAGCATTCAAAATAGGTATCAGACAAAATACATGGCAGGAAATGGTAATACAGGCTTATGAAATACAAATCAAATAGCATGCATATAAGAAATACAGAAAATAAATGGAACAACAAAAGGAAATTAAAAATGATAAAACAAAACTGAAAACATATACCTGAACTTACTGCAAACTAATGAGGTAATAATGATTAATGAATAATTAATGCCTTTAGTATGGATTTGATAGTTGGGTGTATCGGCTCAAAGTAAGTTAGGTCATATAAAATTCTAAGCTATATATACAAAAAGTTTAGATAGGTAGTACATAATGCATTAAAATAGGTCAATATAACATGATGACAATAATTGTGACTGAGTAATTAAGTGAGAGCGCTGGAATGATGGTGAGAAAATGGCAAACAAATAATAATGAACTATATACAAAGAGAAGAAAAACAGGCGAAATGTTACAGGTAGAGAGGGAAATGTCTAAATGCAGAACATGAGAGAGATGGAGTATACGGAATTTACGGCTCATCTTCTTCCAGGTGAAGTCTATCACCCTCACGGGCATCATTATCCTCCTATTCCTCTGGAATTATTAATTCCCTATATTCAAGGAGAAAGTTTATAAGGTTAATAATTTTTAGCTTTGCAGCCTTGTTGATGGTGATGTTTTTGAGCCAGACACTTATCAGATTGTCACTGGGCGTAGTGAAGTGCCAGGAACTCGTGATGGGGCATGACGTAGCGTAATGAATTGGAGTACCTTCTTCTCCACATGCACAGTTCGGAGTGGGTTGTACTCCTATTCTATGCAGATAACTTGGAAAAGGGCCATGTCCCGTTACAAAAATCGTGATTTGTCTTGGCCAGCACTGTTGGTTCAAATTCACTTTTGGCAGGATGGAGTATACTAGGCGTCCGGTGGTATTTTGATCCCACAGAGTTTGCCAATCCTGAATTAAAGCAATTTTCCTGATCCTTTTGAAGTGAGACCGAGGAAGAGGGAGAAAGATTTCCGATTCATCTGAAGAAGCTGCAGTTTTTGCTAGGCGGTCTGCCAATTCATTCCCTTCAAATCCTACATGAGCCTTTATCCAACAGAGGGAGATGTTTTGTTGGTTGTTAAGTTCCTCTTGAATTTGCCTGGCTAAAGGACTGATGGCTTTCGGATTGCAAAGCGCATAAAGACTAGCTTTACTATCTGACCAGACGAGGCAAATCTGTTCTTGGTTTTTGGCCCACTCAATAGCCTGCTTAATTGCGAAGAGCTCAGCCTGGAAGACTGAGCAATTGGCATTCAGTTTGTAACTTTCATTGTGAATTATGATATCCTTCAATGTTGTGACAAACGCGGCTCCTACACCTCCATCCATCTTGGAGCCGTCAGTAAAAATATGGCAGACCTGCTTATTCAGGGTAGGGTCGTACTCCGTGTTAGGGTTGACAATCGTATCAACTCTGAATATTCCTGGATGTATAGAAAGTGTGGGTACTCTTGCCTCCATAATATTACTGCTTGTGGTCCTAAATTCTTGTTTTATTTGTGCCTCAGAATTGATGGTGAGATGAAGGGAGGTATGCCAGTAATGACTTGTAAAGCTGCCGTCGATGTTGTTTTGTAGGCCCCAGTTATATTAAGCAGAAACTTTCTCTGTATTTTGTCTAGAAGTAGCTGATTTTTGACCCGAAGATTGGCTCCCCAGAGTGTTGCACCATGGGCTAGGATTCTTTCTGCCACTGTTTTGTACAGTACAATGCGCTGTTTTTGGGATAATCCCCAGGTTGAGCCAGCTATTCTAAGTAATTTCTGGTGAATGCGAAAGGCTTTGGCACCTTGTTGTTTGATATGTGCTGACCAATTCAACTTTTCATCTAGGAGTACACCCAGAAGTTTAATACTCTTGCTTCTCCTTATTCTTAAGTTATTAAAAAATATTTGTGGTCCACATTGCAGTCTCGTGAATAGGAAGTAATTTGATTTTTCGATTGAAATTCCAAGGTTATGCTTATGGGTCCAGTTGCTAAAAATCTTAAGGGCTTCTGTAGCGACGCGTCCAAGCTTCCTTTCACTGTCAGCTGACACTACGAAGGTGAAGTCGTCAGCAAAGGCCTGGAGAGCAACTGTTACTTTAGGATCAATATCCTTACCAACTGTGTACCAGTCAAATTGTAGCGGCTCATCAGCAAGCAGATTCCATAGGATTGGTCCACTGCAGGAGCCTTGTGGACATCCAATGGCTTGAGTTTTCTTCACAATGCCCATATTTGTATTGAGGGCAACCTCTCGATCTTCCAGGTTGCTGATTAGTATGTTTTTAATGGTTTCTGGGCATCCTTTACTTTCGAGTGCTTGTTTGATAGCTGGATGGGGTGCAGAGTCGAAAGCTCCTTTAATATCTAGAGAAATTATTGCGCAATGTTTTGCTGAGGCTTTTGCAATCTCGATTTGTCTTTTCAGGTGTAGGAGAGCATCGTCCACTGACTTTCCTTGACGAAAACCAAATTGATTTTGGTGAAGAAGACCATGGCTCTCTAAGAAGAAAGTCAATCTAGTAGTCACGATTTTCTCCAGTAATTTTCCCATCGTTGGTAAGAGGGTGATTGGCCTGTATGATTTAACTACTTATGGGCCGTAGTAGCCTAGTGGTTTGGGCCTCAGCCTTCCGTCCGGAAGGAGGGATTCGATTCCCAATGCCACCGAAGACTTACCGAGTACATGCGGTATACGTGCTCATTAAATTTGTGGAATCGAAAGTCCTGGAGTCGGTCGTTGAGAAGTTACCATGGGTGTTATGGTCCGGAGAAAATTTCCCTCACCTTCAGCCCAATATAAAAATTGTAGGAGTGGATCCTCTGGTGGTGCCATCTATCAGAGGACTTTAGAGCAAAGTCGTACTTTCATCTTCGTGGTTCTCTGGTTAAACGAAAGACGGACCCTACTGAATTAAATTCGCATAACCAACGGCACAGCGAACTTGGCTTGTCCAAGTATAAGTCACAACAACAACATTTATATTTATACGGTACAAACGTTATATATTTGTTATTATATTCGTGTTTGACACAATTTTGCATTATGTATCCTATAAATAATTTTAAACAAAAACACAGATAATGGTTGTAACGTAGAAGAATATGATAGATATTGTACTAATTTTCATATCCTTAGAATATCTAGTTCTAATCATGGAATACTAGATAATTGTTAACGCAAAATTTAGGCGTTGCCACTATGAAAGTTTTCTGAATGTTCTTCGACAGTGAATCCAAATTAGTTTGCTGTATTTGTGCCAGCTAAAATCTAGTTTGATTAAAGCAGTTATTGCTGACACAGTTGGACACTATATATTTTCCATATTCCGTGATCAATCAGATGTTTCACGCAACATTTCGGTATTATACTAATAATGCAGAAAAATGGTGTTTTACTACAAAACCTTACTAGACTCAGTTTATTCTAGTGTAACGGCATTCCTTTTCCTTGCTATGAAGTAATCTTTCATAATGATACACTTTTTCCAACCATATCCTGACTTCTAATTCTTTTAGTCATTCTAAAAATAAAAATTTCTGGAACTCATGAAAATAGTCCTTTTTGGCATTAATGACCTCAGAATTTAAAGAAATTTTTTTTCAAAGAGTGATTTTTTTAAATTTGGGCATAAATCAACATGTATACTAATTTAAATGATTTAGTATACATGTTGCCGACCAATTTGTCGAGTGGTCAGCGTGCCTGACTACGTATAAGGAGGTCCTGGGTTCGAATCCCGGTTTGGGCATGGATGTGCTTTCTCTCTCTATCTATCCTGTCTTTGGTTTGATTGCTTGTCGCTCAACGGTCATTTTTTGCACACGAGGGCTAATTAGACCTATCCTGTCTTTGTCCTTTCCTTGTATGAATGAGGTGTGAATGGTTGCCTACCCTATAAACGGGTCCCTATGGCATATATGTACTGAAGAAGTCAGATTTCACATCAAAATATGGTTCAGTTGGAAAAGTGGAGCAGCGCACTCCATGTTACCAGTCTAGCTGGCACACGACAATGAATGAATGAATATAAGAGGTTAAAAAAGTTTCACAAAGCATTTCAAATCAGAAAGTAAACACCACTTTCAAAATACTGGTTACAAAATAAAAAATGTTCCATCTAAATTAAAATTGGAAACATTGATTGATTTATTAGGTAGTAAATGTAATAATGTTTTATCTTATGCTACCGAGTTGGAAATTTCTAACTATGATGGGTTAAAAGCGTTAATTTTAAAACAATTTCAGTTTACACCAAGTGAGTGAATATTCAATTGAATCTCATGTACAATTCGCTTCAAGGCTTAGTGCAACTTTCGGTTATTATTGTAGACTAAGGGAAGTTAATGATTTAAAAAAATTGTGTGATCTTATATGGTTTTCGATAAATTGTATGAAACTCTTCATTTTTTTAAAACTAAGGAACAAATTAGCATTCGTGAAGGTCAAAATTGGTTAGCTCCAAATGAATTGGGAAGGGAATGCGATTTATTTTTTTCGTCAAGAACAAAACCGGAAGTCAATAGCTTTGGAACCAAAGGCTCATGGAAGAAAAAGTCTAGGTTTTCTAAAAATGTCAAAAGAGAACAAATACGCAACTCCGTGTATCAAAATATTTAAATCCGAACGATGTTGTTGCAGGGATAAGGGGGAAAAAGCTTCATTATTCCCGTGATTGTCCTAAGCGCAAGTTAAAAAATGAAATTTTATAATATAGTAAAAAAAATACAGTATCGGGAGTGAAAACGAAATTAGATATAGCGTAGAAAATCAGTCAAAATTGATAGGATTATTAATTGATGGCATAAAAATAAGTTGCTTAAATGATACAGGAAGTGAGATTATTATTGGTAAGAACTCTCTTATTCCGCATAAGAGATCTGCAAAGACTAAGAAGTTCAAACTTGTTTCGGCCATCAAGTTCTCGCCGAAAGTTTGGCCATAAAGTTCTCGTGTCTGTGTTTTGTTTTTCTATAGGCAAAGAACCGCAATGTGTGTGATTCACTGATTGTCGACTGTGCATCTTCCCTCCAAGAGCCAGAAAATAGGAATTCAACGAATATGTCAAGGTCGAGTGACGTCACAATCGCTCAATTCACTGAATAAGGATGATTCTTATTTTGTTGAGAATAATTTTTCGTCTTTTATTTCTGTGCGGCGATTAATGAGGGAGAGGGTATAAATTTAGCGCATATATTGTTAACAAAAAATTATGCGATAGTGTTTCGAATTTAATTAAAAATTACAAACCACTTAAAGAGCCACGTAAAACTGATTTCAAAATGAATATAATATTAAAAGATGATTTGCCGGTTTCACAGCGCTGTTAGAAAAATTCCTTTTTCCGAACAAAAGGAGGTCGACCAACCAATTGACGAATGGTTACGGGATAAGATAATAATACCTTCTTCTTCAGAATGTGCTTCACCAATTCTTTTATGTAAGAAAAGGGTTGGAACTTCGCGTTTACATGAGGATTTGGGGGAATTAAATAAAAAGGTGATTAAAGACTCGTTTTCGATGGCTCAGATATTGGAAATTTTAGATCATTTAGGGGAAGTAAAGGTTTTCTCAAAGTTAGACTTAAAGAACGGATTTTTTCGTGTTCCTGTGGAGGAAAAGTGTACTAAATACTTGGTATGTATCAGTCATGCAGGTATATATGAATTTTTGAAAAACTGCATTTGGTTTGTGTACATCGCCCAGTGTATTTCGAAGATTTATTTACAATGTGTTTAGAGACTTAATGAGGGATAATACTGTTGTAGTTTGTACGGATGATTTTATTATGCCGTGCGTGATGAGGAGGAAGGTTTAGAAAAATTAAAATGTGTTTTGGTAGTAGCTAAAGAATATGGGTTAGAGATTAAGAAATTGACTTTTTTTTTAAATTAAAAGGAAAGTAGAATTTCTCAGACATATATTATTGAGGATGGGTACAATGCTCCCTTCGCATGAAAAGGCAATTGCGGTTCAAAATGTTCCAGAGCCCAAAAATTCTTAAGCAGATTCAGAGTTTCTTAGGTCTTACAGAATATTTTAGAAAATTTATTACTAACTATGCTAAAATTGCCAAAACATTAAGTGATATTCGAAATGTAGTAGAATTTAAGTTTGGAGTAGTGCAAGAAGAAGCTTTCAATAGATTAAAAGGACTTTTTTGTCAACAATTCCTGTTCTGCATATTTTCAAACATGGAGCCCCACTAGAATTACATACGGATGCAAGTAGCCTGGGATTCGGTGCTGTTTTGCTACAGAAATCTGAGGATGGACAATTTCACCCTATTCATTACATGAGAAGAAAAACCACTTCCCATCAAGAAAATCTTTGTAGTTACGAGCTTAAAGTTTTAGCCATAGGGGAAGCTCTTAAAAAATTAAAAAGTATTTATTATGATCTAAAATCAAAGCTGTTACAGACTGTGATGCTTTTCAAAAGTCTATGTTTAAAACAGACATCACTCCTAAAATAGCTCGGTGGGCATTTCTTTTGGAGGAGTTTGAATACGAAATCATTCATAGATCTGGGAAACAAAAGAGACATAGAACGAGTAGCTAAGGCTCCCAATAGAAATGCCGTTTTGACAGTTACTCGTTCTCAGGGAGAAGTGACAGCCAAAATTGCAGCTGCACAAAACAGTGATGAACATATCCAGTTGCTGAAAATCTTAGTCGAACAAAGCAGAAAGAAGATTACTTAGTGAAAAAGGAAGTATTATACAAGTATGACAGTGGTTGGGAATTACTTGTGGTACCAAAAACATTAGAACTTGATATCATTCGAAAAGCTCATAACAAAGAACATTTTGCTGTTTCTTAGATGGAAGATCTTTCAAGCAAGAATTTTACATTCCTATCCTTAGAAAAAGAATTGAACAGTCATCATAAACTGTATAGGGGGCATTTTGTGTGAAAGAAAATGCGGAAAAGGTGAAGGTCTACTGACGCCTATACAGAAAGAAAACACTCCCTAAAGTACTCTTCACGTCGATTTCATAGAGCATTTCTATCAACTTAGAACAATTACAACCATATTCTCACAGTTGAGGAAGCATTCACAAAATTCATCTGGCTTTTCCCAGTAAAATCTACATCAACTGAGGACGTGTTACAAAATCTTAAATTTATACAATCCATATTTTTGGAAACTATCGAGATTAATAACTGATAAAGGAGCAAGCTTCACCTCCCATATCTTCGAGGAGTATTGCGAGAACGAGAAAATAAAACCTGTGTTTTCAACTACCTCCAAAAGGAAATGGACAAGTGGGAAGGATTCATCAAACTTTGATTCCAGTTTTATCTAAATAGTTCATAGAAGATCCTAGCAAGCGGTACAAATATTTTGCTGATGTGAAACGGATCCTTACTGCAAGGATCCATTGCACTACTACAACAGTACTACAAGCAGAAGTACTAAATATTCACCTTTTGAACTTCGTGTAGGAATCAAAATGAAAAACCCAGAATCGTCGAAATTCTTGACGAAGAAACTAACCTTTTTATGATGAACAGAGAAGATATGCGAGAAGAAGCAAATAAAGAAATTCTAAAAATTCTCAGGAAGAGAATAAAAGAACTTATGACAAGAAATGAAAAAGACTCATGTGTATAACATCAATGATTTAGTGGCTATACAGCGAACGCAGTATGGAAGTGTTTTAAACTTAAAATACAAGTTCGTTGTACCATATCGAATAGCTGAAAAAAAGGGTAAATATTGTTATCAGGTGGAAATTGTTGGATATAATGAAAGTCCTGGTTATAAATCTACAGTAGCTGATCATTTAAAGCCCTGGACTGTTCCTATTCAGAACAGTGTACTTTCAACGCACAATTTCTTTTTTTGTTTTGTTTTGTTTTATTTTCAGAGGATGTCAACTGAATCTTCCGAGGTTGAAAAAGTGGGTCAGGATCCCTAACTGTCGGATCCAAAATTGTAAATAGATGTCTCTAGTTGACAGGAGCATCGCGTATGCTTCCAGACAACCGAAAGTAAGTGTTACAGGGAGTAAGAGAGATTTACTTTTGTATTCGAATAGGTGCTCTGCTGATAATTGTTTGATATGATATTGTTACCAGTGCGAGTAGGCACTATAACAAAATAACTTTGTCCTTTTTAAATATTGTTTTTCCAATATTTGTAGAATTAAAGTGTGTCCGTTTATCAAAACTGTGTTTTGTTTTTTTACCATTGTGACAAAATTTTCACACACACACACACACACACACACACACACACACACACACACACACACACACACACACACACACACACACACACACACACACACACACACACATATATATATATATATATATATAGTGATTATATGATATATATGTGGTGATTATAAATTGTTTTACAAATTAAAAGGGGTGATGGGTAGCCATACAAACAAGCAATAATTACGTAGTAACATATGGTCGCATTCCAATAAGAGAGACAGAAAAGAGGAGGAATTCCGACATGACAATGTTTGTCCAACACTTGCCACAGTGTTAGGTAAGCGATTGAATAATATCAAAAGTTTCACAATCATATTTATTGTTTAGTGAAAACCTCACAGAAAATGCTTAAAATGCCGTCCATGTGTGTCGTTCACAGTTGATACTAACAAAGAAACGACTGGCGCACCCTCTTGAAGATTCCTGGGGACGTATCAATTTTGTCCTCGGCAACAACGATTCCAGCCACGAGATCTTCAGTTGATTCCACAGGCGTCTCGTGCACTAAAGATTTCATGTGCCACCAGAATAAAAAGTCCAGTGTGTTGAGATTCAGTGAGAGAAGAGGCCAAGAAACAAGTCCTCTGCGTCGGATCCATCATGCGGGATATGTGGCATTTAAAAAGTTTCGGACCATGATGGAAAAATGTGCTGAAGCTCCATCATGCATAAGCAAGATTTCTCTCAGGATGGGGAGTTGAACAGCCTGCAATAAACTGGAAACTTGTTCCGAGAAGATACGGTATGTTGCGCCTGTCAAACGGTTTTACATGATGAATGGGCCCAACCAAGCAATCACGAAGGATACCTGCCCAGATGTTCACGGAAAATTTCTGCTGATTTCTTCGAGGTACAGTGGGAATTGTTGTCAAACCAAACGTGCTGATTGAGCGTGTTGAAAACGCCTTCTCTGCTAAATGTTGCCTCATCATTAAATAATACTAATGCAGGAACTCATGTATTTTTACTTCATAACCAGCATCCACTGCACAAAGTCTGGCTGGCAGGGATAATCATCAGCCTGAATAGATTACACTTTTTGACCGTGGTAGGAGTGCATGCGTTCCTCATTTAAAGTACGCCGCACTACTGGTTGAGAAATATACATATCGTAAGCGATCGCTAGTGTACTTGTGGAAGGAACTATTTCAAATCTAGTCAAATCTCAATCTTCCATTTCTGGCGTTCGAGCTTTCGGAGAACGTCCTGCATTGCTGTTTGAGATGACAAACGAACCACTTACTCTCAGTCATCGGTCAACATTGGAAAATGTAGGATGATTTGGAATATGACAGTTGGAAACCGCTGATCTTACAATCTCAATTTCGTGGTATTCGTGAAAGAAATCTCAATTTCGTGGTATTACAGCTTGGTAACTAAAGACAATTCTTAAGCATTGCAATAAAATCCAAGATCTGAGTACAGATAAAAATATCTTACATTTTCAAATGCTATTTACGTTAAATCTAATTTCGAACGGGGCAAAACAGCATTTTAAAGGCAGCTTAATGAATAGCAACTATTGCATGAGATATTGGATAGATCGACGTTTTTCCAAATAGCAAATTTTCTGCGAAAGCTATAGGTTTGAGAATCCGTTTGTCTGTAAGAGCCTCGTATCTGGGAAGCTGGATGCCTTAAGACGCTAATGAGTATATGTTACCCGAATTTCTTTTTAAATATATGTTTCTTTAAAGCAAAAACAGATTCATAATACATGTTGATTATATTTTCTGAATTCTTATTAAATAGCAAACTAAAACTATTTAAATATCAAATTGTAGTTTTCTTAACATAATCTGATTTCCTGTGTCTTTATGCATATTATAAATAATTTAAAGTTATCAATTTAAAATTTTGTCTTAAAAACAACTAGTTTTACTAGAAAAAGAAAATAGATGAAACTATTAATACAATAATGTTACAGATTAAAACAGTTTTAATCTCAAAATTTTTAATTTAGTAGATATCTACACATTTATCAAAGGAGTCTAATTAAATATCCGTCATTAATGTTGAGAAATGGAATGTGTGTAAAAATTGTTGATTTATGTTCTTAAATTGATGATATTGTTGGCATCTTTTTAATATCACAAGAACATGGAATTTTAGCAGAAAAGACTATACAATTAAAATATTAGCAGTATATATTAAATTAATGTAAAATTTTCCAATTTTTTTATAAAATTATTCATATTAAAGGAAACATCTTGAGCATAGAATATATTTTTAAATAATTATACGCGCTGAAAATATATGTTACATATATTTTAAATCAATTATCAATACAAATATGAATTTCCTTTCTACTTTAACAATTTTCTTGAAGTCATATTTTTATGTTTTGAGCAGTGCACATGTCACGCACTCATGTCATCACGTGTCATTCATGTACCCATGAGTTTCAATTTTGAGTGGATTCCTCACCAGATAGGATAAATTTTGTTCCCATTCATATTTGTATATTTGGGAATAAAGATTTTTTTGTGTTCTATATTGATAAAAATATGGTATTTGTATTTAATGCAGCAGCTTTATTCTTGTCATAATCAAAGACACACATTTTAAATCTATATATACGTTAAACACACGTTGCGTCTGACATCATTTCTTTGATTTTGTATAAAAATTGGAGAATTATGTATAAGTTGTTGATGTTGTAGATATAATTGAATTAGTATAATAAAGTATTGTTACAAATTTATAAATAATAATTGTATTTGCCTTAAAATATCTCAGACAGATCGGAAATACTCACATTTAGGGCAAAAATTGCGGTATTAAGACATGTTGTAGTTTAAAAGCGGATTTTCTAATTATTTGGTGACTTGGCGATGTTTTGGCGAGAAAACTTGGCGACTTGGTGACAGTTGGCGAGATACTTGGTGACTTGGCGAGAAATAGATACTTTTGGAAACATCCGTCACCTAAGCTCTAGGACCAATATTTAGCGACCTGCAACGTTTGAGCGCCTGATGGAGACAGTATTACGAGGATTTTCCTACGAAGCCTGTTTGGTGTATTTGGACGATATCATTATTGTACGGCGCACATTCGAAGACCATTTAGGAAACATCCGAAAGGTGCTGGAAAAATTAAAAATGGCCAACCTGAAGCTGAATCCTTGCAAATGTAATTTATTTCAACGTGAAGTAAGCTATCTGGGACACGTTATCTCTGCTGAAGATATAAGAACAGATACCGCTGTTTCTGCTTGCATATCGTAGTGCTGCCCATGAGACTACCGGATATACTCCATCACAAATGCTCTTTGGTCGTGAACTTCGTCTCCCTTGTGATATTCAGTTTGGTCGTCTACCGGATACATCTTCATCGCCAGAGGAATACTTTCGAGACCTTCAGGCACGTCTTGAAGATGTCCATAACTTCGCTCGAGACCGAATCAACCTGACGACCAAAAGAATGAAAACAAGGTATGATACAAGAGCGACAGGACATGAATTTCAGGAAGGTGACAAAGTTTGGTTGTGGAACCCGATTCGACGTAAAGGACTTTCTCCCGCTAAAGTGAAGAGATCCGTACAGAGGGTAAAATGAGCCAAGCAGGCGATAAAGTGGTGCGATAAGTTCGTCAAACTGGTTTAACGGTTCGGATTACGTATGTATGACGTGTTTTCGTTTATTGGGTAACATGATCGCGTGACAAGCGCGTTTTGTATGTAACCCTTGAAACTATTATAGAATAATATTTAATAATTTAGTTTCGATATTCGAATTTTGGAGTTTGTGTGTTGCTAGCGAAAATTAACTATGGATGAGAATGTATTGAACTTACGTTTTTTTTATTTAGAGCGTGATGGTAGTAAGAAAGTAAGTATATGAATTTTTAAGTTGTGTGTATTGCATGTTAGTGTTAGAATGTCCCGCGTACTGATATTTCTTTAATGTGGGTGCCATTGCTCGGTATATTAAAATTCCAGTTTAAGCAAAATGTGAAATTTGTTAACGTTCGAAATTTAGTTTTATTGCCCAGTTGGCACTGCAGTAGGTAGCGCTACACTGATGTTTTTTTAAGGTGTTTGCCATTGCTCGGTATACTTAAAATCAACTTTTAAAAATTTCGTACCTATTTATTATAATTTTAAAACTTCTACAGTATTTAATAAAAATGAAATATTCAACTTTTTAATATTTGGAATTCTAAAAAACGCGCGATTTCAAAGCTGAAGTTCGAACGCGATCGTTATTGGTTGACACCTATCGCGCGTAGTGACGTAATTTAGGTTGGCGACAGAGCTGTAGAGTGCTTGGTGCCAAAAGTTGAAATCGCGCCAATCGCGTACGGGTCTGGTAACTTTTACCTTTTAGTTGTTTTTGTATATAATGTGTTCTATATCCTCTTAAAATGTAAATTCTTTTATATTAAATTTGGCCTCCTATCGGGGGATTGTACTGCCCGGGATGTGCAATCCTTAGAGGTGGAAAATGTTAAAAATTTATAAATAATAATTGTATTTATCTTAAAATATCTCAGGCAGATCGGAAATACTCACATTTCGGGTAAATATTGCGGTATTTAGACATGTTGTAGTTTAAAAGCGGGTTTTCTAATGATTTGGTGACTTGGCGATGTTTTGGAGAGAAAACTTGGCGAGAAATAGATACTTCTGGAAACATCCATCACCTAAGCTCTAGGACCAATATTTACCGAGATAGCCTAGAGGCTTCCAGAACCTTGGAGAATCTGGTAGATTTCTCCACCAAGTCAGGTATAAATACCGTAGCCCGACATACAAGAGGCAGTTTTGTGAAGACGATTAGTTGTGACTGCTAGTTATTCTCTGTCTGAAGTATTTGAGACCTGTGATTGGAAGCAGTTTCTTATTGTATCTGACGAATTGTTGCTGTATAATTGTGATTGTTACAGCGACAATTTCTTATGTCTAGTGCAATTTTTACGAATAAAAGTCTTGTGTTCAGTAAGTGGTTGCTTTATTCAACTCTTAGTCGACACGAACCCTGAAGCGAGGTACAGTATTGTCTCATGGTGTTTATAAACCAGGTCATAGTTCATTCGTTAAATCTGGTACGATATAAATACGAAATAAAATTGCAGTCCAATTTTTAATTCTAAAGATACGACCATATAGTATAAGACGTTATAGAAAAAGAATGCTATATCGATTAAAAAAAAATTTCCAGATATATTTGAATTTATTGTTACGAGATTGAAAAAAAAAAAAGAACTTTGACCACTGAGCCAGATTGTTGGTGAAATTGGGTTATTTTATAAGTTCTGGCAACAGCTCATTCGGCTTTTAAGAAAATACCACGTATTCCAGATAACAAAATTGTATATCAGACCATGCTTCGCTGCATAAAATTCATGCTATTTTTGTGAGGTAAGTTTATTTTTTATGTATTTGATACTTTTGAACGCTGCGTTTTCTAAATTGTTGCATGAGTTGCGTTATTGCAAATTAAGTTAATTGTGAAATACTTTATTTATACCAATCTGAATTTTGAAATCTGTTTTCAATAAACTGAAACTCGAAATTGTTTAATTTTGTGACTTTTGTTGCAGAGATCTCCGTAGACACTCCAAATGTTAATACTAAAATTTTACTTACTTAACTTTCAATTGATGTTTCCCGTTTTCTCTAAATACTAAGAAACAACCTCAGTTTTAAATGCGTAAGCATTAATATCTTATTTTTAAATATAAATTATAATTACTCCAAATATATGAAACTTGAAAACAAGAATAGGAACGAAGACTGCAATTTTCTGTTTTAAGTGATTGAAGTACAGTTTCAAAACTTAATCCTAATATAAATTGGCCAACTGAATATAATAGATTTTTCCAAATTTTAAAATTAAATTTGAAACATGTCTGACGGCCAACATCCTTTATTAATGCTATAATTTTAAATTGCAAATAGTTAAATGCAAAAATTTAAGCTGAGCCGGTCAGCGTTCTTGTCTTCGGCTCAACAGCAGATGGGTTGAACTTCTACCTTAGAAATGATGTTTGTAGTGGTTCTTAATCCAATTGAAACAGTGGGTCCAGATCTTATTGACTTTTTATGCAGAAAAATAACTTGTTAAAAGCAACAAACAAAACCAAATTACATAAAAGAGTATCTAACGAAGTTCTGCAGCATACTAATTAGTCTTCAGAAACGCTCAGATAAGCCTTAAAACTAGTTTATGGAACGTTCGGCAGACAAATCATAGACAATAAGATTTTCAAAGTTAGATTAATCCCGAGATGTTATCAATAAAGTTTTAACTGTTTGTAAATATTCGTTATACAATTATCTTTTAATGATGTTGAAAAAATTAATTGAAATTGTATAATCTTAGCATTTTAAAATATTTAATAAATATTATCTTACAACTGATTGTACACTTTCGTGATTTAAATGTTGAAATTGTTTAAACTGTTTTGTAACGTGTTATTTCCTTAGAGCTCGTAGTACAAACGATTTGAGCTCCACATTAAGCTATTCAATTTTCTTAATCGCTAGTCTCAGTGTTCTCGTCTCGACTTCAGATATTTTAAATAAAGTTTGTGCATCCACAAACAGTTTTTTTTATTAAAACAAATAACCTTAAATTTTCTACCTCCAAAAAAATTAAAAATAAAAAAAACCCTTTCCTCTGTAGAAGACAAATTTTTCTCAATTTTAATGGAAATTAAACTAATAGGAATTATATAGGGAAAATTTCAATTAGAAACCTTATTGAAACAGTTTGCACTAACAAATTCGTGTATTTTTAAAAGTATTAAACTATTTTATAAAATCGTGCTTCTTTTGATATTGATGAACGAACAAAATTATAAGTTTTAGTCATATACTATTAAATCTTTTTTCAATAAAAAAACTTTATAAAGAAGACTTACATCCATCAATATATCGTTGAAAAAAAAGTTTTATTACAGGACTAAATTTTTTCTACTCTGCTGATAAAAGATAATGATTCTCTACCATTTAGGATTATACATTTTTGAAAATCTATTAAGTAATGTCTAATGTTGAGATTTTCCCATTTTTTCCATTTAAATGTAAGCGTAGTAGTTCTTCGAATTTTATTAAACTACCATGTTGTCTTCTCATTTATAAATGTTAATATAAACAGTATATTCTCATTCATTAATATCTTTGGAATCGAATGTACTGTGTTCGGTTATTGACCAGTTACTATGACTGTAATAATGGTCTGGAGAAAATGTCCTTCCCCTCCAGATCAATGTCAAAATTGAGGGAGTGCATCCTCTTGCTGTGCCATCTATTGTAGGAGCTTAGCTACTTCCACTTTCGTGGTGCTCTGGCTAAGCGAAAAGGTTCTTCTGGGTTGGCGAACGGCTCAGACATTTAAAAGATAGTGGGGGAATATCGAACTAAAACATTATTCTAGATATTCTGTTGAAACGTAATTTTTTATTCTACACCTGAGCCGTTTTTAATACCTCCACTGTTTTATGATAATTTAATTATGATCTTTATTTGCAGAAGAAATGTTTTTACTAACGAATATAGCCTCACTGCAAGCTCCTCAAACCAATAAACTTTAACTTTAAAGTTTAAGCTAACTGACTCATTTCTAAGCAAATGTTACGAGATTTTAAGTGGAAAAAACTGAGCAAGCAGAATTTCCATTAAATGCTTTTCATAAAGAAGCTTGTGATTTAAATATAAACAAGACTGGAGTAGATGTCTTTTAGGTCCATTGAAGCATTTCCGACAAGCAATTTTACGAATGCTGCTCTGAGTATATAACAAAGCTGGGAACAGAATGATCTTAATGACTTTAGCTAATCAGTTGTTAATGATTCCAATTGTTTGTGATTATACTGTGGATTAAATATTCATCCTTGTCAGTTTAAACACAGTAGACAGATAATTATAAACCATTTTCATCTTTTTATACAGTTAGATCCCTTTGTAGAATATCGAAAATATTATGTTAAAGTCACTCTATAAATTTAGGAAGTGAAAAATTTACAGCCGAGAAAAAGACTTTGATATTTAAGCTTCAAGCTGACGAGACGGGTTTCTCTTTAGAACACAAAACTATTGAGTTGGACTTTCCTGCTGCCTTAAACTGAACCTTGTCATTCCAAGCAACAATAGGAACTGTAGTTCCTGCTGCTTGAAATGTCAGAAACCATAGTGTTTGTTCTTCCTAAGAGCAACAGCAGGAGCTCTGGTGTCTGCCTTTCTAAACAGCAGCCCTTTTGAGAAAATGGACTTTTTATCACATCCGCTTTGGTATGATCCAAAAATTAATCTTGCTCGTTATAGAAAATTAGATACAACTAGTCTTCAAGCAGCTTTCATCACGTCACTATCAGTATATCATTTAATCACCACTGATGGATCAAAATATGCAGGATATGTTGGTTGTGCCATAGTTATTGAAAACTATTAGCTAAAGTGTCCATCCTGTTCCATCTTCTCTGATGAAGCAATAGCAATTTAACAAGCTCTTCACCAGACTAATACAAGTGATAAATTTAAATACTGTGTTTGCACTGACAGTTTGAGTGTTTTAGAAGCTTTGTACAACAGTTTCCATTGCCCTCCTGTTGTGTCTAAAATTTTCAGAGCATTATATTCCCTTGGTGGCAAGAGATGACATTTTCTACTGGACCCAAGTCACATAGGTCTTAATGGCAATAAGAGGTCTGATGCTGCTGCTAAATCTGCATCCGCCCTCTTCTCTTCCATCCAATCCTTTATTGGATGTTAAAAGGTATGTAAAGTAGTTTATTCAAGATATTTGGCAGAAGTCATGGAACATGTAATTCACTAATAAATTTCATGCCATATGTCACTTTCTTAACAGTTTCCGCTACGAAATGTTGATTGTCTTATTCGCTGGAACTCTGGTTACTTTTTCATGTGAATCGTGAAGGTTTGTTACTTCGGTAAAATCGTTGGAATTCTTTTTCTTAAATCTATATTTAAGATCTTGTGCATCTTGCATTATTCCACAAAAATATTTACAGAGAATTTAAACTAATTTCCAACTAGCTCTTACAAAAGCAATTTCATTAAACAGAAGCTCTGGTAATTTCTAAATAAACATATTCGAAAAGGTTTTAGTCCTATGAGCAAAGATTCTTGATTGCATTCCAAATGTCAGTGTATTGATAATTTTTTGAGTCTTAACTGCAATGTCTGTCTGAAGGCTAAATTAATTTTCTCGTAAAACTTTGAATCTCATTTCGAAAACTAACGTTTCTTAATATTTTGAGCTGTAATCTGTAATACTTTAAGAGAATTTCATTTAAAATATAGTACTTTGTATTTTTCATATTTGTTTATAAAATTTTCTTAACACTTTATGCCATATCAGATACATGAATATATGTGTTCAAAATTTCTCGTGGAAGTTTGTGAATTTGCTATTGATAAGTTAGCATTGTAAATAGGAAGTATTAGAATACAGTATACAAATGCCTTTTAGAATGCTTCTACAAAATTTCGAATATTTTTGGTTTGTAAGATTTGTAAATGTAATTACGTCACCAAATTTTAACTAAATTGTGCTACTTATTTCAATGCTATAAAACTCTTGCGGAAAGTTTAAATTTACAAATATTATGTCTTTTTATAAATTGAAATAACTGTATTTATGAAAATTGAGTAAAGCCGTTTCTCAATTCATCAGATTTTGGCGATAATTTGAGGAATATTCAATATTTGGAAAGTAAATGACACGAAATTTCGATTTATCAGCATGAAGGAGAGATTTTTTAAATTTTAGAGCGTACAGGCGTTTTTATACAAGTGTGACAATTTAAATTGTGTTTTGTAAGTATATTTAGAAGTTCTTAAACGCATGTGTATAAATGCATATTGAACGTGATGTGTATAAAAGTATAAATTTCAAAATATTCTTTAAAATTTTAATGAATTACTCTGGGCAATAAAAAAACACCATTTAGTTAACTACTGTTAAAATATGCTTACACAAATGTTTTTTTAGTAAAATCGCTAAATAGATTAAATTCATATTCTTTTTACTTAGTTCTAAAACCATTTTTACATAATTCTCACCTACAACTTTGGCTTACAAATTTTTTTACTTGAAAAGATATTCTTTTAAAGATTCAATAAATACTTTAATAATAATATATATATGTGAAATACTTTAAATGTATATTTTTCTACACCGCAATTTCAATCTTGTCCTTAGTTAATTTTTGTAAGAGATACAGATTTAATTCAGGAAATCGCGTGTAAGTATTTTTCTGCTAAATTCTGAGCCGAGCTGGCAGCCGAATGGTTAGCGCTCTTGCCTTCGGTTCAACAGTTCGTGGGTTCGAATCCCACCTTGGGCATGGATGTTTGTAGTGGTTCGGAATCCACTTTAAGCCGTAAGTCCCGGTCTAATTAGCCCTCGTGTGCAAAAAATGACCGTTGAGCGACAAACAAACCAACCAAAACTGCTAAATTCTGTAAGTTCAGTTTCACTCAATTCTAAAGTATGTGTAAGCATCCACGCAATTTTTTAATTCAAATTCTAAATCAAGAAAATGTATTTAGAGAAACTAAGGCTTTGAACGATAGTATCTATATGTATAGCTTTTTAAAAGTTTTGTCGCACTTTTTGCTTTTGTTACAAATGTGATGTCAATTAATATGCATTAAAAAAACTTCTGCAGAGGTACCATCTAAAATTTCCAAAATGGAATTGCTATCACATATTTATTTGGTATATAACAAACTAATATAAATAACAATTTAACAAATAACCTATTAACCATTACAGTTAAAGGATAAATAGATTTTTCGAGTAGGATAAATTAACTCTACTCTTACGTTACTAAACTGAACGTGAATAAATTCTGAAATATCAGCTTGAAATTATTTTAAATATAAGGTCATTTCATATTTAAATTTGTTAAAATTAAAATAAATTTCAAATTTTATAACTGAAGATTGATAATTGTGGTGTTGACTTGGATAATAACTTTACCATTCGATAAAGCAGTCACATAAGCCTCAGTAATTCGGTTACCTCATCGTTAAACTCTTATTTTGAATATCTTAATTCCTATAAATTTAGTTTCTCAGTATGAATTTCCAGACAAATTAAGAAAATATTTGTCTAGTTTTCGATAATCCTAAGAATTGAGTAATATTTCAAGGGAATTTAAGTTTTCTGGCAAAAAAAAAAAAAATGTGGAATAGTATGTTTATAGAAATCTAAATATACAAAGATACGTAATTTTTATTTCCGAGTCTATCAAAATTGATAAAATCCCTAAATTTCTTTTGAAATAATTAAATATATGTACTCCTATGGGTATTTGAATAGATATTTATAAAAAAGCTTAATACAATGTACTGTACAGAACTATATAAATTTTATAAATGTTATCTCTATTTTCAAGTTGTTGGGATGTTGCTGCATTTCCAGACATTGCTATCTAAAGTTATCAGTCTAGAGGAATCGTCAAATAAAAGCTTGGGTAAGCCAAATGATTTTTCTTAAATATTTATATACATTATATATTCGTTAATTATACTAGTTGGCCCTTTTCAGCAAAGTTTTCAATGTAGTCTTAAAATCCAGATAATTTCCGTCTTAGAAAAATGGTATAGCTTTACTCATCTAAAAAATAGCTTTCTTGTGAGAATGTCTTTACTTGTATGAAAATTCAACATTTTTAATTTAAGATGAACTATTTTGTTGCATAAGTTCTAGATAATGTTAAAGTGATTTTATTAGAACAGCAGTAGCACTTTATTATTTTAAATGCGTGGTATATTCAAAATAGCTTGAATATGCAATATTTAAATCTACATAAAATTCATTTTTTAGTTTAAAGCCTAAATATTGCATCAACTTTAAAAATAAAAGTTGAAGCATTCTGATGCCAAACTTCTAAAGCATTTTTAGATTTCATTAAACCTAATATTTATTGCATATATTAAATATTTAATACTCTTGTTGAAAGAAACTCGGTAACTAGAAATATTTAAGCTGGCTGAGATCTAGGAAACATTATTAAATTCTATCGTGCTTCGGTATTTCTGTTAAATAAAAAAATTTCCTGTAAGAGGTCAGTGTAGAGTAAAATTCAAATTAATTTATTTTAAACGTCAGTCTATAAAAAAAAACAAAAGCTGTTTGAATATTCAGCAGAACAAACCTTTTCGTATTATGTAGTTTAAATATTTGTTTGTCCTCAATTTTTTCCGGAATTGAATTAAGACGTTGCTCAGAATAGACTTAAACTTCTATCAGTATATCGGTATCTGTTTAATATGGAAGTTTCGCAGTTAATTAAAATTCTGAGTGCTTTCAAAAATTTGAAATGCAACACTTGTAAATGAATTTATATCACATAAATTTTATTCGCGAGTATCACAGATTTAAATTCCTTATAAATTTGCTTTTGTCATGATGCATCACAAGCAATGCTTCACTGTGGAAATCCTCGCTTCAAGAAAGAAGCTTGTGGTTTTTATCATCCCCTGAAAATTATCTATAATGTTGCATGTTCACTTTGGCCAGCAGCGCTTGACCAGGTACATGACACTAAGCACCCCCAAAAATCTATCACCATCAAAGGACCGTAAACTCTTAGTAAGAGAAAATATTCACTTTCAGATTCTCCTTAACTAATTTCGATGGATAACTTAAAAATTTTTTAAGATATTGTTTCTAACCTCTTCAGTGAATACACTTTCTGCATTCCAATCCATTTCTGATGAATCTTATTTTGAAATGCGAGTCTACAATTGAACATCGTAACAAGTAAACCATAAAGTATTACAAACCTCACTGGATTTGCTTATTTGATGGTATACACAACTTCTTTCGTGATGCAAAGTGTCAATTTATGTTAACTAAGCTATTTTGTGACTTGCATACTTAAGACTTAAATTCAATATTTTCACATTTAAACTGAAATTAAATAAGAATTCTTAAATTTCTAACCCTTATTGTCTGTCTCGTATTTGTCTCGTATAGCGATTGTTTGTTTGTTTGTGTGTCTCGTTTAGCGAATGTTTGTTTGTGTGTCTCGTTTAGCGAATGTTTGTTTGTTTGTGTGTCTCGTTTAGCGAGTTTTGTTTGTTTGTTTGTCTTTTTTAGAGAGTTTTGTTTGTTTGTGTGTCTTTTTTAGCGAGTTTTGTTTGTTTGTGTCCTTTTAGCGAGTTTTGTTTGTGTCTTTTTTAGCGAGTTTTGTTTAATTCGTTTAGGCGAGTTTGGTTTGCTTGTTTCGTTTTAACCAGTTTCGTTTAACAAGTTTTGTTTGTTTGTCGTTTGATCCGTTTGTTTGATTATTTCGTTGTAACAAGTTTTGTTTGATTATTTCGTTGTAACAAGATTTTGTTTGATTATTTCGCTTAACAAGTTGTTTGTTGCATGTAACAAGTTTTGTTCGATTATTTCGCATTAACAAGTTGTTTGTTGCATGTAACATGTTTTGTTTGTTTGTTTGTTGCATGTAACATGTTTTGTTTGTTTGTTTGTTGCATGTAACATGTTTTGTTTGTTTGTTTGTTGCATGTAACATGTTTTGTTTGTTTGTTTGTTGCATGTAACATGTTTTGTTTGTTTGTTTGTTGCATGTAACATGTTTTGTTTGTTTGTTTGTTGCATGTAACATGTTTTGTTTGTTTGTTTGTTGCATGTAACATGTTTTGTTTGTTTGTTTGTTTGTTGCATGTAACATGTTTTGTTTGTTTGTTTGTTTGTTGCATGTAACATGTTTTGTTTGTTTGTTTGTTGCGTTTTGTTTACCCAGTTTCGTTTGTTTGTGTGTTTTGTCTAACGAGTTTTGTTTGTGTGTTTTGTCTAACTAGTTTTGTTTGTGTGTTTTGTCTAACTAGTTTTGTTTGTGTGTTTTGTTTAACGAGTTTCGTTTGTTTCGTTTAACATGTTTTGTTTGTTTGTTTGTTTGTGTGTTTTGTTAACAAGTTTCGTTTGTGTGTTTTGTCTTACAAGTTTCGTTTGTTTGTGTGTTTTGTCTAACAAGTTTCGTTTGTTTATTGCGTTTAGTAAGTTTCGTTTGTTTGCTTGCATGTCTGTTTGTTTCGATTAACAAGTTTAGTTTGTGTCGTTAACACGTTTCGTTTGTTTGCTTCGTTTAAAAAGTTACGTATGTTTCGTTTAACAATTTTCGTTTGTTTGTTTTGTTTAACAAGTTTCGTTTGTTTGTTTCGTTTAACAAGTTACGTTTGATTTTTTACTTTTACAAGTTACGTTTGTTTTTTTCGTTTAATAAGTTTCGTTTGTTTCGTTTAACATGTTTCGTTTGTTTTCGTTTAACATGTTTCGTTTGTTTGTTGCATTTAACATGTTTTGTTTGTTTGTTGCGTTTAAAAAGTTTCATTTGTTTTGTTTAAACAGTTTCGTTTGTTTGTTTCGTTTAACGAGTTTCGTTTCTTTTCGTTTAACCAGATTCGTATCTTTGTTTCGTTTAACATATTTTGTTTGTGTGTTTCGTTTAACGAGTTTTGTTTGTGTGTTTTGTTTAACGATGTTTTGTTTGTGTGTTTTGTTTAACGAGTTTTGTTTGTGTGTTTGTGTTTAACGATGTTTTGTTTGTGTGTTTGTGTTTAACGAGTTTTGTTTGTTTGTTTGTTGTATGTAACGAGTTTTGTTTGTTTGTTTTGTTTAACGAATTTTGTGTGTTTTGTTTAACGAGTTTTGTTTACTTGTTTTGTTTGTTTTGTTTAACGAGTTTTGTTTGTTTTGTTTAACGAGTTTTGTTTGTTTGTTTTGTTTAACGAGTTTTGTTTGTTTGTTTTGTTTAACGAGTTTTGTTTGTTTGTTTTGTTTAACGAGTTTTGTTTGTTTGTTTTGTTTAACGAGTTTTGTTTGTTTGTTTTGTTTAACGAGTTTTGTTTGTTTGTTTGTTGCTTAACGAGTTTTGTTTGTTTGTTTTGTTTAACAAGTTTTGTGTGTTTTGGTTAACGAGTTTTGTTTTTTTGTTTTAATTAACGAGTTTCGTTTGTTTCGTTTAACATGTTTTGTTTGTTTGTTTGTGTGTTTTGTTTAGTTTCGTTTGTTTGTGTGTTTTGTTAACAAGTTTCGTTTGTTTGTGTGTTTTGTCTAACAAGTTTCGTTTGTTTATTGCGTTTAGTAAGTTTCATTTGTTTGCTTGCATGTCTGTCTGTTTCGTTTAACAAGTTTAGTTTGTGTCGTTAACACGTTTCGTTTGTTTGCTTCGTTTAAAAAGTTACGTATGTTTCGTTTAACAATTTTCGTTTGTTTGTTTCGTTTAACAAGATTCGTTTGTTTGTTTCGTTTAACAAGATTCGTTTGTTTCGTTTAACATGTTTCGTTTGTTTGTTTCGTTTAACATGTTTCGTTTGTTTGTTTGTTGCATGTAACATGTTTTGTTTGTTTGTGACATTTAAGATATTTTATTTGTTTGTTGCATGTAACATGTTTTGTTTGTTTGTTTGTTGCATGTAACATGTTTTGTTTGTTTGTTTGTTGCATGTAACATGTTTTGTTTGTTTGTTTGTTGCATGTAACATGTTTTGTTTGTTTGTTTGTTGCATGTAACATGTTTTGTTTGTTTGTTTGTTGCATGTAACATGTTTTGTTTGTTTGTTTGTTGCACTGTAACATGTTTTGTTTGTTTGTTTGTTGCATGTAACATGTTTTGTTTGTTTGTTTGTTGCATGTAACATGTTTTGTTTGTTTGTTTGTTTGTGTGTTTTGTTTAACAAGTTTTGTTTGTGTGTTTTGTTTAACAAGTTTTGTTTGTGTGTTTTGTTTAACAAGTTTTGTTTGTGTGTTTTGTCTAACATGTTTTGTTTGTGTGTTTTGTCTAACAAGTTTTGTTTGAGTGTTTTGTCTAACGAGTTTTGTTTGTGTGTTTTGTCTAACAAGTTTTGTTTGTGTGTTTTGTCTAACGAGTTTTGTTTGTGTGTTTTGTCTAACGAGTTTTGTTTGTGTTGTTTTGTTTAACGAGTTTTGTTTGTGTGTTTTGTTTAACGAGTTTTGTTTGTGTGTTTTGTTTAACGAGTTTTGTTTGTTTTGTGTAACGAGTTTTGTTTGTTTTGTGTAACGAGTTTTGTTTGTTTTGTGTAACGAGTTTTGTTTGTTTTGTGTAACGAGTTTTGTTTGTTTTGTGTAACGAGTTTTGTTTGTTTCGTGTAACGAGTTTCATTTGTTTCGTTTAACATGTTTTGTTTGTTTGTTTGTGTGTTTTGTTTAGTTTCGTTTGTTTGTGTGTTTTGTTAACAAGTTTCGTTTGTTTGTGTGTTTTGTCTAGCAAGTTTCATTTGTTTGTGTGTTTTGTCTAGCAAGTTTCGTTTGTTTATTGCGTTTAGCAAGTTTCGTTTGTTTGCTTGCATGTCTGTCTGTTTCGTTTAACAAGTTTAGTTTGTTTGTTTCGTTTAACAAGTTTCGTTTGTTAGTTGGCCTGTCTGTTTGTTTCGTTTAACTAGTTTCGTTAACACGTTTCGTTTGTTTGCTTCGTTTAAAAAGTTACGTATGTCTCGTTTAACAATTTTCGTTTGTTTGTTTTGTTTAACAAGTTACTGTTTGTTTGTTTTGTTTAACCAGTTTCGTTCGTTTGTTTGTTTCGTTTAACGAGTTTCGTTTGTTTGTTTCGTTTAACGAGTTTCGTTTGTTTGTTTCGTTTAACGAGTTTCGTTTGTTTCGTTTAACCAGATTCGTTTCTTTGTTTCGTTTAACATGTTTTGTTTGTTTGTGTGTCACGTTTAAGATGTTTTGTTTGTTTGTTTGTTGCTTTAACATGTTTTGTTTGTTTGTTGCATTTAACATGTTTTGTTTGTTAGTTTGTTGCATTTAACATGTTTTGTTTGTTAGTTTGTTGCATTTAACATGTTTTGTTTGTTTGTTGCATGTAACATGTTTTGTTTGTTTGTTGCATGTAACATGTTTTGTTTGTTTGTTGCAAGTAACATGTTTTGTTTGTTTGTTGCATGTAACATGTTTTGTTTGTTTGTTGCATGTTACATGTTTTGTTTGTTTATTTGTTGCCTTTAACAGGTTTTGTATGTTTGTTGCGTTTAAAGTTTCGTTTGTTTTGTTTAACCAGTTTCGTTTGTGTGTTTTGTTGAATGAGTTTCGTTTGTGTGTTTCATTTAACGAATTTTGTTTGTTTTGTTTAACGAGTTTTGTTTGTTTGTTTTGTTTAACGAGTTTTGTTTGTTTGTTTTGTTTAACGAGTTTTGTTTGTTTGTTTTGTTTAACGAGTTTTGTTTGTTTTGTTTAACGATTTTCGTTTGGTTTGTTTCGTTTAACAAGTTACGTTTGGTTTTTTCTTTAACAAGTTACGTTTGCTTTTTCCTTTTACAAGTTACGTTTGTTTTTTTCGTTTAATAAATTTCGTTTGTTTCGTTTAACCAGATTCGTTTCTTTGTTTCGTTTAACATATTTTGTTTGTTTCGTTTAACATATTTTGTTTGTTTCGTTTATCATATTTTGTTTGTTTGTTTCGTTTAACATGTTTTGTTTGTTTGTTAGTTACATTTAAGATGTTTTGTTTGTTTGTTGCCTTTAACATGTTTTGTATGTTTGTTGCGTTTAAAAAGTTTCATTTGTTTTGTTTAACCAGTTTCGTTTGTTTGTGTGTTTTGTTTAACCAGTTTCGTTTGTTTGTGTGTTTTGTTTAACCAGTTTCGTTTGTTTGTGTGTTTTGTTTAACCAGTTTTGTTTGTTTGTGTGTTTTTTTAACCAGTTTTGTTCGTTTGTGTGTTTTGTTTAACCAGTTTCGTTTGTGTGTTTTCTTTAACGAGTTTCATTTGTATTTTCTTTAACGAGTTTCATTTGTGTGTTTTCTTTAACGAGTTTTGTTTGTGTGTTTTGTTTAACGAGTTTCGTTTGTTTCGTTTAACGAGTTTCTTTTGTTTGTTTCGTTTAACCAGATTCGTTTCTTTGTTTCGTTTAACATATTTTGTTTGTTTCGTTTAACATATTTTGTTTGTTTGTTTCGTTTAACATGTTTTGTTTGTTTGTTTGTTGTATTTAACATGTTTTGTTTGTTTGTTGCATGTAACATGTTTTGTTTGTTGCATGTAACATGTTTTGTTTGTTGCATGTAACATGTTTTGTTTGTTGCATGTAACATGTTTTGTTTGTTTGTTTGTTGCGTTTTGTTTACCCAGTTTCGCTTGTTTGTGTGTTTCGTTTAACGAGTTTTGTTTGTGTGTTTTGTCTAACGAGTTTTGTTTGTGTGTTTTGTCTAACGAGTTTTGTTTGTGTGTTTTGTTTAACGAATTTCGTTTGTTTCGTTTAACATGTTTTGTTTGTTTGTTTGTGTGTTTTGTCTAACAAGTTTCGTTTGTTTATTGCGTTTAGTAAATTTTGTTTGTTTGCTTGCATGTCTGTCTGTTTGTTTCGTTTAACAAGTTTAGTTTGTGTCGTTAACACGTTTCGTTTGTTTGCTTCGTTTAAAAAGTTACGTATATTTCGTTTAACAATTTTCGTTTGTTTGTTTTGTTTAACAAGTTTCGTTTGTTCGTTTCGTTTTTCAAGTTACGTTTTATTTTTTCCTTTTACAAGTTACGTTTGTTTTTTTCGTTTAATAAGTTTCGTTTGTTTCGTTTAACAAGATTCGTTTGTTTTCGTTTAACATGTTTCGTTTGTTTGTTGCGTTTAACATGTTTCGTTTGTTTGTTGCATTTAACATGTTTTGTTTGTTTGTTGCGTTTAAAAAGTTTCATTTGTTTTGTTTAAACAGTTTCGTTTGTTTGTTTGTTTCGTTTAATGAGTTTCGTTTGTTTGTTTCGTTTACACAGTTTCGTATCTTTGTTTCGTTTAACATATTTTGTTTGTTTGTTTCGTTTAACATATTTTGTTTGTTTGTTTCGTTAACATGTTTTGTTTGTTTGTTTGTGACATTTAAGATGTTTTGTTTGTTTGTTGCATTTAACATGTTTAGTTTGTTTGTTTGTTGCATTTAACATGCTTAGTTTGTTTGTTTGTTTGTTGCATGTTACATGTTTTGTTTGTTGCATGTAACATGTTTTGTTTGTTTGTTGCGTTTTGTTTACCCAGTTTCGTTTGTTTGTGTGTTTTGTCTAACAAGTTTTGTTTGTGTGTTTTGTTTAACGAGTTTTGTTTGTGTGTTTTGTTTAACGAGTTTTGTTTGTGTGTTTTGTTTAACGAGTTTTGTTTGTGTGTTTCGTTTAACGAGTTTTGTTTGTGTGTTTTGTTTAACGAGTTTTGTTTGTTTGTTTTGTTTAACGTGTTTCGTTTGTTTGTTTCGTTTAACGAGTTTCGTTTGTTTGTTTCGTTTAACCAGATTCGTTTCTTTGTTTCGTTTTACATATTTTGTTTGTTTGTTTCGTTTAACATATTTTGTTTGTTTGTTTCGTTTAATATGTTTTGTTTGTTTGTTACGTTTAAGATATTTTTTTTGTTTGTTTGTGACATTTAAGATGTTTTGTTTGTTTGTTTGTTGCATTTAACATGTTTGTTTGTTTGTTGCATTTAACATGTTTTGTTTGTTTGTTTGTTGCATTTAACATGTTTTGTTTGTTTGTTTGTTGCATTTAACATGTTTTGTTTGTTTTTTTGTTGCATTTAACATGTTTTGTTTGTTTTTTTGTTGCATTTAACATGTTTTGTTTGTTTTTTATGTTGCATTTAACATGATTTGTTTGTTCGTTGCATGTAACATGTTTTGTTTGTTTGTTGCGTTTTGTTTACCCAGTTTGGTTTGTTTGTGTGTTTTGTCTAACAAGTTTTGTTTGTGTGTTTTGTCTAACAAGTTTTGTTTGTGTGTTTTGTCTAACAAGTTTTGTTTGTGTGTTTTGTCTAACAAGTTTTGTTTGTGTGTTTTGTCTAACGAGTTTTGTTTGTGTGTTTTGTTTAACGAGTTTTGTTTGTGTGTTTTGTTTAACGAGTTTTGTTTGTGTGTTTTGTTTAACGAGTTTTGTTTGTTTTGTTTAACGCGTTTTGTTTAACGAGTTTTGTTTAGTGAGTTTTGTTTGTTTTGTGTAACGAGTTTCGTTTGGTTTGTTTTGTTTAACGAGTTTTGTTTGTTTGTTTGTGTGTTTTGTTTAGTTTCGTTTGTTTGTGTGTTTTGTTAACAAGTTTCGTTTGTTTGTGTGTTTTGTCTAGCAAGTTTCGTTTGTTTATTGTGTTTAGCAAGTTTCGTTTGTTTGCTTGCATGTCTGTCTGTTTCGTTTAACAAGTTTAGTTTGTGTCGTTAACACGTTTCGTTTGTTTGCTTCGTTTAAAAAGTTACGTATGTTTCGTTTAACAAGTGTCGTTTTTTTGTTTCGTTTGTTTGTTTCGTTTAACAAGTTTCGTTTGTTAGTTGGCCTGTCTGTTTGTTTCGTTTAACTAGTTTCGTTAACACGTTTCGTTTGTTTGCTTCGTTTAAAAAGTTACGTATGTCTCGTTTAACAATTTTCGTTTGTTTGTTTTGTTTAACAAGTTTCGTTCGTTCGTTTGTTTGTTTTGTTTAACCAGTTTCGTTCGTTTGTTTGTTTCGTTTAACGAGTTTCGTTTGTTTGTTTCGTTTAACGAGTTTCGTTTGTTTGTTTCGTTTAACGAGTTTCGTTTGTTTGTTTCGTTTAACCAGATTCGTTTCTTCGTTTCGTTTAACATGTTTTGTTTGTTTGTGTGTGACGTTTAAGATGTTTTGTTTGTTTGTTTGTTGCTTTAACATGTTTGTTTGTTTGTTGCTTTTAACATGTTTTGTTTGTTAGTTTGTTGCATTTAACATGTTTTGTTTGTTTTTTTGTTGCATGTAACATGTTTTGCTTGTTTTTTGCATGTAACATGTTTTGTTTGTTTGTTGCAAGTAACATGTTTTGTTTGTTGCAAGTAACATGTTTTGTTTGTTTGTTTGTTGCATGTAAGATGTTTTGTTTGTTTGTTTGTTGCATTTAGCATGTTTTGTTTGTTGCATGTAACATGTTTTGTTTGTTGCATGTAACATGTAACATGTTTTGTTTGTTTGTTGCATGTAACATGTTTTGTTTGTTTGTTTGTTGCGTTTTGTTTACCCAGTTTCGCTTGTTTGTGTGTTTCGTTTAACGAGTTTTGTTTGTGTGTTTTGTCTAACGAGTTTTGTTTGTGTGTTTTGTCTAACGAGTTTTGTTTGTGTGTTTTGTTTAACGAGTTTCGTTTGTTTCGTTTAACGAGTTTCGTTTGTTTGTGTGTTTTGTCTAACAAGTTTCGTTTGTTTATTGCCTTTAGTAAGTTTCGTTTGTTTGCTTGCATGTCTGTCTGTTTGTTTCGTTTAACAAGTTTAGTTTGTGTCGTTAACACGTTTCGTTTGTTTGCTTCGTTTAAAAAGTTACGTATGTTTCGTTTAACAATTTTCGTTTGTTTGTTTTGTTTAAAAATTTTCGTTTGTTCGTTTCGTTTTTCAAGTTACGTTTTATTTTTTCCTTTTACAAGTTACGTTTGTTTTTTTCGTTTAATAAGTTTCGTTTGTTTCGTTTAACAAGATTCGTTTGTTTTCGTTTAACATGTTTCGTTTGTTTGTTGCGTTTAACATGTTTCGTTTGTTTGTTGCATTTAACATGTTTTGTTTGTTTGTTGCGTTTAAAAAGTTTCATTTGTTTTGTTTAAACAGTTTCGTTTGTTTGTTTGTTTCGTTTAATGAGTTTCGTTTGTTTGTTTCGTTTACACAGTTTCGTATCTTTGTTTCGTTTAACATATTTTGTTTGTTTGTTTCGTTTAACATATTTTGTTTGTTTGTTTCGTTAACATGTTTTGTTTGTTTGTTTGTGACATTTAAGATGTTTTGTTTGTTTGTTGCATTTAACATGTTTAGTTTGTTTGTTTGTTGCATTTAACATGCTTAGTTTGTTTGTTTGTTTGTTGCATGTTACATGTTTTGTTTTGTTGCATGTAACATGTTTTGTTTGTTTGTTGCGTTTTGTTTACCCAGTTTCGTTTGTTTGTGTGTTTTGTCTAACAAGTTTTGTTTGTGTGTTTTGTTTAACGAGTTTTGTTTGTGTGTTTTGTTTAACGAGTTTTGTTTGTGTGTTTCGTTTAACGAGTTTTGTTTGTGTGTTTTGTTTAACGAGTTTTGTTTGTTTGTTTTGTTTAACGTGTTTCGTTTGTTTGTTTCGTTTAACGAGTTTCGTTTGTTTGTTTCGTTTAACCAGATTCGTTTCTTTGTTTCGTTTTACATATTTTGTTTGTTTGTTTCGTTTAACATATTTTGTTTGTTTGTTTCGTTTAATATGTTTTGTTTGTTTGTTACGTTTAAGATGTTTTGTTTGTTTGTTTGTGACATTTAAGATGTTTTGTTTGTTTGTTTGTTGCATTTAACATGTTTTGTTTGTTTGTTGCATTTAACATGTTTTGTTTGTTTGTTTGTTGCATTTAACATGTTTTGTTTGTTTGTTTGTTGCATTTAACATGTTTTGTTTGTTTGTTTGTTGCATTTAACATGTTTTGTTTGTTTTTTTGTTGCATTTAACATGTTTTGTTTGTTTTTTATGTTGCATTTAACATGATTTGTTTGTTCGTTGCATGTAACATGTTTTGTTTGTTTGTTGCGTTTTGTTTACCCAGTTTGGTTTGTTTGTGTGTTTTGTCTAACAAGTTTTGTTTGTGTGTTTTGTCTAACAAGTTTTGTTTGTGTGTTTTGTCTAACAAGTTTTGTTTGTGTGTTTTGTCTAACAAGTTTTGTTTGTGTGTTTTGTCTAACAAGTTTTGTTTGTGTGTTTTGTCTAACGAGTTTTGTTTGTGTGTTTTGTTTAACGAGTTTTGTTTGTGTGTTTTGTTTAACGAGTTTTGTTTGTGTGTTTTGTTTAACGAGTTTTGTTTGTTTTGTTTAACGCGTTTTGTTTAACGAGTTTTGTTTAGTGAGTTTTGTTTGTTTTGTGTAACGTGTTTCGTTTGGTTTGTTTTGTTTAACGAGTTTTGTTTGTTTGTTTGTGTGTTTTGTTTAGTTTCGTTTGTTTGTGTGTTTTGTTAACAAGTTTCGTTTGTTTGTGTGTTTTGTCTAGCAAGTTTCGTTTGTTTATTGCGTTTAGCAAGTTTCGTTTGTTTGCTTGCATGTCTGTCTGTTTCGTTTAACAAGTTTAGTTTGTGTCGTTAACACGTTTCGTTTGTTTGCTTCGTTTAAAAAGTTACGTATGTTTCGTTTAACAAGTGTCGTTTTTTTGTTTCGTTTGTTTGTTTCGTTTAACAAGTTTCGTTTGTTAGTTGGCCTGTCTGTTTGTTTCGTTTAACTAGTTTCGTTAACACGTTTCGTTTGTTTGCTTCGTTTAAAAGTTACGTATGTCTCGTTTAACAATTTTCGTTTGTTTGTTTTGTTTAACAAGTTTCGTTCGTTCGTTTGTTTGTTTTGTTTAACCAGTTTCGTTCGTTTGTTTGTTTCGTTTAACGAGTTTCGTTTGTTTGTTTCGTTTAACGAGTTTCGTTTGTTTGTTTCGTTTAACGAGTTTCGTTTGTTTGTTTCGTTTAACCAGATTCGTTTCTTCGTTTCGTTTAACATGTTTTGTTTGTTTGTGTGTGACGTTTAACATGTTTTGTTTGTTTGTTTGTTGCATGTAACATGTTTTGTTTGTTTGTTGCTTGTTAACATGTTTTGTTTGTTAGTTTGTTGCATGTAACATGTTTTGTTTGTTTGTTTGTTGCATGTAACATGTTTTGTTTGTTTGTTTGTTGCATGTAACATGTTTTGTTTGTTTGTTGCATGTAACATGTTTTGTTTGTTTGTTGCATGTAACATGTTTTGTTTGTTTGTTGCATGTAACATGTTTTGTTTGTTTGTTTGTTGCATGTAACATGTTTTGTTTGTTTGTTTGTTGCATGTAACATGTTTTGTTTGTTTGTTTGTTGCATGTAACAGGTTTTGTTTGTTTGTTGCATGTAACATGTTTCGTTTGTTTTGTTTAACCAGATTCGTTTGTTTGTTTGTTGTATGTAACACGTTTTGTTTGTTTGTGTTGTTGCATGTAACGACGTTTTGTTTGTTTGTTTGTTGCATGTAACATGTTTTGTTTGTTTGTTTGTTGCATGTAACGATGTTTTGTTTGTTTGTTTGTTGTTGTAACGATGTTTCGTTTGTTTTGTTTAACGATTTTCGTTTGTTTGTTTCATGTAACATGTTTTGTTTGTTTGTTCTTTTGCATGTAACACGTTTTGTTTGTTTCGTTTGTTAAATTTCGTTTCTTTCGTTTAACTAGATTTGTTTGTTTGTTGCATGTAACATGTTTTGTTTGTTTGTTTCGTTGCATGTAACATGTTTTGTTTGTTTGTTTGCGTATGTAACATGTTTTGTTTGTTTGTTTGTTGACATGTAACATGTTTTGTTTGTTTGTTGCATGTAACATGTTTTGTTTGTTTGTTGCGTTTCAAAAGTTTCATTTGTTTTGTTTAACAGTTTCGTTTGTTTGTAGTTGTTGCATGTAACCATGTTTTGTTTGTTTGTTTGTTTTGCATGTAACATGTTTTGTTTGTTTGTTTGTTGCATGTAACATGTTTTGTTTGTTTGTGTGTTGCATGTAACACGTTTTGTTTGTTTGTGTGTTGTTGCATGTAACATGTTTTGTTTGTTTGTTTGTTGCATGTAACATGTTTTGTTTGTTTGTTTGTTGCATGTAACATGTTTTGTTTGTGTGTTGTTGCATGTAACATGTTTTGTTTGTGTGTTTGTTGCATGTAACATGTTTTGTTTGTTTGTTTGTTGCATGTAACAGTTTCGTTTGTTTGTTTCGTTTAACAGATTTGTTTGTTTGTTTCATGTAACATGTTTTGTTTGTTTGTTTGTTGCATGTAACATGTTTTGTTTGTTTGTTTGTTGCATGTAACATGTTTTGTTTGTTTGTTTGTTGCATGTAACATGTTTTGTTTGTTTGTTGCATGTAACATGTTTTGTTTGTTTGTTTGTTGCATGTAACATGTTTTGTTTGTTTGTTTGTTGCATGTAACATGTTTTGTTTGTTTGTTTGTTGCATGTAACATGTTTTGTTTGTTTGTTTGTTGCATGTAACATGTTTTGTTTGTTTGTTTGTTGCATGTAACATGTTTTGTTTGTTTGTTTGTTGCATGTAACATGTTTTGTTTGTTTGTTTGTTGCATGTAACATGTTTTGTTTGTTTGTTTGTTGCATGTAACATGTTTTGTTTGTTTGTTTGTTGCATGTAACATGTTTTGTTTGTTTGTTTGTTGCATGTAACATGTTTTGTTTGTTTGTTTGTTGCATGTAACATGTTTTGTTTGTTTGTTTGTTGCATGTAACATGTTTTGTTTGTTTGTTTGTTGCATGTAACATGTTTTGTTTGTTTGTTTGTTTGTTGCATGTAACATGTTTTGTTTGTTTGTTTGTTGCATGTAACATGTTTTGTTTGTTTGTTGCATGTAACATGTTTTGTTTGTTTGTTTGTTGCATGTAACATGTTTTGTTTGTTTGTTTGTTGCATGTAACATGTTTTGTTTGTTTGTTTGTTGCATGTAACATGTTTTGTTTGTTTGTTTGTTTGTTGCATGTAACATGTTTTGTTTGTTTGTTTGTTGCATGTAACATGTTTTGTTTGTTTGTTTGTTGCATGTAACATGTTTTGTTTGTTTGTTTGTTGCATGTAACATGTTTTGTTTGTTTGTTTGTTGCATGTAACATGTTTTGTTTGTTTGTTTGTTGCATGTAACATGTTTTGTTTGTTTGTTGCTGTTGTATGTAACATGTTTTGTTTGTTTGTTTGTTGCATGTAACATGTTTTGTTTGTTTGTTTGTTGCATGTAACACGTTTTGTTTGTTTGCTTTGTTTGTCATGTAACATGTTTTGTTTGTTTGTTTGTTGCATGTAACATGTTTTGTTTGTTTGTTTGTTTCGCATGTAACATGTTTTGTTTGTTTGTTTGTTACATGTTACGTTTGTTTGTTTCGTTTAACAAGTTTCGTTTGTTTCGTTTAACAAATTTCGTTTGTTTGTTGCATGTAACATGTTTTGTTTGTTTGTTGTATGTAACATGTTTTGTTTGTTTGTTGCATGTAACATGTTTTGTTTGTTTGTTTGTTGCATGTAACATGTTTTGTTTGTTTGTTGCGTTGTAACATGTTTTGTTTGTTTTGTTGCATGTAACATGTTTTGTTTGTTTGTTGCATGTAACATGTTTTGTTTGTTTGTTTGCATGTAACATGTTTTGTTTGTTTGTTTGTTGCATGTAACATGTTTTGTTTGTTTGTTTCGTTGCATGTAACATGTTTTGTTTGTTTGTTTGTTGCATGTAACATGTTTTGTTTGTTTGTTTGTTGCATGTAACATGTTTTGTTTGTTTGTTTGTTGCATGTAACATGTTTTGTTTGTTTGTTTGTTGCATGTAACATGTTTTGTTTGTTTGTTTGTTGCATGTAACATGTTTTGTTTGTTGCATGTAACATGTTTTGTTTGTTGCATGTAACATGTTTTGTTTGTTTGTTGCATGTAACATGTTTTGTTTGTTTGCTGCGTTTTGTTTACCCAGTTTCGTTTGTTTGTGGGTTTTGTCTAACAAGTTTTGTTTGTGTGTTTGTTTAACGAGTTTTGTTTGTGTGTTTCGTTTAACGAGTTTTGTTTGTGTGTTTCGTTTAACCAGTTTTGTTTGTGTGTTTTGTTTATCGAGTTTTGTTTGTGTGTTTTGTTTATCGAGTTTTGTTTTTGTGTTTTGTTTAACGAGTTTTGTTTGTGTGTTTCGTTTAACGAGTTTTGTTTGTGTGTTTTGTTTAACGAGTTTCGTTTGTTTATTGCGTTTAGTAAGTTTCGTTTGTTTGCTTGCATGTCTGTCTGTTTCGTTTAACAAGTTTAGTTTGTGTCGTTAACACGTTTCGTTTGTTTGCTTCGTTTAAAAAGTTACGTATGTTTCGCTTAACAATTTTCGTTTGTTTTTGTTTAACAAGTGTCGTTTGTTTGTTTCGTTTAACAAGTGTCGTTTGTTTGTTTCGTTTAACAAGTTTCGTTTGTTAGTTTGCCTGTCTGTTTCGTTTAACTAGTTTCGTTAACACGTTTTGTTTGTTTGCTTCGTTTAAAAAGTTACGAATCGTTTCGTTTAACAATTTTCGTTTGTTTTGTTTAACAAGTTACTTTTGTTTGTTTTGTTTAACAAGTTACTTTTGTTTGTTTTGTTTAACAAGTTACTTTTGTTTGTTTTGTTTAACAAGTTACTTTTGTTTGTTTTGTTTAACAAGTTACGTTTGTTTGTTTTGTTTAACAAGTTACGTTTGTTTTTTTCGTTTAACAAGTTACGTTTGTTTTTTTCGTTTAACAAGTTACGTTTGTTTTTTTCCTTTTACAAGTTATGTTTGTTTTTTTCCTTTTACAAGTTACGTTTGTTTTTTTCGTTTAATAAGTTTCGTTTAACAAGATTCGTTTGTTTGTTTCGTTTAACATGTTTCGTTTGTTTGTTGCATTTAACATGTTTTGTTTGTTTGTTTGTTGCCTTTAACAGGTTTTGTATGTTTGTTGCGTTTAAAAAGTTTCATTTGTTTTGTTTAACCAGTTTCGTTTGTTTGTGTGTTTTGTTTAACCAGTTTCGTTTGTTTGTGTGTTTTGTTAACCAGTTTCGTTCGTTCGTTTGTTTGTTTCGTTTAACGAGTTTCGTTTGTTTCGTTTAACTAGATTCATTTCTTTGTTTCGTTTAACATATTTTGTTTGTTTCGTTTAACATGTTTTGTTTGTTTGTTTCGTTTAACATGTTTTGTTTGTTTGTTACGTTTAAGATGTTTTTTTGTTTGTTTGTGACATTTAAGATGTTTTGTTTGTTTGTTTGTTGCATTTAACATGTTTAGTTTGTTTGTTTGTTGCATTTAACATGTTTAGTTTGTTTGTTTGTTGCATGTAACATGTTTTGTTTGTTTGTTTGTTGTATGTAACATGTTTTGTTTGTTTGTTTGTTGCATGTAACATGTTTTGTTTGTTTGTTTGTTGCATGTAACATGTTTTGTTTGTTTGTTGCGTTTTGTTTACCCAGTTTGGTTTGTTTGTGTGTTTTGTCTAACAAGTTTTGTTTGTGTGTTTTGTCTAACAAGTTTTGTTTGTGTGTTTTGTTTAACGAGTTTTGTTTGTGTGTTTTGTTTAACGAGTTTTGTTTGTGTGTTTTGTTTAACGAGTTTTGTTTGTGTGTTTTGTTTAACGAGTTTTGTTTGTGTGTTTTGTTTAACGAGTTTTGTTTGTTTGTTTTGTTTAACGAGTTTTGTTTGTTTTGTTTAACGAGTTTTGTTTGTTTTGTTTAACGAGTTTTGTTTGTTTTGTGTAACGAGTTTTGTTTGTTTTGTGTAACGAGTTTTGTTTGTTTTGTGTAACGAGTTTTGTTTGTTTTGTGTAACGAGTTTTGTTTGTTTTGTGTAACGAGTTTTGTTTGTTTTGTGTAACGAGTTTTGTTTGTTTTGTTTAACGAGTTTTGTTTGTTTGTTTGTGTGTTTTGTTTAGTTTCGTTTGTTTGTGTGTTTTGTTAACAAGTTTCGTTTGTTTGTGTGTTTTTTCTAGCATGTTTCGTTTGTTTATTGCGTTTAACAAGTTTCGTTTGTTTGCTTGCATGTCTGTCTGTTTCGTTTAACAAGTTTAGTTTGTGTCGTTAACACGTTTCGTTTGTTTGCTTCGTTTAAAAAGTTACGTATGTTTCGTTTAACAAGTTTCGTTTGTTTGTTTTGTTTAACAAGTTTCGTTTGTTTGTTTCGTTTAACAAGTTTCGTTTGTTTGTTTCGTTTAACAAGTTTCGTTTGTTAGTTGGCCTGTCTGTTTGTTTCGTTTAACTAGTTTCGTTAACACGTTTCGTTTGTTTGCTTCGTTTAAAAAGTTACGTATGTCTCGTTTAACAATTTTCGTTTGTTTTGTTTAACAAGTTACTTTTGTTTGTTTTGTTTAACCAGTTTCGTTCGTTGGTGTGTTTTGTTTAACGAGTTTCGTTTGTTTGTTTTCTTTAACGAGTTTCGTTTGTTTCGTTTAACCAGATTCGTTTCTTTGTTTCGTTTAACATATTTTGTTTGTTTCGTTTAACATGTTTTGTTTGTTTGTTTGTGACATTTAAGATGTTTTGTTTGTTTGTTTGTTGCCTTTAACAGGTTTTGTATGTTTGTTGCGTTTCAAAAGTTTCATTTGTTTTGTTAACCAGTTTCGTTTGTTTGTGTTTTGTTTAACCAGTTTCGTTTGTTTGTGTGTTTTGTTTAACCAGTTTTGTTTGTTTGTGTGTTTTTTTAACCAGTTTCGTTTGTTTGTGTGTTTTGTTTAACCAGTTTCATTTGTTTGTTTTGTTTAACCAGTTTCGTTCGTTGGTGTGTTTTGCTTAACGAGTTTCGTTTGTGTGTTTTCTTTAACGAGTTTCGTTTGTTTGTTTCGTTTAACGAGTTTCGTTTGTTTGTTTTGTTTAACGAGTTTCTTTTGTTTGTTTCGTTTTACGAGTTTCTTTTGTTTGTTTCGTTTAACGAGTTTCTTTTGTTTGTTTCGTTTAACCAGATTCGTTTCTTTGTTTCGTTTAACATATTTTGTTTGTTTGTTTCGTTTAACATGTTTTGTTTGTTTGTTGCATTTAACATGTTTTGTTTGTTTGTTTGTTGCATTTATCATGTTTTGTTTGTTTGTTGCATTTATCATGTTTTGTTTGTTTGTTTGTTGCATGTAACATGTTTTGTTTGTTTGTTGCATGTAACATGTTTTGTTTGTTTGTTTGTTGCATGTAACATGTTTTGTTTGTGTTTGTTGCATGTAACATGTTTTGTTTGTTTGTTTGTTGCATGTAACATGTTTTGTTTGTTTGTTTGTTGCATGTAACATGTTTTGTTTGTTTGTTTGTTGCATGTAACATGTTTTGTTTGTTTGTTGCATGTAACATGTTTTGTTTGTTTGTTGCATGTAACATGTTTTGTTTGTTTGTTGCATGTAACATGTTTCGTTTGTTTGTCTTTTGTTTCGTTTATCAAATTTCGTTTGTTTTTTTGTTTCGTTGAACAGGTTTCGTTTGTTAGTTTCGTTAAACAAATTTCGTTTGTTTATTTCATTTAACAAGTTTTGTTTGTTACTTTTGTTTAACACGTTTCGTTTGTTTGTTTGCATGTGTATTTGTTTCGTTTAACAAGTTTCGTTTTTTGTTCGTTTCGCTAAACAAGTTTCGTTTGTTCGTTTTATTTAACAGTTTTCGTTTTTTTGTGTTTAACAAAATTCGTTTGTTTCGTTTAACTAGTTTTTTTGTTTGTTTCGTTAACATTTTTGGTTTGTTTTGTTTAACAAATTTCGTTCGTTTGCTTGTTTGTTTCGTATAACAAGTTTCGTTTGTTTTTTTGCTTCGTTAAAGAAGTTTCGTTTGTTTTGTCTTTTTCGTTTAACAGGTTTTGTTTGTTTCATTTAACAAGTTTTGTTTGTTTATTTTATTTAACAAGTTTCGTTTGTTTGTTTGTTGCGTTTAACAAAATTCGTTTGTTTGTTTCGTTTAACAAGTTTTGTTTGTTTGTTTTTTTCGTTTAACGAGATTCGTTGTTATTTGTTTTCGTTTAACAAGATTCGTTGTTATTTTTCTTCGTTTAAAGAGTTTTGTTTGTTTGTTTATTTCATGTAACAAGTTTCACTTGTTTGTTTCGTTTATCAAGTTTCGTGTGTTTGTTTGTTTCGTCTAACAAGTTTTGTTTGTTTGTTTGTTTGTTTGTTACTTTCGTTTAACACGTTTCGTTTGTTTGTTTGCATATCTGTTTGTTTCGTTTAACAAGTTTCGTTTGTTTGTTAGTTTCTTTTATCTAGTTTCGTTTGTTTCGTTTAACAAGTTTCACTCGTTTGTTTATTTGTTGCTTTAAACATGTTTTTTGTTTTTTTTGCGTTTAACAAATTTCGTTTGTTACGTATAACAAAATAGGTTTGTTTGTTTCGTTTAACATGTTTCGTTCGTTTGTTACCGAGCTGGCAGCCGAATGGTTAGCGCTCTTGCCTTCGGTTCAACAGTTCGTGGGTTCGAATCCCACCTTGGGCATGGATGTTTGTAGTGGTTCGGAATCCACTTTAAGCCGTAAGTCCCGGTCTAATTAGCCCTCGTGTGCAAAAAATGACCGTTGAGCGACAAACAAACCAAACCAACCAACCAACCGTTCGTTTGTTTGTGTGTTTCATTTAGCAAATTTCGTTTGTTTCGTTTAACCAATTTCGTTTCTTTCGTTTAACAAATTTCGTTTCTTTCGTTTCACCAGTTTCGTTTGTTTGTGTGTTTCGCTTAACAAGTTTCGTTTGTTTTTTCGTTTAACAATGGTCGTCTGTATCGTTTCATTTGTTTTTCGATTCGTTTAACAATTTTTGTCTGTTTCGTTTCTTTTTTTGTTTGTTTCGTTTGTTTGTTTTGTTTAACAAGTTTCATTCGTTCGTTTGTTTTGTTTAACAAGTTTCGTTTGTTTGTTTTGTTTAAATTGTTTCGTTTGTTTGTTTCGTTAACAAGTTTCATTTGTATGTTTTTTCGTTTAACAAGTTTCGTTTGTTTTTTTCGGTTCACAAGTTTCGTTTGTTTGTTTTTTCGTTTTACAAGTATCGCTTGTTTTTTCGTTTTACAAGTATCGCTTGTTTTTTCGTTTTACAAGTATCGCTTGTTTTTTCGTTTTACAAGTATCGCCTGTTTGTTTCGTTTCACAAGTATCGCTTGTTTGTTTCGTTTAACAAGTTTCATTTGTTTGTTTCTTTTATCTAGTTTTGTTTGAATGCTTGTTTCGTTTAAAAAGTTTCGTTTGCTTGTTTCGTTTAACGAGTTTCGTTTGTTTGTTCTTTCGTTTAACGAGTTTCGTTTGTTGGTTTCGTTTAACAAGTGTCGTTTGTTTCGTTTAACAAGTTTCGTTTGTTTGTTTCGTTTAACAAGTGTCGTTTGTTTGTTTCTTTTAACAAGTTTGGTTTGAATGCTTGTTTCGTTTAAAAAGTTTCGTTTGCTTGTTTCGTTTGTTGGTTTCGTTTAACAAGTTTCGTTTGTTTGTTTTTTTCGTTTTTCAAGTTTCGTTAGTTTTTTTTCCCGGCTGAAAGAACGTGTAATCATGTTTAGTTATGTATGCAAAAAATGATCATACAATCAGAAAATTCTTATTAAATTTTAAATTTGATTCGACGGCAATTTTTAAATTATCATTTGAGTTTCTAAAAATTCATTGATAATAGAAATAATAAAACTCTTTCATTTAATTGAAGCAAAAGCTTAATCGCATTTCTATCACGATTGGTAAAGGCGTAACAATGATAGCAGTAAAAACTTGCAATCTTGGGTGATTTTGTTTAGTTTGTGCAATTTTATGGAAAACAACATTAAAATAAATAATACTTTAGTCAATTAATGCACTATAATTGTACTCGGAATGGACAATATGTAACATGCTCGTGATATAATTTTAATAAAAACCCTTTACTTTCTATAACTTAACTTTGTAGATTCAGTTTACTACGTGTAATTAAAAGTTTAGGAAACATATAAAGATTTTGTAAGTTTATAAAGTTATAGATAGAAAAGTTTGGATTTTTTACAGTATTGTTCTATTTTTTAAGCCTAGGCAGAAAGATAATTGAATAACTTTGCAACGCTACATTACTTTTCGCTTAGAGTGGATTATACAATTTTTATACTATAATTATAAATGTATTATGCACAAACATTTGAATTCTGTATACCTCATATTCATTATAGTTTCTTTGCTGAACATTTCAACTATCTAAGTTGCATTGCATATTAAAATTAAATTTTGATGGCTAATATTTATTCGCATAGAAATTTTTACAGTTAATAAAAATATGAGTAACATGGATATAAATTCTTAATATAAATAATTCAGTGCCATAAATATAAGAATTTAATGCAATGGGTCAATATTGATTGGCTTTATATAAATACGTATCTATAAGGTAAATTAAAAATTGAGAATTTCAATTACAGTTAAAGGCTTAACTTTAAGTATTTGCTCTATAAAACTCGATTTAATTTAAAATAGTCATTAAAATATTAAAACAAATTCCATTTTTATAATTTCTAAAATTATAGTATTTCTGGATCCAAAACAAAACTGTTAATTTTAACTGAATCGAGAAGCTTCTAAATTTTGAGCTCACTTAATTAGATTTGTATTACGGAAGTTGCGATGTACATCCGTGATGCACTTCTCGGAGAAAGTTAAAAAATTTTTGCAGCGGTTAATTATTTCTGGATATTAAGTGCCCTTATTTCGAATGAAAGTTTCAAAATTTCTGAGAAATGAGAAAACAATTTCTGCCATGTCAGTTTCTGATTTCAATGAAACATTTTGCAGTTGAGTTTTAGCTTCATGAACTCTTATTCAACAACGATTGGCGAAATTGCTTAAAGTGGAATCTGAATGGACAACGAACTCCAGATCGCGGCCGTTATCCGTAATCAGCTAAAAAGTGGTGGCATTATGACAAGCTAACAAACAAACAATCAAAATTTTCCAAACACGAAGTAATTGCTGTAATACATTATACACAGTTACTGGAGAAATTTACGAATAAACGGTCTTCGATATATTTTCTTCAAAAGTTAAGGCAATTTCATGTGATAAATCTACGCTTCGTAGTCAGTTCAATCATAGACGCTTGTCTTAATAAAATTTGATTTATCAAAAAAAAAAAAAGATTTTCTTATTCATGCTGTATGAATTAAAATTAATGTATCAATTTAAACTAATGTTTCTAATTCCTGTAGCGAATTTTAAGAAAATAAATTAGAATATACAGGAAGATAACGGAACTGAAACTAACAGTATCTTGAGTCGGATGAAATATATTCTGTACCAACATAAGGTACATACTGAAAATAGAAAAATACCACAGATAATTATCTTACTGAAAATGCTAGTTAAATTCACTATATATATATATATATATATATATATATATATATATATATATATATGTATATATATATATAGAAATATAAAGGTTTTTTTTTTATGAAAAATACAGAACTTTGATAAATATAAGCAGGACAGAATGAGATGAAAAATTTAAAAGTTTCAAAAACTTGGAAATATCAATTTGATACTAGTTTGTGAAGTAGAACTAGGATAGTTTTTTACGCAGAAGTCTAATAAGTGGCATCGGAACAGCACATCTCTTCAAATATGGATCATTGAGAAAAATGACTTTCACGCGCAACAGCTTACTATAAAAAAGTAATTTCTGAAGAAATGATTTGAAACACGGGGAATAAAAAAAAGCATTTAATATAGAAATTAAAAAGCAAGAGCATTAAATTTGAGTTTAAGGGGACAGTGGACTTTCAAAACTAATTTTTCAATTTTTATCCAAATTTCTTGAAATTTGGCACAAATATTAAACTTATATGTTTAAGATAAATTGTAAAATTTCAAGTTAAAATATAAATTAAAAAGTGATTTATGGCGATAAATGTAATTATAATATCCGATAAATGTTCAATACTAAAAGAACCCCTGCGTCTTAAATATGGAAATATTCTTTAAATTTTCATAAATAATAATAATAATAATAATAATATATATATATATATATATATATATATATATATATATATATATATATATATATATATATATATATATATATATATATGAATCTATCTACCTATAAAAATAAAACTTTATAAATTACATCTGTTAAATAAATTTTTTTAAATACATATTATAAAATTTTTCCTAAAAATATCACATCAACATTAATTTTAGACCTTAAATTTTAATTTTATGTAAAGTTATAACCAATTTTTTAGGAACATTTGAAGAAAACATCATAACGAACAACTGTAGCAAATGCCATGTACGTGGGAAAAATTAATTCGCATGGAGCATTTTACGTTCACATATTTATCAAAAAATTTAAATCTGAGAAAAACAATATTTTAAATCTGGCGTACTTGAGACAATAATTTCATATTTAAATACCATTAAATTGTTTTTATTGAATTTTTCATAAAAGTAGGTTTCATTATTAAAAAAACCTAAGACGTTATTTAAAATAAATTTAATTAATTAAAATTTACATATTGCATTTTTAAAATTTTTCAAACATTAGAAAAAATTATATATTGCATAGAAAGCATAAACTCTGTAAGCATATACTATATTAATTTTAAAATTCTAGATAAATACAAAATTGTAAACATAATAAAAAGTAATATATTTTAAAAATTATTTTACATACAAAGTTATTGGATATATTTTTATTTATAATATGCGAAACATTTTTACTTTTTGATTTTACTATATACATATTTATTTTTTAGAGGTAGAATATTAATGTTCTAAAATTTTAAACACATACATCTTAAATTTTTTAAATTAATATTTTTTAAAATGCTCCAGCACTGTAGGCAATATCTTTTGGATTTTGTTTTAATTTTTTATACTTTTTTGATTTTTGTTGCAGTTTATAAAAATCTGATGACCTTCGATTTTTTTGTGAAAGTCTTGTTGCATCTTTTTTCTTTGCAAGTTTTAAAGTGTGATCAGACAACACTCCTGCTCGTAGTTTTGTTGTATTTAAAACTCCAAAATTAAACTAGCTGATGGCTAGAGTTACTGCATACTCCAGTCTCTTTTTAGATACAAATATGTCTTTTGAGCATTTTTTCCATATACAGCTGTGAAGACTTTCATTTGCATTTTGATTTCTTGCAGAAGCACAACGAAGAATTTCATTAGAAAATAATCTTTGGTACACTGGTAGTATCTTCTCGACAACTTTTTCTGAAAGTTTAGTCTTCATCAGTGAATGACTTTGTGGTATTTCATTGCATGCCCAGCTCTTTGATAAAAGCACCATGATAAACGTCCCGTGGGACATCTCTTATGTTGGGGCTTTTTATCTGTAGGCAGCAGGCTTTTGGTCGGCAGCAGAATATGTAAGCTGAGTATAAATTGCAAATAAACAGTAAAACACCAAGCAAAAAATTAAATGCATTCAAGAAGTTCTTTGAATCCAAGATTTGAGTTTAGAACGCGTAGTTTCACCAACATGATGCCAATTTTAAAAGACATTTTATATAAGGCATATATAACCAAGAGCTAATGTAAGGGTACTTAAAGTGTATCTGCATACATTGAATACGTTAAATTTGGAGCTTCTATTTAGTCTCGGCATCTTCAATAAAGCAGTTTGTAGAAGAAGAATTGTTAAAAGGGAAAAAGCAATAAGCGGCTTCATTTCTTCACGAAGAATTTAGATCCGACTTTTCCTTTTGTTTGACGGATGTCAAAACCCGTCAACGACATCAACGCCCTAGAAGACTGAACTCCCAAATTCTTCCAGATATTTGAATGGAAACACACACACATTAAAATGTGCATTCCCTGCTTTTTTTTAAAATTTTTTTCTTAACTTTGTCCATTTTTCTCAATGATATAAATTAAATTTTCATCTCTGAAAACGTAAAGAAACGCGTGTACATTATACAAAGGAAATTTAAAGATGTATATATTGCACTACGTTTGCTTATCGAAACAAAAGCAGTTTCAGTGGTTCAAAAATAATTCATAAAACACCCAATACCAAGTACCAGATTCGAAACTATGAATCGTTACATCTAAAGCAAGTGCGTGTTTCATTCAGTTACTAATTATACAGGTATCACTTATGTAAGAAGTTTATAGAATCAACTGAACCAGCGTCTCAGAATATTTTATGAATCTGCGAAAAGTGCTCCTTTCTCAAAACCAGTTGTACTTTTTCGTTCATTACTTACTTCCCTTGAACTAGTCAAAAATCGTCGATTATTTGCTCGCTCTCTCATTGGGAAAATTTCTAACCCCGCTACCAAAAACTGTCACAGCGCTGAATTTGGGAAGGGGATATAACTTTTCATTCCAAAACCTTCATTGGTGAAGATTTTAATTGTAAATACCCAAATTGTGGAACTGTAAAACTAGAAATAAAAATGGAATCATTCTCAAATATTACATTAAAAAAATGCACATCTTACACTCATAACAACACACCAACCAGAATAGGAAAAAATTACTCAAATATTCTAGATTTTGCAATTACAAGAGATCCATCACAGATTTTAAAAACACAAACACTTAATGAACTTTCATCAGATCACTTCCCAGTAGAAATCACATGCAACATAACCAAATATGGCAAAAACAAAATAATGTATAACAAAACATATTGGAACCAATTTCAAATAGAACTTGATAAACATAACCTTACAACATTCACACCCATTAAAAACAAAAAAGAAATAGAAAATAGAATCTCTGAACTTACAAACAATATTAAAACTGCATTTGAAAACACAACACAAAAAAAATTCCACAAAACATCCCCCCTCCACCAGAAATCAAAATAAATTAATAAAAGAAAGAAACATAATCAGGAGAACATACCAAAAAATAGAAAACCCTAAGATAAAAAATTATATAATGAACTCAATAACAAAATAAGAAATTCATTACATCAATATCAACAAGAAAAATGGGTAAACTATATTTCAAATTTGAACACTGAGAGTGGCTCTCTCTGGACAGTCACAAAGAAACTAAAAACAAAATTCCTAGAAATTCTAGCCCTCCAAAATAACAATAAAGTAATTACCTCCCCCAGGACAAAGCTGAAATCTTAGCCCTACACTTCAAAAAACAATTCGAAAAGAATAACAACACAGACACACTCACACAATCATTGACAACATTAATAAAAAACTTGAAACATTAAAACTTAATAATATAAACTCACAAATCTCCCCAATTCACATAATCAAAAGAATTGAAAAACTAAAAAATGGGAAAGCCCTAGGAGACGACCCAATTACAAACAACATGCTTAAGAAACTCACAACAAAATATATAATTAACCTCACACAAATCATTAACTGCATCATAAATCATTCTCACTTTCCAGACATCTGAAAAAAAGCCATAATCAAACCAATTCCAAAACCAGGCAAAAGTCACACACATCCTGTAAACTTTAGACCAATTAGTTCACTCTCCACCATAAGTAAAATAGCTGAGAGGACTAAATTCTTTATAAAATTAATAAATTCATTACACAGAAAATAATATTTTAATAAATGAACAATTTGGATTCGGATCCAAACACTCAACCACACACCAATTACTCAGAATAACTGAATATATTCATGAAGGGTACATTCATGAAAAAGCAACAGTTGCAGTTATGTTGGATGTGGCGAAAGTATTTGATCGTGCCTGGATTCAAGGTATTAGCTCCTCACTTATTTAATTTTATTAATAAAATCCTACCTATATAAAGACCTACCTAGAAAATAGAAAATTTATTGTTAACCACGATAGCAACTACTTACAGTCCCAAGAAATGAAAAGCGGTGTTCCACAAGGGAGCAAACTAGGAACTGCCCCTCTTTTTAATTTACGTAAACGATCAACCCAGAATTCAAAAAAAAAAAAATTTTTTTTAGTACTCTGCAGATGACACTGCAATACTAACTAAGGGAATCCTAACCACACACAATCAACTCATAGAACAATTTAATAAATATTTATATCTTTTAATTAAATGGTACGACAGATGGAAAATGGAACTTAATATTAACACAAAACCCAAGCAATAATTTTCTTCTTTGCTGACAAACTCCCCCAAAAACTAAAAATAAAGAATAAATATATTGAATGGAAACCTAACGTAGATTATCTTGGAATAACAATGGATATAGACGATTGACTTGGATACCCCAAATTGATAAAATGGGATATAAAATAACCACTAATAGGAAAGAAATCAAAACTTAATTGAAAATAAAAAAACTAATTTACACATCCATTATTAGACCTATCATAATGTATGCATGAATAATTTATGGATCAGTAGCAAAAACTAAGTTCCAAAAATAAGAATGTTTACAAAATGTTATTCTCAGAACGATAACAAACGCAACCTGGTACTGCAGAAATAAAAAAAATTCGAAATGAAATAGGCATTTCTTCACTACTAAAATATTTTTGAAAACAATCAGAAAATTTTTTTAATGATATTGCAGACCGCAAAAACCCATAAAGCATCCCAAATTACGATTTTAAAGATGAAATAAATAAACGCCGACCAAAAGCAATCCTAAATAATTATTAAGCAAAAACAATTCAAAAATTTAAATCTTAATGCAAATTACATCAACCAAAAACGAATGGAAAAATGAATAAGAAGGAACGTTAGCGCCCTCCCCCGATTGGAGGATTCAGAGAAACCATACGGAAGGGGGGAGAAGACAGCGAAGGAGAACGCATCCCCATAGGAGAGTTGAGCCCATGCAAGGATCTTTTTCGCTCTCAATGGGTCTGGGAATCCGAGACAGGAAAATTATGATTAAGTACAAAAATATTTGGAACAAATAGCATTGCTCTTTTTCACTTTCTTACATTTATATCGATATTTTCTGATAATAATAATAATAATTATAAAACAAATATTTACTCCCCTTTCAGATCAATGTCAAAATTGTGGGAATAGATCCTCTGGTGCTGCCATCTATCGGAGGATTTGAAGAGGAAAAGTCGTACTTTCATTTACATGGTGCTCTGATTAAACGAAATTCGCATAGCCCAGGCATAGGCTTGTCCAAGTGTAATTAGTAACAACAACAACATAAAAACAAATGAAAGAATTTTATCTATTTATCTATTATTTCATTATTCCCCACTTTTAAATCCTCTATAAACTTCACATGGAAATATATATATATATATATATATATATATATATATATATATATATATATATATATATATATATATATATATATATATAAGGGAAAACAACTGTAAAATTGTAAATAAACTTTTTTCTCTCTTTTATTTCTATGGAGCAAAACAATCAAAATTACACCAAAAGGTTTTTTCCACTTTATCTTATAAATCATCATATCGAGGAACTCCAACAAACAACGCAATAGCTTTTCCCAGCTTTACTACCCTATGTAGGGTTGCATATATTTAGAGGTTTGCTAGAATGAATTGTACATCCAAATAAAAGTGGATAAAAATAAAATGCATACCTCATATTTTTTGCATTATTTTTAGAAAGTTGTTGTTGCTTATGACACTTGGACAAGCCAAAGACACTTGGACTATGCCTTTGGCAGTGCGAACTAAGTCAAGAGAGAGCGTCTTTCGTTAGGATCAGAGCACCACGAGGGTGAAAGTACGATTTTGCTCTTTTCTAGGTGCCTCTTAATTTTGATTCACGGTCAGGTGACGAGGACACACCTGAGCTGGCACCCTCCTCTCCACATCCACGCCACACCAGGAAGGACTTTGGACGTCACATATTAACGTGGACAGGTCTCCAACCCACGGAGTTCCAGTAACCCAGTGAAGGAGAGTACACCGCGGTCACCCTCCCAACCACTGCCCGCGGAAAATGATGCTTCAATTTGCTGAGCTTACGGGAAGCGGCGTCAAGCTACTGAGCCACTGGAGCTCATTTTTAGAAAGTAAGAATATAAATAACTAATTTTAGTTTAATTTCAAATGAAGAAATTTCTCAGCGTTTTTATGTTAACTTAGTGAATAATATAAAGTACAAAGGATAACAATTACCCTTAGATCATTGTTATGGACTTTTTATGCTCTGCGATTACTCAACTTTTTACTTATTTAAAGTTGTTAAGGCAGAAATGCATTAGCTAAATTGCTTTTTCTCAACTCGAAACTGATCAATTTAAAATAAAATATCACTTGTCATACATTTTAGAAAAAAAGTCCATGAAAATTAATTTTATTGGTTAATCTATTTTATCTAATTTCACAGTGCATGTACTAAATAGTTTAAGCTGTTTTTATGTTAATTTATTCCAATTTAAATAGAAGATTTATTAATACAAGTTTATTATTTGAGTTATTTTTCAATATTTTCCTAGCGTATGTGAAATGAAATTTAGATATTATTAAAAATAAAAGTAAAACAACTTTTATTATTTAATTTCGCTAAAGTGCAAAAGAGAAATGATAAAATTATAATGTGTGCCTTCTTTTTGGATTTATAATTCAATTCACTTAAAATAATATATAACAATTTGCTAATACGTCATTTTTTTCATTACAAAAATGTATTTTTATAAAAATGATTTCATTTGTAACATAATAATACTACTAATGTAAAACATTTATAGAATTTCGAATTCAAAGAGACTTTGTATAGAAGAATATAGACTATCTTAATTAAAAATTTGAATTTTAATTAAAAATTATAAATTTTCTTTAAGTATTTATTTTTTTTTTTAATTGATTAGATACTTATTTTTTACTATTCTTCATAAAAAATATTCCAATTATATTTTTATGAAAAATTTTCCTTTAAATAGGAAATTATATGCGGTTTAAATATAAAATCCTTTCTTATGCCTATTTTTTTTTTTGGAATTTGATTTATTAGACTTTAAATTTGTATTTTAGAAATTTTAAATGTCAAAAATTGATCGGAAAGTGTTTATTTATAGATTTACTTACGATTTTTATTGGTCTAAATTTCCAGATTTTTTCAAAAGAAAATGTGTTCGGTAATGAAAGATTTTTATTGAAAAATATTATAAAAATTATCAGTTTTGTACCATTCAATGCAAACATTTTCAATGCAATCGAAGCATTGAAAATTTTATACAGTTTTTGAACGTATTAATTTTTGTAATTAATAATTGTTAAAGAATTATTTAAACTCTGTAAATATTACTGTTGCGCACTCTACATTGAAATATTCAAATTCAATCTATGTAACAATTAACATTTTCATGCACGGCATCGTGAAATATCAACAAATATTTTATATTCAGTTCTTTTGACACAAAATGAGATACTTTTTATATTCTTAAATTTTTTATGAAGAATCGTAATAAAGTGAATTATTTTTGATTCCTATAATCTTCGATTTCGATGGGTTTTTTCATTATAAAAAATTATTAACAAGATAGATTATTTAAATTGTCATTGAATGTACATTAAAATGCAAATAAACTAAGATCTATATCGATACTAAATTTTTATATTTACCGTAAAAAGCGTAAAACATAATGAAAACTTATCTAAAATAAATTATCCAAAATTAAAGAAAAAGAAAAAATTGCAGTAAATAAAGTGCATTTGTAATATTATTCGTAAAATTATTTATCTTATTAGTTTAGAATTTTATTTACTTATAAAATTATAAATAGAATAAAAAATCTTCTGCAGAACATTTATAGTTTTGTTTGTTACTAATATATTTACTTTTATTTAAATATCTAACAGAAACATTAAATTTACTTGCCATGAAAATAATACTAATAACGTAAAATATCATTGCAGTTTCTTCTATTGAAATTTAATTTCCTGTTTCATCTGTTCTAAAATTTTTTAAACACCCCAAACTAAGTTTGAATTTTTTTTAATTTATAATTTATTCTAAATTTTCTTCTTGCTTTTAATTTGCGTTTTTTGATGTACAAAATGCAATTTTGCTTAAAATAATTTCTACATAATTTGCATAAAATATTTAATATAGTTAGTAATGCCAGTAAAAAATTTTAAAATTCTTCAGAAATTGAAATAATTTTTTTTAATTGAATAACATTAAAAAAATAAACACGGTTTTGACGAATGATAAAGCAATTGAATATTGCAGAATTCAAAGGAAATTAGCAAACAGTTTATGAATATGATGATGTATTACTGATTTGTAAAAAATACCATGGAACGGAAACGGGAACAGTATCCATCTGTATTTAGATGGATCACTTTACGACAGTTTACTTTTCTCACAAGTGGTGAAGGAAAGAAGAGATAATGACATTTACTGATTATCTTGATATGTTTTGAATTATTTGCAGATATAATGTTTGGTAGTTCGATTTCTTCAACTATAGGCTACACTTCCTACTAACAATTTCACAAAAAATATTTAGCATAAAATTAGAATAGAACAATTGTTTTCAATTTAAACAAATATCAAATCAAAACAAATTATTTTCCAGGCACTTTGTTTTGATTCCATGGATACTGGAAGCAATTCTTCAATAAAAGCTTGCAATTATTCCAATTTAAAAGCAAATTTTTAAAAGATTTTTCCGAAAATTAGTAATGTAACACAAATATAGTTAATTTAATTTAAAATGTATTGTATTTAAAGTAGCAAAACAAAATAAATTATTGCTGCCCATAAAAAAATATTTTCAAAATAGATTTAGAAATGTTTTTACTTAGAACAAGATTTTATTTCACGGCATCTTAAAAAAAAAAAAAATCATAAAACATTAAAAAGGAACTCTACCACACACTTAATAAATTATCATTTAAAAAATACTAAAATATCACTAAATATTTATTATTACAATGATAAATATTTATAACGAATAAAAAAGTGATAACAGTTTATATATATATTTATTACTTGGCATGTTATAATTTGAAAATATATAACAAATATTAAAATAAATACTTAATTTGCATTAATATTTTTCAGTACTTCATGCTTTATTCTTAAATATTTTGAAAACATTAAATTAAAGAAAGTTTGATCTTTTTAGATAAAAAATATAGGGAAAAATGTATAAAACGTGTTTTTCTTCAGTTATTAAATTCTTTTTATTCCTTATTTTTTTCTTTATTTATTTTTGTTTCCTTTTTTATTATTGCATTTGTTAGCACTTATAAGTAACACTGCATGATGAGGTAACTGTGAAATTTTTGACAGTAAAATTTAATATACATATTTCTTTTTTCATATTGTTATGCTATGAATCCTATTAAACTTGGGTGTAAATTTTTACAATCAGTTATAAAACTTATTAAAAATATTTTAAAATTCTTGTTGATATGTTGAAATCATAATAAAAATAATCTGATATTTACTAATTCATTATGCTATAGAATATAATAATTATTTCTTGGTATTTCATTATTTGCTATTCATATTTCACATCTTATTAACTATTAATAATTTTATCTTCAAAAAAATGCTTTATATAGTTTTATACTCGTATTTCTACAATTCATTTAGCAATTTTTTCGTATTTAATTGAAAAATAAAAACAAAATTTTACGCGATCAATATTCATCTATGATTATTTAAAAGTGAAATGAAAGTGGTTTTTGTCGTTAAAATTTATAATGATGTCATGATTATAAACATTTTAGAATTTCAAGCATACTTCCTCTCAAATAAATATTCTTAATTTTCATTATTCCTCAAAATTTTTAAGAATAATGAGAATATAAACATTATAATTTATTATTTATAATCTTTAAAGCAAGAATAAGCTACATTGAAGGCAATCAAACAAAAAGAAAAATAAGATAATTTAAATTATTACGCTACTAAAACGTATGAAAAGCAATGATAGTGCAAAAATTAATATACAATAAGCCAGAGCTCTCCAACGTGTGGTCCGCGGACCCTTCAGGGGTCCACCAAATCTTTCTAGGAGGTCCATGGCCACTTTTGAACAGCGGCTGCAGTTCTCAAGTGTTGAGCCACAGATAGTTTAGTTCCAGTGGATGTAGTCTTCCTGCTCGACTGTTTGTAAACTACAGGGGTGGCGTGCTGGGCTCGATGCGTAGAAACATTTTGCGTCGCTTTTTTTCGTTTCTCTCGAGATATCATTCAATGATGAACTTCCACCATAGATCGGTGGCTGAAGTCGGGATCATTGAAGAAGCTAGCAGTTTCTACATCGCCTTCAAAGCAAGGAAAGTTCCCGGTTCAAATTAATAATGAAGGAGGACGGCCAAATGAAGAACAGTCACATGAGGTGCCACAGCTGGATTTATTATGCAAAAACTCTGCAAGTTCTTGATTACCTGCAGTATCCAGCGGAAGTGGAATAACTAAAAAGTGTAAGAGCACAACGAAGTTACTTAAAAATGGGCTTTATTGAGACAGAAGAGGGTAAAGCTCAGTGCGTAATTGGCACGCGAGTCCTCCAGAATAGTTCGATGGTTCCAATTAAAATGCATCGTCGTTTTGAAGGTACTCACCCGGACCTCCATACTGAAGAGATTAATTTTTTCAGGAGGAAGTGCACTGAATTAGCTGCTTCTCAACACTGCAAGAAAACTCATGCCAAAACAATTAATAGAAACTCACTGAAAGCGTCTTTCTTGGTAAGTTATCGGGTGGCAAAGACAGTCAAAGCTCATACCATTGCGGAAGCCCTCATAAAACCATATTTTAGCAATATTGTTTCTTGTATGTTAGACAAAAAGTCAGTAAAACTTATATCTTCAGTGCCACTATCAAACAATACTATCATGAGACGGATAGTTGACGTGTCAAATGATGTGAAAGAATATCTGATTTCTCGCATCCAACTCAATTCAGTTTGATACACAAATCAACATCACAGTCTGCATTTGTACCTCGTCTCTTTTCTAATTCGATTACCCTTTTCATTGAATTTTTTTGAGCAGACAACACATCGTCTAGATCCGCGGTTCTTTTTGAAGTAGCTTCCATTTGTTTTATAAAATGACTGCCTTCAAGGCGGCCATTCATTTTAATTGTTCCGATTGCAGAGCTTACTGAAGATTGCTGATTATATTTAAAATAAGTTTTTCTACCAAAGAAAACCTGAAGTGAAGCATTTTTAATTGACCTTCACTCTTTTCATAAATGATAAATTCATTCCAAATAACTTAGTCTAATATGTGCCCGAAATATTCTTTATAGTATTTTTTGTTGTTGTTTTCTTATGGATGGATAATATGGTATACATTAGTCTATATACTTTTTTCCACACCTCCCATGGTTAAATTATATTCTACTACAGCAACTGATTTTCTAAGAGATTTATCTCCCTGATTTACTTCCTTCATTTGGGAACTATGAATTGTGCTTAACATGCAAACAGTTTTATTATTATTATTATGCCATTTTATGGCACACATCTTTCATTTCTGAGAAACTAATATTTCTCCCTTTTTTTAATTTCGCACTTTTTAGGACAAGTGGGATATTTTTTAGTTTCAATCTCAGAGTACCATACACATCAGTTTTATTTATAAATAAAATTTTGGCTAATTCTGCTGAGGTATAAAAATTATCTTTGGTTATATACAATAACCTTTATTTAACAGCTCTTTCTCCAGCGCTAGAACAGTTTTCGTTGCCATACCACAAGGAAAACCCATTTCTTTAAATTCTGTTTCTTTGTCTGTATACACAAGGGAATTTCAAATGTATCCACTTGAAGATTTACATAGTTGGAACATGTTTATACCAAATCGAGTTCTTTCTGTTGGAATGTATTGAATCCTTGATAAGGCATCAGGGACTCATCAATCGAATCACCATCTGGTACATAAATGCTTTTAAAGATTTCTATCACTGAATCCAAATTGCATATTTTTCTCAGATTCTTCGGTAACTAATCGGAATTTTCTTATGAGAAATGGAGAAATTTCATTATAAGGCAGCATCGCATTTCACGTATTACTGAGGAAACGAATGGAGTACTTATAATTGGTAGCTTGGACCATAGCCATTTTTCTCCAGGCTTTTATTACTATCCCCTGTAATATCAGAAGACCGTGAAAAATTTTCATTTCTTGAATGTCAATGAGATACAACTGGCGAGATCTCGATCTTGGGGTAAGAGTATTCCCTTGAAAATAACTTTTAGCATAAATATTTGTTTCCTCCACAATCATTTCAATTAGAGTTTCGTTTATAAATAATTATAATAAGTTTAACGAATCCTCCGGATCGGGAGCTGGTACTTTCGTTCGAGGATAACCGGGAATGGAAAACGTGCTGGTGCTCGAGCTTCGTTATTCATGGGACCCCATTGTCTGACATAATTAACGTCATCATTGTCAGATTCTTCTGATTCAGAAGAAAATACGTCAACCGAAGTTAAAAGAAGAACTTCATCTTTACTGACACTAGCCATTTTTTTAAATGTTTCCCAAAATAAAAAGTTGACAAAAGAAAAAAAAAACAGTTTTAAATATTTCACTTATAAATATCAAAATTTATTCTCTTTGAGACCTGAAAATCATATAATATCTGAAGAAAACGGCATACATCACTTTTTTCAGTGCGCGTTGTTTTTCACCATTGTCGGCGTGGGATCCTCTTCAAAGACCCATACTTTGCTTTCTTGACGTGTTGGAACGTCAAAAAACGGTATGTACGTTTCATCCCCTGCTACAATTTTAGAAAAGATGCGGTGGCCACCATCATTCAACATATTAAGAGTTTCTTTACTGATTCTGACACACTCCTCTTTTTTGATGCTCAGTTAGATTATGGGGAACCCAACGGCAAACTACTTTTTTCATTTGTAATTCTTCATGAATGATTTTGTGTATGGCTGCGGATCCACTGTTAAGTTCTTTCTGTATCATTTGGTACAGCGATTATCATCCATTAACATTTTTCGAATGGCAGACACATTATCCGGGATGACTGCCGACGGCGGCCTTCCTGTGTGTTCTTCATCCTGAAGAAAATTGCGACCTCTTCTCAATTCTCTAAACCATCTGAATACAGCTAGAGATTCATCACCCAATGCTCATTGCAACCGTTGAACGCATTCTTCTTGATTGAATCCTGCTTTGAAATCGTAGAAAATCATAGCGCGAAAATGTTCTCGCGTCAACTCCATTTTCTCTTCTGTTTCAAATTTATTCCACGCTAAACAAGTTGAAGTAAGTCAGTAAAAAGTCGTCTTCTGTGTTAAAATACTTTGTACTTTAAAATTAAACCGTTATTTTTATTTTGTAAATTCTCGTCTGTGCGTATTTCAAAAATTTCAGAGTAACCCTCGTATGTATATATATATATATATATTTATATAATAAAAATAAAAACAAGCGAGAATAAAAAAATTATCTTTATTTAAATGCTATGTAAAAATAAACGCTTTATAGAAACATTTTATAAAATTAGGCAGTATGTACTTTTTTATAAACAGCCATGCTTTTAGATTAATATTAATAATTTTTTATACTTATTTTACACTGAAATTTTTTAGCATTCCCCAATTTAAATAGAACACTATTAAGTGTTCTATGTAAGATTAAAAAATGATTTTACGTCAAAAGTTTCATTTTAATTATTATCTAATACGCAGACTCAAAGAAGGAAATTATGTTGAAAGTTAAAAATATATTCGAATATATTTTGCATTTTTCAATATTATTGTATTTTCTTAGAGTGAAATAAATTAGGCGATTCCTTTGTGGTTGTGGGAACTAAAATCTTTTAATTTAAAAATACAAAAAATAATTATGAAATTGAATTTTGGAAATATTCTGTATTTTGGTGGACTGTAATAAGACACTAAATATATAATAAGAAAGATGTTTGCGTGATTTAAAATATTTCGTAAAACTATGCCGCTTGAACAGTTTTTAATAATGTGTTGAATAATAACCTATGAGAATGATATGAATAATAGGTGGAATCATGGGAATATTATTAAATCTTAAATAAATATTAAATCTTAAAAATCTTAATCAAGTGATTTACACTCGAATCACGTCGTAAACCTGTAGAGATATTTTTGTTCACAAAACCGATTAATTTGAATTATTTCCTAAAATTAGATTATTTATATAGATTTTAATATAAATATTGGTAGTAAATTCATGTTGGGAAAGTACATGAAGTTTATCATGAAATTCTATTTTTATGCACCCAAGTTGGTTGCTATATTGTTAAGGCTCTGTCTTCCTGGAACCAGGGGGTACGCGTACCTTCCTGGGGCTTGAGCAGCCACCAGGCGCGTCGGCATGTGGTGGATAGCCGAATGTCCTGTAGGAATGACAGGATAGCCTTGAATATTGAATCAGAGGCCGCGAACCAGCTCCCATAAACCCTGGTGTTATGCGATCCGTGCTTAGGGCTAATTGGCACCGCGGTATTGGTGTCTTAACGGAGCCTCTAGTTGCCTGGCGAACTTCTAGAGTAATTTGCCTTGCCCAGTAACTCAGGCAATGTTGGGTGGACTATCGTATTACCTGAGCTTATTAATTGTTATCTTGTGGCTTAAAAAACACAAGAAATAACAAACCTCTTTGCATTTGCAGGTGAAGCCTCTAAAGTAGACATTGCTGAAAAAGACAAGGGAACTCAGAGGCAATCTAGTGAAGGGGCAGCAATGAATCCTTCACAGGAGATAGAAGTGACCTCCAAACCATATTCTTCTGGTGAAAGTCAGGAAGCTATCGCTAGCATGACTGACTCACTGACCAGAATCATTTGTGCATGATCAGTGAGGATTGCCTCTGAAATTCTAAGATGCTCTAGGCAGAAGATACGTTTAATCGTAGGCTTCATAACTGGGCACTACTATTTCAGAAAACACCACCATAAAATGGAACTGTTTCAGCAAGACCCTATCTGCAGGAAATGTTATACGCAAGAGGAAACGGCCAAGCATATCATTTACGAATGCGAGGCTTTTGCCCTCCCTAGATTAACTTCTTTAGACATCATCCATACTAGAGAGTTACACCTAGACTCCATTAAAGGGTTATCGGACTTTATTAATAAAGTGGGTGACCCGAGCAACTGGAACTAGGAAACATTGGGTTTGGAGTTAACAGTACAAAATGCTGATTAAAGCAGAGGTGCTAATGACATACAAACCCAACCTTAAAAAGAAGAAGAAGGCTCTGTCTTCAGTTAATTCCTAATTCATTGGGAAATGATGTGGTTCTTAATCCATTTTAAACTGTATACTTTAGTCTAATCAGCCTTATTGTACAGAAAATAACTATTGAAGAGTAAAAACAAACTGAATTTTGTAATATTTATGTTATCTATTGCAAAAAGGAACAATGAGCTAAAGAATAAAATTAATGATATCCATGTGTCACAAAACTATGCATTACTTTCCATATTTTGTGAATTTTATGCTTATAACTTTGGTATATTTATCACAGTTTTGATCGGATTTTTTAAAGAAGCGCGTGCTTTGATATATTACCTAACTTCGTATAAAAACGTAATATTTTTTGTAAATTTTTAAGCGTACAAAATATTAAAAATTAAAAAAAAAAAACAAATACGTCAAACTTAAATATCTTTAAAATTAAAAGTATAATAAAATAAAAATAAAACAAATTTTGGAGATATGTTCCTTGTCTCTGACTAGTATTAAAATTGCAATTTAATTTAATGACCTTTTTGCAATAAATAGTTCAAAATTATATTAAATATCAAGCTAAAAACACTGAAAATTTTAATGAATTATTACACAATGAATTTTTGCAAGTATTTCGCACTAAATATTTGTCATAAAATGTTTTGAAATTATTAAATTTAAAAAATACTTTTTATAAAATGAGAGCTAAACTATGAAATGAATTTTCATCTCTGGAATTAAACGAAGCGCAAATGCAATTTAAATATTTATTTTATGTACTTAAATGTTAGATTAAATTATTAACATTTCATTTTTAACCCAATATTTATTAGTTAAATAATAGTAAATACTATTGGCTTCAATGTGTATGAATAAAAGAATAAATATTTAAGTCAATATGAATATAGATTACAATTTTTTGCAGTTGTAAGTGTATACATGTATTTGATATTGTATACATAAAATATTATGAGAATAGTTTCAAAAGATTTTTGCAAATTTCTTTAAAATGAATCAAAATCAAAATGTAAAATCGCATTTAGAATTAAATAAAATATTACATTGATGATATTAGTACTAATAACAACATAATAGCCTTAATAAATAATGCTTAATACGATGAAGTTCACTTATGAAATTTTTATTTTATTTTGTTCATTGAATTGTTATAAGAATAAGTAACATAATTTATATACAAATAACATGTTGTCCTTGATGTATTAAAACCTATAAATACATTGTCATTCATACGAAAAACAATGCATTTTGTAATTACTTTATTGAATAAAATAATATATTTAATTACTTTACATACATTTAAATTATAAATAATTTAATTTAATAATCAATATATATACCATATCACACTAATTCGCCTTATATCCAGCGCATTTCTTACTGTTTTATATATAAAGTATAACTTTACTCCCACTTAGGAATGAAATGTCAGAAATAAACATATTCAGATAAAAGTTATCATATTTCAGTCATCAATCGCACTTGGTGATTTAGTAAGTACTTATCTGGTAAGTAAATTAATGCGTTTCGCAAACTTGAACTTGAAACCTGAACAGAAACGAAGAAGTGCTCGTTTTTTCAAAGTGTAAATGTTTTAGGAAAATCAAACATTTTCATCCACAAATTAAATTTCTTCTCTGCTCTGAAGATGGCTGCTATTCATTATGATATACAACAATGGCTGTAGGAAAAATAAAAGTTTTTCGTACCTCCAATTTGTAATAAACTGATGTAAGTACATAACAATTTATGTAATAAGTATTTATGTTTAAGTAATAGTTTAAATGAAACGCTTAAATAACACGGATAAATGAATACCTTTAGTCTTATATATATATTTTTTAAAGTTTTAGATATACATTGATAGATGAAAAATTTTCTGTTAGGTTTTATATTTCATTGATATTATTTTTTTTCACTTAACATAATAATTGATTAAATGTCTGTAAAATAATATAAATATTCCAGGAAATAGTCCAGGTTATGATACTTAACGTAAGTGAGGATGTTAATGACTTGCACTGTTAATAATGTGTAGTGGTTGGGAGGGTGACCACGGTGTACTCTCCTTCACTGGGTTGCTGGAGCTCCGTGGGTTGGGGACGTGTCCACGTTAATCTGTGACGTTCAAAGTCCTTCCGCTGGTGTGGCGTGGATGTGGAGAGGAGGGTGCCAGCTCAGGTGTGGCTTCGTCATCTGACCGTGGTTCAAAATTACGAGGCACCTTAATAGAGCAAAGTCGTACTTTCACCTTCGTGGTGCTCTGGTTAAACGAAAGACGCTCCTCCCTGACTTAAATTCGCATAGCCAACGGCATAGCGAGCTTGGCTTGTCCAGTGTCATAAGCAACAACAACAACAACAACATAATGTGTTAAATTAAATCTTCTAAATTTTTTGTTTCTTTGTGTTAAATTAAATCTAATTTTAAATTACGAATAAAAAGATTGTCAAAACAAACAATTGTGGGCGAAAATAAGGTACATATTTTAGATAAATGATATATCGCCCTCTGTTGGTCAGTTTAGTTGATGATTCTGAATAAAGCTCTCATTGACTTTTAAATGAAAGAAGTATTTTGGAAATAAACTGGAAGTACCATAAATTTTGAAACTAACTTATATTGTATAATTTGCAAGCTAGAAATTTATATTTCAAATTTAGTCGAAACATTTTGTAATAGAAAATTTTTTTAACAACTAATATTAATACTTAATATAAAATATTCATACTTCAAACTCATATTTATATTGCTAAATAAAAACTAAACTAAACTCCATGTCTCGACAGCCCATGTGGGCCAAGGCCTACTGTGCCTATAACTGTTTTCATGACCGAGTGCCCTGGGGTGCGAAGCATATGTCGCAGTTAGGTGGTCAGCCTAACGTAAGACTCCCAGTGTTTAGCTCCCAAGCGTGCTTGGTACTCAGTTAATCGACCCACTGAAGGGATGAAAGGCTGAGTCAACCTTGCCCAGCCCGAGATATTGCTAAATATATAAAGGAAATATGTAATACTATTTGTGTCTCTCGTATAATATTTATTTTAAATTAATATATGTATGATGTTATATCTTTTAAAATTTTTGAAATTCTAGAAAATTTATAACCTAACTCTCTTATTTAGGAAAAAGCTGCAACAAAATTTAAACAATATAATTAACACTTAATTTTTTTAAGCAATTGCACTACATTTGGTTGTAAGGCAAATTTGTTGAAATATGCATGCATAGCTGCTGTTCGAAATGTTCTTACCTAACATAATTTTATATTCAAATTCGACGTAATTTTTATGAAAAACGTATAAATTTAGTTGTAATGCTTGTGAAACAAAATATTTTGTGGCAAAATTTCCCCAGGAATAAATTTTTTAATGTCAAACGAACCAATACAAATCAACGTTTTGCATCACTTACTGCACAGTATCTAAAAACTTTAATTCCATTCACGGCTCATCATCCGATAAGTGTTTGTGTAATATTGAATTGTGCTGTTAGAAAACACCATTTCTCAGTTACTGAAGATAAAACAGCACAACAGATTGAAGCAATGGTAACAACAACACAATATTGTTCCATGAATGTGTTGTTACGTACTAATGATGATCAGCTATAGTAGCCGATTTTATTCTAAGCCTTTATTCCACATCAATGGGCAGAATAGTGTTTAATAAAATATTGAAACTTTGTTATACCTTAAAATTGGTTATTTCACGTCATAACTACATAACTCTTTTGTATTTTAAATTATTTGTATCATATCATACGTTAAGTATCGATTTTTCTAAATTAAATTGCAATTTATATACGACCAGAACATCAAATCATTTAATTTACTTCATAGTAACTAACAGCTAAATACCTATTTTAAAAAGTGAAAACTTAGCAAAAAAAGTAACAAGTGCGTTACTTTATTTAGAAATAGTTTTGAAAATAAATACAAATACAAAGTATAAAGTGTATGTAAAAGCATAAACCAAAAAAAAAATTAGTACTTAGAAAAAGTTTTGAATAAGAACGAGATGAATTGTTTAGAATAAAAAGGAAAATATTCAAAATAATAAAAAACGAACAAGTAAAAAAAATAAAGCAATGATTGGAATAAAAATTTACCCTTTCTCATCAGGAAACAAGAAGAAAGAGCCGACCAACTAGTCTAGTAGTCAGCATGCCTGACTGCGGATAAGGAGGTCCTGGGTTCGAATCCCGGTTCGGGCATGGATGTACTTTCTTTCTTTTTCTATCCTGTCTTTGTCCTTTCCTTGTATTAATGAGGTATGAATGGTTGCCTACCCTATAAACGGGTCCCTATGGCATGTGTGTAGAGCAAAGTCGTACTTTCACCTTCATGGTGCTCTGATTAAAACGAAAGACGCTCCCAATCAACTTAATTCGCGTTGCATAGCGAGCTTGGCTTGTCCAAGTGTCATTAGTAAACAACAACAACAATACTTCTTGGCTAATTTATAAGTGAGACCTCAATCCGCAGAGCATATATCGCTTTGAATAAAGCTAAGCAAATTGGAATCTAGATCAATAATAAGCTACTTTTATAAATCAGAATATTTTCTCAAAAGCTGTGCGCATGTTTTAAACAAGTTTTCTGTGATTAACAAAATCTGGTGTGCTTCATCTATTAAGTATTTCATAATGCATCCATTATTAAATCTTTTCTTAAATTTTCTGGAGATCACGTATTAGAATTTCTTATATTTTTTCATCTCAGCTTTTTTAGAAAAAATATTTTCTGTTCAAGAGTTCAATTCCAAATTAAAATATTGATACTCAAAAAATGCTCAGAATACACTTTAAGCACTTTTTCAGATTGAAACAAAATTTGTGTTTGAAGAATTACAGTAGCGAGACAAACAAACAGCAGCTATTTACCGATTTCCTCCCCTAATACAAATGTTTAATCTCTAATGCAATAAATGTGAAGATTGAGTAATGCAATGTAAAAACATTAAATTGCATTATGTAAAACATTATATATTGATGTCTCAAAAATTATATCGCAGGTTTTTGTTAAAAGTTTGTATAAAAAGAGTAAACATCTGAAACATTTTTAATTTTTCTTACACTATTTTAATGAAAAAAAAGCATTTCTTTAAAATGAAGAAGCTGCTTATCTTTTGTGAAATTTTTTTCACTGCCAGAAATTATAAGCATTAAGTTTGTAATAGAATATTACAAAAAATCAGCTCCAAAGCATGTTACTTTAGATAAAATATTTTTCAAGAATTTCACAGCTTTTTAATTTTATAAACATTTAAATTTTGGCTTCATTTTTCTACAGTTTTGATAAACTGTACGTAGTGAAAAAAAACAGTTTTAAATTCTTAGAAATTTCTCTAATTTAACATTTAACTTAAGGAAACTTTAAAGTATAGGTTTTCTTAGGTAAACAGAAAATATATATTTAGAAAAAATTCGTTAGAATGTTTATTACTTTTTAATATTTTTTTCTTTCTTTTAAAAAATCAAAAAATGTACCTTCATTAAATATCTTTTTAAATTTAAAATTTAATAAAATTTTCTTGCTTGAAGAGCAAGAAAACCGAAGAAAATCCGCTCAAAAGAAAAACATGCTAGAATTCAAAGAGATAAAACCAGATTTAATCAGATGAAATGTGATCTATACGTTGAAAAAAATAAGAAAAACAAATGTGTATTATAATTAATCGAAAATACATTAACACTAAATTAATATACTGTATATTTTTGTTAATACACTTTTCATCTCATTTGAAAAAATTCAATGTCAGGAATATTGTTCCATGAAAAAATCAGGCATTTTTCTTGAGAATTATAAATAATTCTCAACTCATCCTTGAACAACAGCGTTCAACACTTTTGTAAAATGTGAACCATAAGCATTTGTGCATAAAAATTATAATTATTGTAGAGCCATTGATTTATTAAAGATCACAACACATTTAGAAATATTGAATTATTGCCAAATAGAAAAATTTAATATTTTCTTTCAAAAACAAAGAGTTTTTCTTAAAGTTTAGAAAATAGGAGTGCATATTTCATGAGAATTAATTATAAGAAGATAAATTGCGCATTTTAAATAACCCATCAATCATATGGAAATGTTGACAAAATTAAAAACAACCTCATACGAGGGTCACTCTGAAATTTTTGAGATACAACTAGGTTTTTAAAGTTATTGTGTTCAAAGTAGTCTCCTCTAGCATCAATGAACTTTTGTAGACGAATTTTCCACAGATTAAATGCCTCAAGCCATTCATTTCTTCGAATAGATAAAAAAAATGCATTTATAACCACATCAATCTCTTCTTCTGAATGAAAACGACGTCCACGTAAATACTTTTTTAGATTAAAGAATAACCAAAAGTCGCACACAACTAGATCAGGTGAATACGGCGGATGTTCGATCATTTTAATTTGTTTTTGTTTAAGAAACTCAACTGTTAATCCGGCTGTATGTGAAGATGCATTATCATGGTGAAGCATTAGTCCCCTAACATTCAGTTCTTGTAGAATTTCTGGAAGACATTTAGTGGTATACCAGTTTGCTGTTACTGTCTTCTGTCCTTTCAACTTGATGGCTTTGACACATTCCGTACTTCTGAAGAAAACGGCATACATCACTTTTTTCAGTGCGCGTTGTTTTTTCACTGTTGTCGGCGTGGGATCATCTTCAAAGACCCATACTTTGCTTTCTTGACGTGTTGGAACTGTATGTACGTTTCATCACCTGTTACAATTTCAGAAATGATGGGGTGGCCACCATCATTCAGCATATTAAGGGTTTCTTTACTGATTCTGACACGCTCCTCTTTTTGATGCTCAGTTGGATTGATTATAAGGAACCCAACGGCAAACTATTTTTTTCATATGTAATTCTTCATGAATGATTTTGTGTATGGCTGTGGATCCAATGTTAAGTTCCTTCTGCATCATTTGATAGGTACAGCGATTACCATCCATTAACATTTTTCGTATGGCAGACACATTATTTGGGATGACTGCCGACGGCGGCCTTCCTGTGTGTTCTTCATCCTGAAGAAAATTGCGACCTCTTCTAAATTCTCTAAACCATCTGAATACAGTAGCACGAGCTGGAGATTCATCACCCAATGCTAATTGCAAACGTTGAACGCATTCTTCTTTTTTTAATCCTTCTTTGAAATCGTAGAAAATCATAGCGCGAAAATGTTCTCGCGTCAACTCCATTTTCTCTTCTGTTAAAAATTTATTCCACGTTAAACAAGTTGAAGTAAGTCAGTAAAAAGTCGTCTTCTGACGTAAAATACTTTGTACTTTAAAATTAAACGGTTATTTTTATTTTGTAAATTCTCATCTGTGCGTATCTCAAAAATTTCAGCGTAACCCTCGTATATATATAGATATATAAATAAAGTACGAATGATATATATATATATATATATATAAAGTACAATTGATAACTACGAATCAAAGGACTGTCTTAGACACAAATATATTTTTTTTCTAAACATAACATAATTTTGTGATGTTTACTTAATACTTTTTTTGATAATTTTGCTTAATCGTTTTTTTATTAAATTTTGTTTCTATTATATTTAATTTGATCTGCTACAGACATTTCAACATTGCCAAATACAACACTAAATTAAAGAGGCACTGAATCAGTTGAAACTTATTTAAAGTAGTTCTTCTCACTGATTTAAGATGCATCAGTTTCGACTTACTTAAATAACAAATTGCCACCTTGAAAAAGATCATTCAAGACTTCAATGGGCTTAAAAAGCAGTGCAAACAAGGTATAATTGAACATTTGATTACTAAAATTGAAAATATATTACAAATCTTTTAAAAATAATCCTAAAAAATAATATACATGTTTAAAAACATAAAGTTATTCGTAATGAATGGTTATATGTTTTTAAACACTTATACGCAACTATTACTTTTACTTATTATTTTTATATAAGCTAATCTGTTATTTGTTATTTAAGATATTTGCAGATATAAAATATTCACAATTAATAATGTAGGGAGAGTTTATGACAAATTATAATGTAAATAACTGAAGTTTAATAAACAATTAAAAATATTTTCATATTGATATGAAAAGGTAAAATTCACAAATGAAGAATATTTTAATAACTAAATAAAAAATAACAAAAGAAAATTAATTTTTAGCTTTTCAGATTTCTTGTTCTCTCTCTCTCTCTGACGCGCGCGCGCGCGCACACACACACACACACACACACACACACACACACACACACACACACACACACACACACACACACACACACACACACACACACACACACACACACACACACACACACACACACACACACACACACACACACACACACACACACACTTTAAATATATATATAAGTGTGTGTGTGAGCGTTTTTGGGATGGAGGACGGCAATAGCGTAATTTAAATAAATAATACATTTTACCCAGACTAATATTTAAGTAACCCATAATCATAGTTATAAAATACAGGGTGATCTTTTTTAAAGTGACAGTGTTTGGAGAGCCCTGTAGCGCGATCTAATAGCCGAAATGACGCCAAACTTGGTATTTAGACTTATCAAGACACGGAAAAAAAGATTCCGTGAAAACATTTTAGTTCTAAAATTGCCGCTAGGGCATTTTGTGGCTCTTTACAATGTATAAAATGTGAGAAAAGGAAAATACTAACACATACAATCGTGCAGTTAAATTATGAATATTTATTTACCACATTCACTTCCCCGATGAGGAATCAGACCACATTCCATGTGAGCACCGTTCTCAAAAATAACACTGCGCATTCTGTGCACAACGTTCTCCACAGCCGTACGTAACATATCACTAGGAATATCCCACAATGCCTTCGTTATATTTTCCTTTAAAGAAGATAAATTTTATACTCCACCAACATAAACGCATGTTCCGGTAACGTGAGAGGCATGGCCACTGGAGCTCATTTACTTCAGCTGAGATTATTTGTCGGAGCTGTCTACTACTTGCTTTTATAGCCCCTGTTGCCTGGCACTGTTATTGCACAACATTTGCATTTTCTTTGAAACCCGTTTTTTAAGCTAATTTTGGTTATTGTAAGCTAAAGCAGTGCCAAAAAATACCCTAGTGGCAACTTTTAGAAGTAATCTTTTTTTACGGAATCTTTTTTCCTATGTCTTGATGAGTCTAAATACCAAATTTGGTGCAATTCCGGTTATTAGATCGCGCTACAGGGCGCTCCAAACACTGACACTTTAAAAAAGATCATCCTGTATTTACAATTAATCGTCTTAATCTTTCACTGGATATATATTTGTTTTTTTTTTATAATAGGTACAAGGATGGACAGCTGAAAACTTTCTTTGTGTGTGGTCCCAACTCTGGGAAAGACTTCCACATGGAAGAAGGGGAAGAGGTAAGCTTTATATGCTTATCTTATGTAATAGGTAATCCGAACTGAGAATTTGCAATTAAAATGCTAGTTGATATTCTTGAATAATACAAATGCTTCTTACCATAAATTTCCTCATCATTCATTACATAAAGCATTGTAATGGTTAAACTTTTTGTTTTGCGAGTTCATCAGATCAATAATAAAATTTGATTTTAATAAATGTTGTTGAAGCAAACCACGTTATTGCTGGTGTTTTTAGTTGTAAGAACTGAGCAAAGAAACAAAGAAGCACAGTTGCAGTTTTAATATTGCTTCTGGAATCTTTAAAACTTATGAAAAAGAAATGGAAGATCAACAAAAATATAAAGTTTTATTCTGAGTGCTAAGATAGTTTCAAAGTATTTTATTTTAAGAAATGTTTAAAAATTTTTGAGGAGAGGAAGCGATGCCCAGGGTTTTCCTTTGAGCGATAAACATTTTACGTTATCTAATGAACAAGGTTTGTCATATTTGCGACATTATAACTAATCTTTGTGGCTAGTCAAATGGGCATTCTGCAGTCACATTTGGCACATGATCTCTAATGAAACTGGAAACTAAGGCTTAACATGTATTCCAACTGCTACGAAAATCCATTCCAAAGAGGGAATCGATCCCATGAAGTCATGAACCGAAGACCAGAACGCTGACCATTCACTTGCTAACTCGGTTAATCAATGTTCGACTTTCGTAGAAATGAATATTTCTTGCAACAGTAATATTAATTTTTAAGCATGGTTTTTTATTTCTTTATAAAATGTCCTTTCTCTTCTAAAAATTAAGAATCATTTAATTAATCTGAATATTTTGATCATTTAATGGTTATTAACTACAAATGGATAAAATGTAAGCAATGCTAAATAAAAGCATCATATAAAACAGCTTTAATAGAAAAAATATGCAAGTTGTTCAGAATTATTGATGGTATGTGAAGAATTTACAAATTTGTTTTACTCATATAGATTGCTTTATATCTAAAACTCCTCACAGGTTAAGCTACAACGGTATGTATTAAATCCAGAAATTCTATACAATTTATGAGTATGACTTTTATTAATAGATTTATTTAACTTCATTTATTACACTTGTAGAAATACTATTTTTTTATTAATCATCAAATTTTGAAATGAACAAATCTAATTTCCTCGAAAGTAGACAGCTTCATAAATCTTTTTTAAAAACCATTTTTAAATTTGTAATTTATTGCCACTTTTACTAATTTTTCTTCAAAAGCTACAGATATATATCTTTTGATCATAAATTCAACTTTTACTGGTGCAGATAAGCACCTTGATGAGATAGAAGAAATATCGAATTTCCGATGTTTTAAATCCTTTTATCTATCATCTTCGAAGATATTTTTTTTGGGAAAAAGACTTTTCTTATTTGTTTTCCGATAAATAGATAGATCTGATTCGTAGAATCTGAAATAAAATTTCATTTCAGCATGCCATTTTTTTACTTCAGGGAGTACCTTCTTTCGGAAATCGTATTTCAGATGTCTTAAGATACCTTTCTCCCCTTCGCTGATCCTGTTGTATATTTATGAACAAGTAGCGATGCCAACACCAGTCAAAATAATGCTAAAAAACTGGAACCCTCTTCCATCTCCAAGACTCCCCCTTAACGTCCCGACAACATTTTTTCCCGTCTTCCGTTAGCATCTTATTGAAAGGAATATCGTTCATGTCCCGAGAAAGATTTTTGGAAAATATAAATAATTACTTGATGATTATCAAAAATATTTCTTAAATTCTGAGTAAAGATGGGATGGATGTAACTCCTTCCTCGAGGAGAGCATAATCTCAAACACATTAAAAATAGAAATAAATGGAATTAAATATTAGTAGACTGAAATTTGTCACAAAACAACGATATCACTAATTTTAATTTAAGAAGTTATAAATATCAACCTTTACCTGTATGAAGATATTTAAATCAACAGATTTTTCTTGATCATAAAATTGATAAATTTAACATTATCTATACATATTATGAATAAATATTTTCAAAAAAAAAATGGATAAAAGCGATTTAATCAACAATTCAATGATTTTAATCTTTGTATTGTTTATTAAATCGCTTAGTTAAAGCTAATCTTATTAAAGCAAAATTTTCTAATTATATACAATATATTTTAGTTATCTTCTGTTCGACAATATAAATCAAAGTAAATGCAGAAGTCCACATAACAGCAAAATTCAATGTTTAATTAAAGAAAAATGCAATTAAAACTAACAAATGTTACTTATGGCTTTAAATTTTGAGTATAATAACGCAAAAATTTCCATTAATGTCATATATATATATATATATATATATATATATATATATATATATATATATATATATATATATATATATATATAATTACTGCTGCACTTCTTCACATGTTCAAAGTCAGATGAATACATATATAAGACCCTAAATGCAACGTAAATAAAATTATTAAAAAATTAGCTCTAAAAAGAGAAGACATTCATGATAAAAATATTTGTTATAATGTTGATGTGTTTTAAATTTTTTCGGTTTAGTTGAAAAATACTAACTGAAAATTTTGTTACATTTTACTTTGCAAAATTCGAAGTATAATAGACAAACAAAAAATATACGTTTCTATAAATATTCCTCATTAGAATGTTGTTAGTTAGATTAAATGTGATATTCAGAAATTTTTTTCTTAAAGCTGAATTTTTTCTGCTTGTGTCGACACTTTATCAGTTTGTTTTGAAGTAAGATTTCATCAGCTGTGAATATTTCAAAATGAACTGAAGAAAAACAGTTTTTTATACTGTTAAGAAATTCGTTTATCACTATTTATTCAAGTTCTAGAATCTTCTTTTAGTAAAAGAAAAAAATAAATTCATGTTTCTTATGTAATATTCATTTCTCTATTTTTTAATCTGCACTTAACTAAAGCGAATTAAGTAAATAGAAGCACTAAAGCATTTTCCTTCAGCAGGAAGTTCTTTCAACCAATTGTAAGTTTTCTTAAATGATTTAATTTATTTTTAGGCAATTCAAAATCAAATGAAAAATTTGATTATAGTGAATTTGTAAAAATCTCATAAAAGTAGTAGAATATTTCTTAAATATTTATCGAAGCAGAATGTGACGATTGCCTGTTATTTTTAATGTACCCGTTTCGCTGAATTCCATTCAAATCACTTCACATCTCATTCAAAAAAATTACAGTTTATTCTTGATTTTCACAAGCTTACTCAGTTTCAATTCTGTCAGGAGAGAAATTTCACTTAGATTTTGAGTATGATACCTAATTATAAACTATGAAAACTACATCCATGCTATTAAAATTTTTAATTGAAGATTGAAAGCATGTAATTTTTACAGCAAACATATAAAAATGTAAGCAAACTTAAATTATCTTTCATAGCGTTTCTCGCGTCTGTTTTGTATCACAGAATGACGTCTCAATTATTGATTTAGCTCAAAAAAATCGAATGAAAGTTATATTTTAAATTTCTCTTCAATTACCAACTTATTAAACATTGAAATTGGGTCACTTTTCATCCCGGACTTTGCAAGTTTGATGTATTGGAAAAGGTGAAGTAATATTCGCCGAATAAAGCAAAAGCAATACTTCTTGAAAAATCAAAGAAATAGGTAAATTTGTTTTCTAAAAAATCTATAACTACGCTATAGGAATATAAAAAGAACAGAGTTGGTTGGTTTGTCGCTCAACGGTCATTTTTTGCACACGAGGGCTAATTAGACCGGGACTTACGGTTTAAAGTGTATTCCGAACCACAACAAACATCCATGCCCAAGGTGGGATTCGAACCCACGAACTGTTGAACCGAAGGCAAGAGCGCTAACCATTCGGCTGCCAGCTCGGCTAAAAAGAACAGAGATCAGGGGGCTTAAATAAATTGTCTGTTTTTCCCATTAATGACAGTTATAAATAAAAGAAAAAAATCACATTCTTCTTTCTTGAGGCGAGCAGAATTCCAGAAAGCAATATTACTTATTTTACATTTATTTCATCGCGTTATAAATATTTTTATAGAATATTGCAAGTAACATTAAATTTAAATAGCCTTCATTTTTAACTTTGTCGTAAAAGAGGCAATAGTATCGCAAAGTTGCAAACATTTAATAAATATTATTATTATTTTTATCTGAATATAAAAATGCATTAAAAGGATGAGATGAAGAAGGCTGCATTATTCAAATTATTTGTCAATTCGATATTATTTTGATACTAATGCACAATTTTTTGATCCTGTTTCAATTCCAGGAACCTCAATTATAAGTTGATTATCAAAATACAATTGATCGTGACTAATTTCTGAAAATAAGTTAGCGTCATTCAAAGTCATAAATCTTCAGACACACTGTGAATAGAAGAAAAAATATGTGATGCTCACGGTTTAAACAGGTGTTTCCGTTCAAGGGTAAACTTATTAAGCTCTTTATCCATTCTCTTAAAAACGAATAATAGTGGATCAACCATTCATATTCGTTTGCTCTAAGCTCTGGAATCAGTATGTAGTGCCTGCCATTTTTCAGAAATTATTTTTAAAATATGGTAAGTTTTAGAAATGTGTTTCTGTATCTCTTAATATTTTTATTGTCTTTTGTTGAAATTGAAGACAATGAAAATTAATCTTAGTTACGAAAGAGCTGATCGAATAATGAAATCACGAATTAATTAGTGTTATAAAGTTATTTAATAATTAAAATTTGATTTTTATAATTAATAAGGAATTAATTTAATTGATTAATTTCATTCACACATTGCCTACACTTAAATCTTCATTTCAAAAAATTTGCATGATTTCAATCTTTAAATGGACTTTTCAAACTATGGTAAATGTAAGAAAAAGATTTTTATGTTTTCCAGAACTAATGCTTAGAATCCGAATATTGTAGTGAAAAGAAAGTGCATCTTCAAATATTTCCCTTCTAGACATTAAAATCGAAATTATTCCTCTCAATACGTCTAATATTATTTATATTAAGATAATTATTATAAATAACTGTAAAATTTAATTTTTAAATATTGTGACAACTTTATGAAAAACCTGTTCAGCATTGGTAAAAGCCCTGATAATTATTACTGTTTTTCGTTATTGTTTAAATTAAAATATAATAAGCAATTTACGCAAAAAATTTGTTAGTGTTTCGCTTTTTCACTGAGGTAATGTGGAGGGGATGGAGTATAGTCTTGGAGCTCCACACGATTTAATGATGGTCAAAATTAGGATCTAATTCCGCTTATTTAGAGTTTTCGGTTGAAAAAAACGGGAATCTGAAAATGAGACGCAATTACTTTAAAAAAATGAATTTTGATTTTATATATATATTATATTTATATATACTTATAAGAACAATTTTTTTCTTTTCCAGAAAAATGACAAAGGAAAATTTTCTTATGCTCTCAGAACTTTTTTCAACTATCACCAGAAAAGCATTAACATAAGCAAAGAATGTAAAGTATTAGAAATAACAGCCCCGAAAGAGTCAGAAGTTGATGAAAAGAAACGATGGAGGCCTTACACAGGTGTACTGTGCATTTCCCTAAGTTCTGTCTTTCTACTGTTGATATCAGCAATCGTAAAGAAAATATCATATATCAGCCCTTCTCAGTTTTCATTAATTCGGAATGTAGGTGTATTCATTGGTGCTTTACCATTACTTTTTTCTTTTTCTCAGGAAAAGCTCGGACCCAAGAAGGACTGGTTGTTCTTAGTTCTTCTGGGATTTTCAGGAGCAACTGCCATGTATTTACTTTTGTTATCTTATAAACTTCTTCCCATGGCTCTAGCTGCTATATTACTGTCGACGACACCAATAGTTGTGTCAATAGTGGCGTACTTCACCATGAAAGAGCCGTTTGGTTGGGTTCAAATCCTTTCCATTGTACTCACGCTGACTGGAGTGACTTTGTCTGTTCATGTCTTTGATATGTTCGATCATGTGAAGTTAGCAGAGTTCCACACGGAATTTTTTCTTGGACTGGCCAGTGCTTTTGGAACGATTGTCTTCTTAACCTTCAATTTCCTAACTTTGAAAAAAATGTCTGACATTCACTTTTCCGTCAATCTCATGTACTTGGGTTTCTTTGGGTCACTGGAAAATGCAGTTCTGACTTTTGCTTTTTCTTCATTCACTTTACCCCAAAACTGGATAGACACTACATTAACGGTGCTGGTGGCTGTTTTTGCATTTGCAGGACATAGCTTCTTTATGTTAGCTGTAAAGCTAGAAGCTACAGTGGGTGTCATAGCTACCTGTAAGTCATCGATTGATTTTATCATAGCAATGTTGTTCGATTATATATTTTTTGATGTTATTCCAGATTTCTACAACATTTCTGGTGGTATTCTTGTAATTCTTGCAGTAGCACTTCTTGGACTATGGAAATGGTTGAGGAATCAACCAAAAGATTCTCCAGTGAGAGAAAGATTCCAATGGATTCTGCCTAAAGAATAGATTTAAATGTATATAAATAATTTTTTATTTATAATGTCTTTTATAAGGCTCTTATTTTTATAGTGTATTATATTAACAATCATTTCCACCTATACACATGGAAACGAAAATTTAAATTCATTTTTTTATTTAATGTAAAATATATTTCATATAACAATATTCCAATTTAATCCTTTATTTGCGTCAAAAATGTCAAGTACAGGTTCAAAAAACTTAAAATTAACATTAAGATATTCTTTCCCATAGATGCTGCGTAGATATACTCGACATTAATATGTCCTTTTCTATAAGAATCAACCCTTTATATATTGCTTGAAATTCAAAGAATGTTTTACAGGTTTTAAAAAATATTCACCATGATCTAACATTGCATTCAAAATTCTATAGTATTGTTTTCTTGTCATTTTCTTTGTCATTCAGTTATTTTTAATATTAAAAATCAACAAGAGAGAACCTTATCTCTTTTTAATGATTAATATTATTTTTAAATGACAAATAGCAACACAACTAAGAACTAGATTTATAAAATTAAAAAAAAAGATATAATTGTTCTTCCTTTTTTAGTTTTAATTTTCTGACATTGATTATTTCTTTCTGTATAATATATTTTATGTTGTCAGCTAGTAAAATGTTTGTAATAAATGAAAATTGTCATCATTGAATTTTTGTTTTAATATTAATTCTTTACATTTTTGCTCATTTTTATTGTAGAATAATTCGATTAATTTAACACATTTTAGGAGTGATACTTAATTTAACCAATATAAGTGGCATTACAATAAAAATAACATGGTTAAAATTTACTAGTATTTCCAAATATGAGAAATAATAAATGCTTGCTATCCTAGGTTTGTATCATTGCACCAAAGCAGTTGCCGCTGGAATATATTAAACTATAGTTTAAAGTGTGGCCCACCCTATAAACGGGTTTGTGGTGGTATGGCGCGGGTAACGCTACTCGCCTCCGTGACCTGGTTCACAGGTGCCCGCTGGGTAACGACAAATGAGTAGCAGTCTCTGGCCTTGTTGCGACATAGGGTTCAACCCTCTTTTGCCCACCATTGAAAAAAAAGTTTAAAGTAGAGACTCCTGTTGTTGTTGTCGTGTCCGTAAAGGTGCAAAGTGCAAATGAAGTTTACATTCCTCCAAAAGTCCTGGTGACGAGGTCTGCCAGTTCTGGAGTTCGGAGGCCATGGAGGATCTCGACTGGTGGTACTCCAAGAAGAAAGAGGGAGCGGATTATGGTTTGACAGTTAAAAATATGTTCCGGCTACAGTTGGGATTGAGGACAGTGCTTGCAGTGGGGATAGGATTTAATACCAGTTAGTAGAGACTTCTTACCACCATAAATGTTTCCTTCATAAGCGAGAGCCTAAACCACAAACATAGATTTGCTCTTTTCATTTATTCATTAGTTTGACAAACTGGAAAAAATAATTTATTTTATTGACTATACATATTTATTGATTGACTATACTTTACTATTTATTGACTATTCATATTAGATAAAGAAAAGCTAGTGCAATTTACTTATTTTAGATCGCGCACATTTTATCTTCTTACATTCGTATAAAGTTGCTTTTTTATTTTGAAATGTTATTAAAGTTACATTTTACAAATTAAATACATCAAGTTACTTTAATATTCTCTCTTTGCAGGTAGACGTAATAGTGTTTTCTAAGTAAATTATTGAAAGTAAATAAGAGGAAGAAAAAAATATTAGTTGAACATAGTTTTCTATTTGTATCAATATTCAGACTTGTATATTTTATTTACAATGCAGACCACCGTAAATGCAGCACCCTGAAAAAAGCATGCAAATAACATGTAATTTTCAGAATGCATTAGTGGAGGTGACATATGCAAATGCTTAGAATTTCAGCCCAGATGCACATCACACTCGCCAGTGGCGCCACTTCAAAGCGTATTTAAAGCTTATAGATTTCGACGATTTCAAGTTCGGCAATTGCGTTTTTCTTGTAATTCTTTTTTTTTTTTAAAAAAAAGGATCAGTTAGGCCTTATAGTAAACAGCAATCATTTTTGATCAACTATCCAAGTTCGACAGAGGAAGGATAAATGTCTACCGAGATTGTAGATTATTATTCAGGGAAATCAGTAGTCGTGTTGGACGAAACCAAACTACTGTAATGCCGATATATTGTTGGATGCAGCAGGGTGAGATGGACCGACGTGTTCGATCGCATCCACCTCAGTGCACCACTTTATCTGATGTCAGGCAAATTGTGTGCATATCAGTGAGGGATCGCTCAGCTACATCACGAACCATCGCACAGCACATTCAGTCTGTAACACTTCATCCAGTGTGTGCGTAGCGTTCGACGCCATTTACAGCTGAGTGGCCTTTCCGAAAGACGTCCCTTGCTTCGTCTACCCTTGATGCAGAACAACAGACGTCTCCACCACCAATGATGCCATGAAAGAAGGGTATGGAAGGCAGAATGGTATGAAATTGTCTTTACTGACGCGTGACGCTTCTATCTGCAAAACTTCGATGGTCGTATTCTAGTCTGGAGACACCGTGGAGAGAGGATGCTGAACAGCTGCGTTATGCACTGGGGTGGTATTGGATATCGCTGTCGCACTCCTCTAGAACGCATTGCCCTTACTTTAAACAGGCAGAGCTACGTCTCCGAAGTGTTGGAGCCCGTTGTCCTTTCTTACCTTCAGGGCTTGCCCACAGTCATATTTCAACAGAATAATGTGAGACCACATTTGTTACGTATTGTCTAAGGGTTCTTCGTCAAACGCCAGATTGATTTACATCCCTGGCCGGCTTGCTCTCCGGATCTTTCGTCGATAGAAAACATGTGGTCCCTGGTTGCTCAAAGATTGATCCAGGTTACATCCCCAGCTGCCACACCAGATCAACTTTTGCAACGTATGGAAGCTGTTTAGTCTACTGTAACCAAAAATACATCCAAAGACTTTTTGAATCAATGCCAAGGTGGCTGTGGTAATCTCAGACAATGATGTCTACAGTGGCTACTGACTTTGGCAGGAACCATATTTCACAGAAGTCTATAAATTTAATCATTTGATACTTGGTCCACATATTCTCTACAAAGTAAATTTTGCTGTTGTATCTCTTGTCTTTTTTGGTTATGCAATTGGGTGGCCAGCAGTGTATAATCAGATATAGATTTAGACATTCTGCTTAATTAAATTTGACATTCAGGTTTAGATTTTATATAAATGTTAGAGTCCCCCCCCCCTGATAGATTTTTTTAAAAAAGAATTCTATTTGAAGGAAAAAAATAATAGACACTTGGCTGTATAAATAGGGGGTGTTAAAATATCAGAAATTCTTCATATATTATATAATTCTATATTACATAATTCTTTCATATATTATATATTTCAATCTTTTACATCTTTTTTGAAATGCGTTCGTGAATAAAAACAAATTCGTGAATAGTATAATCCTACCTATAACACAATATATTAATTCCGTGATATAGGAAAAAACGTTGTTTGAGGATTCTCGTAAAATGCGCTCGTATGACCTCGTATAACGTCGTATGTATAAATGATTCACATTTAACCACTCTCACTAAAGTGCGTTTAAATCGAATATTAAGGATAAACTATGTTAAGAATGAAATGTGTGCAATTAATTACAATCAAAATAAGAAGAATATAAAAATAAAAAAATTATGCAAATGTAACTAAAATCAGTTAATTTCAAATAAATCAAATAATTCCAAAAACAATTTTATTACATGGTTTGCTGTAGGACCAATCTGAAACAATATTCCCCTGACATCTTTTTTTTTTAGCAGAATGTACAAATGTCAATATTGTAGTTTAATTTTATAAGAACACAATTGACAGAGTGTGCAAACGTACTGAAAATTGGTTGTGAACTGTGCAAATCATTATAAATTTCACAGTGCAGGATCATAACATGGGAAATCAACGCGTTATTTGGGGAAAAACACGTGTTATACGCAGAACAGGAAATCACGTCATATGAAAAGGCGTTATGAGAGTACTGTGTTATATGGGGAATTACTGTATCTTAAATTTACATTTCGACCTGGATTCAAAATAACTATTAATTTTATTCAATAAATTAATTTTTGCTTGATTTTTTACTTAATTAATTAAATGTTTTCTTATTTAATTGTAAATATTAAAAGAGGAAATTCTAGTCCTAGAATTAAGTATAGCCCATACAACACAATTTCGTCCAGTAGACGTCGATATGACATCATCAGCAGGATGTACTCTAATCCAGTAGACGTCTCTTTTTGGTCCAGTTTAGATCCATGGCACGTCAAATATCCACCTATTTTACGTCCACTATACGTCTACGAGACGTTGCCATTGGAGGATGGTTCATGGAGGAAATTTGGATGTATTCATACGCACTGCTCTATACTAGGTAATTTTATGGATATATTCTAGATATGTGAAGTTATTGAAATAATCCCTCATCTATCTTAGTGGCTAATATATTTTTATCCACTAGACAATGAGAAAATTGTTTTTAATTAGTTTGTTACTCATAAAATTGCTTTCGCATCACATTTTTAAAAATTTTAAGTCAATTATCCTAGATTTTTGACAGATTTACTGTTCAAGTTAGTTAATGTGATAAAATTCTCACAAAATACTTTTACTATTATAACTAGAGAGTAACAATAAAATAGTCTAGGATATTTTTATTTGTAGAGTGTTATTTTTTTATTTTAAAATCAGGCAAATTATTATTCATAGTTTTTTAATCAATTTTGTGTAGTAAGAGAAATTTATAAGAATTATTTATTTCTCAGCCTAATATTTTAACTATTAGATATAATTTTAACAGTCTTTTTTTGTACAAGATAAAAAAAGTTTATCTCTTTTAACTAAAATTTTCCACTTAATTGAATATTCCAAATTATTATGACAAAAAAATCTGAAAATTACTTATTTCATGTTTAAAAGCTGAATTATTTTTCTTTGTAAAAATTAAAATTTGTTTAAGAAAACATTCCAGAAAGAGAGTGTAAATATTAATTCAACAAAAAAATAACTGATAGAATTTTTTTAATGCAAACAATTCTAATTATTCACATTATACAGAAATATTAATTAACTGAAATGTTTGATTCTTTCATTGATAAATCTTGCTTTTGCATGACGTAACCAGTTCATTATCACAGTTTTCATTTCACCATAGATTGTCTTTGCATACTGTGGAGTTCATTCCCCAGCATCTGAAAATAAAATTAAGTACATTTAAAATAATTAACAATAACGATTAACATTTTAAGATCAATAACCTCAGACAAAATAATAGTAAAATTCTAGACAATTTTGATGAATATTTAATACTTATCAATCTGATTAATACATAAAACTGATTGAATGTAAATCTAATTAGTACAAAGCAGCATATATTAATCAGAAAATGAAAAAAATTTCCTTCACTATAATTTAAGACATTAAGTAACATTATAATAGCATTGTTAGAAATATATTTTTAATTTAGAAAATGTTTTAAATATCTAATTACCAATTCAATTTCTAAGAAATAACAGCTTTGTAAATATGGTAACCTTTGTGTTTGATTAAATAATTAAAATTAAAAAATGTTTAAAATTTGTTCCAAAAACCTTCAAATAATCAGATAGAACTGAAGATTACTTTTATAATGGGAATAGTGCTTAAGTAAACAAACAGAGAATTGAATTTAAATATTAGCGCTTACATAAATATATTTCATTAAAAAAATTTTATGTGAAATATATTTTCCCATTATTTCTATAAAAGAAAACTTAAAAACTTAAACTATAAAATGACATGCTTATTCAAACATTGCACTTACCAAAAACTAACTGCTTCATATTTAGTCAATTAAAGGAATGTAATACAGTAATTTCAAATTTTAAAGTTTAAATTTGAAATTACTGTATTACATTTAGCAACATTATACATACATTATATAGTCATAATAATAATTATTATTTACAGCATAAAACTTACATAAGTTTTAGAAAGATAAATTTGTAATGTATTCCTACATTTAAAAAAGCATTTATAAAAAAATAACTAATTAAACAATACAAAATCAAATCAACTTTAGTATAACAACAGTCCCATACGACACACATTTGTCCAGTAGACGTAGATATGACACCATGTAGACGTATTCTAATCCAGTAGAGTTCTCATTATGGTCCAGTTTAAATCCAAGGCCCTTCAAATATCATAATACCAAATTTAGAAATGTTTATCCTTTTAATTACATATATGCTAAACCTAAGGGACAAATTTCTTAGAAAAATACACTATTTAATCTTTTACCCTTTCGAATTGATTAAAAAATTGAAATTACAAAATATTAAAAATTTGTAATGAATCTTCAAATCAGTAAAACAAGAGTGAGATTAATAGGTAAAATTTAACATTGTCATTAAAAGAACAGAACATAAATAATCAAATAGAGAACTGAATTTACATATTAGTACTCAATATAAGCAGAAATTTTATTTACTAAGGGATATATTAAATGTTCTGATTAAACATTATCATTTTTACAACAGTAAACTCTTAATAAAATTTAATAAATGAAATTTTTATTTACAATTTGCACTCAGTAGAAACAAATTGACATGTTTTTAATCCTTTAGAGAATTTATTTTCTCTTGCTCTACTATAGTTCCAAATGAGTTTAAATAATTCATAAAAATTTAATTTTTTTATTTGTTTATTTTAAATTTAATCTCATCCTCAGGTATATAAATTTGTTATTCTCATTTAACTGAAAAGGAAAACAAAATTTAGAATTTATAATTGAGGTACATTTTATCTCTTAAAAAACAAGTCAACTTTATCAACCAAAGTAATTAAAGTATAACACAATAAAAATAATTAAAATTATAAATATAAAAAGCTAACTATTTATAAAACAAATAATTTTTTCAATTTCTTTGAATCTAGGTTCAGCCCATCATAAGTAATTTTTCATGCCTAGCAGAGTAGAATATGAAACACTATAGAAAAAATGAATTTCCAATTAACATTTAATAAATAAATATTTACAGTGATAAAATGTGTACATTTTTTAAATAATATTCAAATTAGATCAATAAAGACAAATATTTAATCGAACTAAAAAGCAAGTTATTGTGGGAAACGTAGATGCCATTCAGCTTATTTTTGCCTGTCTTTGAAGTCTGTAGAAAAGTGAATTACTACAAAATAATTTAAAGGAATATAATTAAAAATAGAATATTGATATTTCTGTTTAAAACTAAATCAGAGCATCATTTATTAAATCAAATTAATCAACAAAATTTGAATGGAAATATGTATAATATTCATTCCAGAAACTTTGTTCGTTGTTCTGTTTACGTAAGCATTTTGTTTTTAATTTCACTGAGAGCATGCTTCTTAACTTCCTTTCGAGTATACACAAACAAGCAAATGGTTTGAATTCCAGAAATGTCAGTTAATTACTAATTTCGTTTTTTGCAATAAACTAAATTATTCTCATACAAATAGGTTTTAACTATATTGATTTAAAAATAACCTTAGTGGTAATGAAATCAAGGTATTAAGAGTTTCATTTGCTATTATAATTTATGATTTTTCCTGAAAATGAGCATTCTTATATTATTTTACTTAAATATATAAAGTGTAATTAAAAAATAATTTATTTTGAAGATATTATGATGAGATGGTTTTTGTAAGAGTATTAGACAAAATTATAACATAAAATAAGAATATACAGCATTACAAGTATTATGGAAGTAGGAAATTTTGCTTCTAAATTAAGTGAAACCAAAATCTTATAAAAAATTACATTAACAAATCACACAGTAACATTCTAAATGCTAAATCACTGAAGAATTCATACTAAATCATTTTACATAATCTAAAATATTTTTTCTTATTAAAATAAAAAAAATGCTTACCATGAATCAATACTTTAAATTCTAGTACCTTTAGTAGACTACATATTTAAATCTTTCAGAAGATTCTCCAGGAAAGTAAGAATTAATTTATTTCCATACCTGAAAATATAATTAGAATTTTAAGCATCTCAAGAATTTCGTAAACCTCCAAGTATAAACAGGCTGCACACCCCATCCCTCTCTCGGAATCTTCCATACTTACCTGTCCATACAATTCCGAAATATACAGACGGCTGAGGTGTGCGTTTCTCAACACTACTGGACTCAGTCCAGCACCGCATTCACCTAAATAAGAACTACGAATAATATAACCTACTGATGTAATAATATGGGAAAAATCATTTATATAATTAAAAAATTTATTTCCATACCTGGAAAATATAATCAGAATTTTAAGCACCTCATGAATTTCGGAAACCTCCAAGTATAAACAGGCTGCACACCCCATCCCTCTCTCGGAATCTTCCATACTTACCTGTCCATACAATTCCAAAATATACAGACGGCTGAGGTGTGCGTTTCGTAACACTACTGGACTCAGTCCAGCACCGCATTCACCTAAATAAGAACTACGAATAATATAACCTACTGATGTAATAATATGGGAAAAATCATTTATATAATTAAAAAATTTATTTCCATACCTGGAAATATAATCAGAATTTTAAGCACCTCATGAATTTCGGAAACCTCCAAGTATAAACAGGCTGCACACCCCATCCCTCTCTCGGAATCTTCCATACTTACCTGTCCATACAATTCCGAAATATACAGACGGCTGAGGTGTGCGTTTCTCAACACTACTGGACTCAGTCCAGCACCGCATTCACCTAGATAAGAAATACGAATAATATAACCTACTGATCTAATAATATGGGAAAAATCATTTATATAATTAAAAAATTTATTTCCATACCTGGAAATATAATCAGAATTTTAAGCACCTCATGAATTTCGGAAACCTCCAAGTATAAACAGGCTGCACACCCCATCCCTCTCTCGGAATCTTCCATACTTACCTGTCCATACAATTCCAAAATATACAGACGGCTGAGGTGTGCGTTTCTCAACACTACTGGACTCAGTCCAGCACCGCATTCACCTAAATAAGAACTACGAATAATATAACCTACTGATGTAATAATATGGGAAAAATCATTTATATAATTAAAAAATTTATTTCCATACCTGGAAATATAATCAGAATTTTAAGCACCTCATGAATTTCGGAAACCTCCAAGTATAAACAGGCTGCACACCCCATCCCTCTCTCGGAATCTTCCATACTTACCTGTCCATACAATTCCAAAATATACAGACGGCTGAGGTGTGCGTTTCTCAACACTACTGGACTCAGTCCAGCACCGCATTCACCTAGATAAGAAATACGAATAATATAACCTACTGATGTAATAATATGGGAAAAATCATTTATATAATTAAAAAATTTATTTCCATACCTGGAAATATAATCAGAATTTTAAGCATTTCATGAATTTCGGAAACCTCCAAGTATAAACAGGCTGCACACCCCATCCCTCTCTCGGAATCTTCCATACTTACCTGTCCATACAATTCCAAAATATACAGACGGCTGAGGTGTGCGTTTCTCAACACTACTGGACTCAGTCCAGCACCGCATTCACCTAGATAAGAAATACGAATTATATAACCTACTGATGTAATAATATGGGAAAAATCATTTATATAATTAAAAAATTTATTTCCATACCTGGAAATATAATCAGAATTTTAAGCATTTCATGAATTTCGGAAACCTCCAAGTATAAACAGGCTGCACACCCCATCCCTCTCTCGGAATCTTCCATACTTACCTGTCCATACAATTCCAAAATATACAGACGGCTGAGGTGTGCGTTTCTCAACACTACTGGACTCAGTCCAGCACCGCATTCACCTAGATAAGAAATACGAATAATATAACCTACTGATGTAATAATATGGGAAAAATCATTTATATAATTAAAAAATTTATTTCCATACCTGGAAATATAATCAGAATTTTAAGCACCTAATGAATTTCGGAAACCTCCAAGTATAAACAGGCTGCACACCCCATCCCTCTCTCGGAATCTTCCATACTTACCTGTCCATACAATTCCAAAATATACAGACGGCTGAGGTGTGCGTTTCTCAACACTACTGGACTCAGTCCAGCACCGCATTCACCTAGATAAGAAATACGAATAATATAACCTACTGATGTAATAATATGGGAAAAATCATTTATATAATTAAAAAATTTATTTCCATACCTGGAAATATAATCAGAATTTTAAGCACCTAATGAATTTCGGAAACCTCCAAGTATAAACAGGCTGCACACCCCATCCCTCTCTCGGAATCTTCCATACTTACCTGTCCATACAATTCCAAAATATACAGACGGCTGAGGTGTGCGTTTCTCAACACTACTGGACTCAGTCCAGCACCGCATTCACCTAGATAAGAAATACGAATAATATAACCTACTGATGTAATAATATGGGAAAAATCATTTATATAATTAAAAAATTTATTTCCATACCTGGAAATATAATCAGAATTTTAAGCATCTCATGAATTTCGGAAACCTCCAAGTATAAACAGGCTGCACACCCCATCCCTCTCTCGGAATCTTCCATACTTACCTGTCCATACAATTCCAAAATATACAGACGGCTGAGGTGTGCGTTTCTCAACACTACTGGACTCAGTCCAGCACCGCATTCACCTAGATAAGAAATACGAATAATATAACCTACTGATGTAATAATATGGGAAAAATCATTTATATAATTAAAAAATTTATTTCCATACCTGGAAATATAATCAGAATTTTAAGCATCTCATGAATTTCGGAAACCTCCAAGTATAAACAGGCTGCACACCCCATCCCTCTCTCGGAATCTTCCATACTTACCTGTCCATACAATTCCAAAATATACAGACGGCTGAGGTGTGCGTTTCTCAACACTACTGGACTCAGTCCAGCACCGCATTCACCTAGATAAGAAATACGAATAATATAACCTACTGATGTAATAATATGGGAAAAATCATTTATATAATTAAAAAATTTATTTCCATACCTGGAAATATAATCAGAATTTTAAGCACCTCATGAATTTCGGAAACCTCCAAGTATAAACAGGCTGCACACCCCATCCCTCTCTCGGAATCTTCCATACTTACCTGTCCATACAATTCCAAAATATACAGACGGCTGAGGTGTGCGTTTCTCAACACTACTGGACTCAGTCCAGCACCGCATTCACCTAGATAAGAAATACGAATAATATAACCTACTGATGTAATAATATGGGAAAAATCATTTATATAATTAAAAAATTTATTTCCATACCTGGAAATATAATCAGAATTTTAAGCATCTCATGAATTTCGGAAACCTCCAAGTATAAACAGGCTGCACACCCCATCCCTCTCTCGGAATCTTCCATACTTACCTGTCCATACAATTCCAAAATATACAGACGGCTGAGGTGTGCGTTTCTCAACACTACTGGACTCAGTCCAGCACCGCATTCACCTAGATAAGAAATACGAATAATATAACCTACTGATGTAATAATATGGGAAAAATCATTTATATAATTAAAAAATTTATTTCCATACCTGGAAATATAATCAGAATTTTAAGCACCTCATGAATTTCGGAAACCTCCAAGTATAAACAGGCTGCACACCCCATCCCTCTCTCGGAATCTTCCATACTTACCTGTCCATACAATTCCAAAATATACAGACGGCTGAGGTGTGCGTTTCTCAACACTACTGGACTCAGTCCAGCACCGCATTCACCTAGATAAGAAATACGAATAATATAACCTACTGATGTAATAATATGGGAAAAATCATTTATATAATTAAAAAATTTATTTCCATACCTGGAAATATAATCAGAATTTTAAGCACCTCATGAATTTCGGAAACCTCCAAGTATAAACAGGCTGCACACCCCATCCCTCTCTCGGAATCTTCCATACTTACCTGTCCATACAATTCCAAAATATACAGACGGCTGAGGTGTGCGTTTCTCAACACTACTGGACTCAGTCCAGCACCGCATTCACCTAGATAAGAAATACGAATAATATAACCTACTGATGTAATAATATGGGAAAAATCATTTATATAATTAAAAAATTTATTTCCATACCTGGAAATATAATCAGAATTTTAAGCACCTCATGAATTTCGGAAACCTCCAAGTATAAACAGGCTGCACACCCCATCCCTCTCTCGGAATCTTCCATACTTACCTGTCCATACAATTCCAAAATATACAGACGGCTGAGGTGTGCGTTTCTCAACACTACTGGACTCAGTCCAGCACCGCATTCACCTAGATAAGAAATACGAATAATATAACCTACTGATGTAATAATATGGGAAAAATCATTTATATAATTAAAAAATTTATTTCCATACCTGGAAATATAATCAGAATTTTAAGCACCTCATGAATTTCGGAAACCTCCAAGTATAAACAGGCTGCACACCCCATCCCTCTCTCGGAATCTTCCATACTTACCTGTCCATACAATTCCAAAATATACAGACGGCTGAGGTGTGCGTTTCTCAACACTACTGGACTCAGTCCAGCACCGCATTCACCTAGATAAGAAATACGAATAATATAACCTACTGATGTAATAATATGGGAAAAATCATTTATATAATTAAAAAATTTATTTCCATACCTGGAAATATAATCAGAATTTTAAGCACCTCATGAATTTCGGAAACCTCCAAGTATAAACAGGCTGCACACCCCATCCCTCTCTCGGAATCTTCCATACTTACCTGTCCATACAATTCCAAAATATACAGACGGCTGAGGTGTGCGTTTCTCAACACTACTGGACTCAGTCCAGCACCGCATTCACCTAGATAAGAAATACGAATAATATAACCTACTGATGTAATAATATGGGAAAAATCATTTATATAATTAAAAAATTTATTTCCATACCTGGAAATATAATCAGAATTTTAAGCACCTCATGAATTTCGGAAACCTCCAAGTATAAACAGGCTGCACACCCCATCCCTCTCTCGGAATCTTCCATACTTACCTGTCCATACAATTCCAAAATATACAGACGGCTGAGGTGTGCGTTTCTCAACACTACTGGACTCAGTCCAGCACCGCATTCACCTAGATAAGAAATACGAATAATATAACCTACTGATGTAATAATATGGGAAAAATCATTTATATAATTAAAAAATTTATTTCCATACCTGGAAATATAATCAGAATTTTAAGCACCTCATGAATTTCGGAAACCTCCAAGTATAAACAGGCTGCACACCCCATCCCTCTCTCGGAATCTTCCATACTTACCTGTCCATACAATTCCAAAATATACAGACGGCTGAGGTGTGCGTTTCTCAACACTACTGGACTCAGTCCAGCACCGCATTCACCTAGATAAGAAATACGAATAATATAACCTACTGATGTAATAATATGGGAAAAATCATTTATATAATTAAAAAATTTATTTCCATACCTGGAAATATAATCAGAATTTTAAGCACCTCATGAATTTCGGAAACCTCCAAGTATAAACAGGCTGCACACCCCATCCCTCTCTCGGAATCTTCCATACTTACCTGTCCATACAATTCCAAAATATACAGACGGCTGAGGTGTGCGTTTCTCAACACTACTGGACTCAGTCCAGCACCGCATTCACCTAGATAAGAAATACGAATAATATAACCTACTGATGTAATAATATGGGAAAAATCATTTATATAATTAAAAAATTTATTTCCATACCTGGAAATATAATCAGAATTTTAAGCATCTCATGAATTTCGGAAACCTCCAAGTATAAACAGGCTGCACACCCCATCCCTCTCTCGGAATCTTCCATACTTACCTGTCCATACAATTCCAAAATATACAGACGGCTGAGGTGTGCGTTTCTCAACACTACTGGACTCAGTCCAGCACCGCATTCACCTAGATAAGAAATACGAATAATATAACCTACTGATGTAATAATATGGGAAAAATCATTTATATAATTAAAAAATTTATTTCCATACCTGGAAATATAATCAGAATTTTAAGCACCTCATGAATTTCGGAAACCTCCAAGTATAAACAGGCTGCACACCCCATCCCTCTCTCGGAATCTTCCATACTTACCTGTCCATACAATTCCAAAATATACAGACGGCTGAGGTGTGCGTTTCTCAACACTACTGGACTCAGTCCAGCACCGCATTCACCTAGATAAGAAATACGAATAATATAACCTACTGATGTAATAATATGGGAAAAATCATTTATATAATTAAAAATTTATTTCCATACCTGGAAATATAATCAGAATTTTAAGCACCTCATGAATTTCGGAAACCTCCAAGTATAAACAGGCTGCACACCCCATCCCTCTCTCGGAATCTTCCATACTTACCTGTCCATACAATTCCAAAATATACAGACGGCTGAGGTGTGCGTTTCTCAACACTACTGGACTCAGTCCAGCACCGCATTCACCTAGATAAGAAATACGAATAATATAACCTACTGATGTAATAATATGGGAAAAATCATTTATATAATTAAAAAATTTATTTCCATACCTGGAAATATAATCAGAATTTTAAGCATCTCATGAATTTCGGAAACCTCCAAGTATAAACAGGCTGCACACCCCATCCCTCTCTCGGAATCTTCCATACTTACCTGTCCATACAATTCCAAAATATACAGACGGCTGAGGTGTGCGTTTCTCAACACTACTGGACTCAGTCCAGCACCGCATTCACCTAGATAAGAAATACGAATAATATAACCTACTGATGTAATAATATGGGAAAAATCATTTATATAATTAAAAAATTTATTTCCATACCTGGAAATATAATCAGAATTTTAAGCACCTCATGAATTTCGGAAACCTCCAAGTATAAACAGGCTGCACACCCCATCCCTCTCTCGGAATCTTCCATACTTACCTGTCCATACAATTCCAAAATATACAGACGGCTGAGGTGTGCGTTTCTCAACACTACTGGACTCAGTCCAGCACCGCATTCACCTAGATAAGAAATACGAATAATATAACCTACTGATGTAATAATATGGGAAAAATCATTTATATAATTAAAAAATTTATTTCCATACCTGGAAATATAATCAGAATTTTAAGCACCTCATGAATTTCGGAAACCTCCAAGTATAAACAGGCTGCACACCCCATCCCTCTCTCGGAATCTTCCATACTTACCTGTCCATACAATTCCAAAATATACAGACGGCTGAGGTGTGCGTTTCTCAACACTACTGGACTCAGTCCAGCACCGCATTCACCTAGATAAGAAATACGAATAATATAACCTACTGATGTAATAATATGGGAAAAATCATTTATATAATTAAAAAATTTATTTCCATACCTGGAAATATAATCAGAATTTTAAGCACCTCATGAATTTCGGAAACCTCCAAGTATAAACAGGCTGCACACCCCATCCCTCTCTCGGAATCTTCCATACTTACCTGTCCATACAATTCCAAAATATACAGACGGCTGAGGTGTGCGTTTCTCAACACTACTGGACTCAGTCCAGCACCGCATTCACCTAGATAAGAAATACGAATAATATAACCTACTGATGTAATAATATGGGAAAAATCATTTATATAATTAAAAAATTTATTTCCATACCTGGAAATATAATCAGAATTTTAAGCACCTCATGAATTTCGGAAACCTCCAAGTATAAACAGGCTGCACACCCCATCCCTCTCTCGGAATCTTCCATACTTACCTGTCCATACAATTCCAAAATATACAGACGGCTGAGGTGTGCGTTTCTCAACACTACTGGACTCAGTCCAGCACCGCATTCACCTAGATAAGAAATACGAATAATATAACCTACTGATGTAATAATATGGGAAAAATCATTTATATAATTAAAAAATTTATTTCCATACCTGGAAATATAATCAGAATTTTAAGCACCTCATGAATTTCGGAAACCTCCAAGTATAAACAGGCTGCACACCCCATCCCTCTCTCGGAATCTTCCATACTTACCTGTCCATACAATTCCAAAATATACAGACGGCTGAGGTGTGCGTTTCTCAACACTACTGGACTCAGTCCAGCACCGCATTCACCTAAATAAGAACTACGAATAATATAACCTACTGATGTAATAATATGGGAAAAATCATTTATATAATTAAAAAATTTATTTCCATACCTGGAAATATAATCAGAATTTTAAGCACCTCATGAATTTCGGAAACCTCCAAGTATAAACAGGCTGCACACCCCATCCCTCTCTCGGAATCTTCCATACTTACCTGTCCATACAATTCCAAAATATACAGACGGCTGAGGTGTGCGTTTCTCAACACTACTGGACTCAGTCCAGCACCGCATTCACCTAGATAAGAAATACGAATAATATAACCTACTGATGTAATAATATGGGAAAAATCATTTATATAATTAAAAAATTTATTTCCATACCTGGAAATATAATCAGAATTTTAAGCACCTCATGAATTTCGGAAACCTCCAAGTATAAACAGGCTGCACACCCCATCCCTCTCTCGGAATCTTCCATACTTACCTGTCCATACAATTCCAAAATATACAGACGGCTGAGGTGTGCGTTTCTCAACACTACTGGACTCAGTCCAGCACCGCATTCACCTAAATAAGAACTACGAATAATATAACCTACTGATGTAATAATATGGGAAAAATCATTTATATAATTAAAAAATTTATTTCCATACCTGGAAATATAATCAGAATTTTAAGCACCTCATGAATTTCGGAAACCTCCAAGTATAAACAGGCTGCACACCCCATCCCTCTCTCGGAATCTTCCATACTTACCTGTCCATACAATTCCAAAATATACAGACGGCTGAGGTGTGCGTTTCTCAACACTACTGGACTCAGTCCAGCACCGCATTCACCTAGATAAGAAATACGAATAATATAACCTACTGATGTAATAATATGGGAAAAATCATTTATATAATTAAAAAATTTATTTCCATACCTGGAAATATAATCAGAATTTTAAGCACCTCATGAATTTCGGAAACCTCCAAGTATAAACAGGCTGCACACCCCATCCCTCTCTCGGAATCTTCCATACTTACCTGTCCATACAATTCCGAAATATACAGACGGCTGAGGTGTGCGTTTCTCAACACTACTGGACTCAGTCCAGCACCGCATTCACCTAGATAAGAAATACGAATAATATAACCTACTGATGTAATAATATGGGAAAAATCATTTATATAATTAAAAAATTTATTTCCATACCTGGAAATATAATCAGAATTTTAAGCACCTCATGAATTTCGGAAACCTCCAAGTATAAACAGGCTGCACACCCCATCCCTCTCTCGGAATCTTCCATACTTACCTGTCCATACAATTCCAAAATATACAGACGGCTGAGGTGTGCGTTTCTCAACACTACTGGACTCAGTCCAGCACCGCATTCACCTAAATAAGAACTACGAATAATATAACCTACTGATGTAATAATATGGGAAAAATCATTTATATAATTAAAAAATTTATTTCCATACCTGGAAATATAATCAGAATTTTAAGCACCTCATGAATTTCGGAAACCTCCAAGTATAAACAGGCTGCACACCCCATCCCTCTCTCGGAATCTTCCATACTTACCTGTCCATACAATTCCAAAATATACAGACGGCTGAGGTGTGCGTTTCTCAACACTACTGGACTCAGTCCAGCACCGCATTCACCTAAATAAGAACTACGAATAATATAACCTACTGATGTAATAATATGGGAAAAATCATTTATATAATTAAAAAATTTATTTCCATACCTGGAAATATAATCAGAATTTTAAGCACCTCATGAATTTCGGAAACCTCCAAGTATAAACAGGCTGCACACCCCATCCCTCTCTCGGAATCTTCCATACTTACCTGTCCATACAATTCCGAAATATACAGACGGCTGAGGTGTGCGTTTCTCAACACTACTGGACTCAGTCCAGCACCGCATTCACCTAGATAAGAAATACGAATAATATAACCTACTGATGTAATAATATGGGAAAAATCATTTATATAATTAAAAAATTTATTTCCATACCTGGAAATATAATCAGAATTTTAAGCACCTCATGAATTTCGGAAACCTCCAAGTATAAACAGGCTGCACACCCCATCCCTCTCTCGGAATCTTCCATACTTGCCTGTCCATACAATTCCGAAATATACAGACGGCTGAGGTGTGCGTTTCTCAACACTACTGGACTGAGTCCAGCACCGCATTCACCTAAATAAGAAATACGAATAATATAACCTACTGATGTAATAATATGGGAAAAATCATTTATATAATTAAAAAATTTATTTCCATACCTGAAAATATAATCAGAATTTTAAGCATCTCATGAATTTCGGAAACCTCTAGGTATAAACAGGCTGTACACCCCCTCCCTCTCTCGGAATCTTCCATACTTACCTGTCTATACAATTCCGAAATATACAGACGGCTGAGGTGTGCGTTTCTCAACACTACTGGACTGAGTCCAGCACCGCATTCACCTAAATAAGAAATACGAATAATATAACCTTCATATGTAATAACATGGGAAAAATCATTTATATAATTAAAAAATTTATTTATATAAATACATATATATATATATATATATATATATATATATATATATATATATATATATATATATATATATATATATATATATATATATATATATATATATATATATGTATATATATATATATATATGTATATATATGTATATATATATATATATGTATGTATATATATATATATGTGTATACATATATTTATATATATATATATATATATATATTATATATATATATATATATATATATATATATATATATATATATATATATATATATATATATATATATATATATATATAAATACGAGGTTTGTCCGGAAAATACGTATAAAAGTCGAATAATAACTTTATTTTACAGTTTTCAGTCACCGCCAGGTGACACTGCTGCTGTAACCAATCTCATCAACGCTCAGTTCGAGTCAGACCGCTCTGTGTGTACGTAGGGGTGTGCGGCTGCTTGTTGAAAGTTACCCTTTTTCACCTGCCATCGGCATGAAGCTCTCTCTGATTGAGGAATGCGCATCAACATCAAGTTTCTTGCAAAGCTGGGCAAGAACGGCCGTGAGATTCTTGAGTGCTTGAAACAAGTTTACGGAGTCAATTCTCTGAAGGAACCAACAGTGAACAAGTGGTTAAAAAGGTTCTGGGAAGGCCGAGAAGACGTGAAAGATGACCCTCACCCAGGACAGCCCGTCGACATTGAGTTCTGATGAAAATGTTGAATGAATTCGAGCTTGTGTTCTTAAAGACCGTAGATTGAAAGTCAGAATGATTGCTGACGAGCTGTCAATCCCCAAAACAATCACGACAATGCGCCTGCTCAACACGGTCACTCGTATGTGCGCGAGTTTTTGGCCCGAAGCTCAATCACCGTGACAGACCACCCACCTTTATTCACCCGATTTAGTCCCTTTGTGACTTCTTCTTGTTCCCGAAATGCAAAATGGTGCTTCGGGGGCAGCACTTGGGAGATGTGGAGGGCATCAAGGCAGAAACGACACGGCAACTGAACAGCACCACAACTGAAGAGCTTCAGCAATGTTATCAACAGTGGAAAATGCGTTGGCAGAAGTGTATCTCGTCTCAGGGTGAGTACTTTGAAGGAGACCATATTGTAATACCTGAATAAATGTAAAATAAAGTTATTTTTTAACTTTTATACGCATTTTCCGGACAAACCTCGTATATTATGAAACAAGGAAATCAAATTACACGAAATTACAGTTCAGTAGGGAAAGTGGAGCAGCGCCCAGCTGGCACACGAGAACAACAAACAAACCAAATTACGCATGTCAAGAATGAAATTAGAATCCATTGATAAATCTCCATTTCGATGAAAACGGTTAATGTGTGTCACAGAAATATGTTAATTTTGACATGAACTTACTAAAAAGTGTTTTTCATGCAAGTTAATTGGCTTCTCTTTACATAAAAAGAAAATACGATTTATTTATTTAGTAGAAAAAATTATGATTCTCATTTTTTAATGAATCATTTTGATAAATAAATGCAGAGATAAAAGCTTTGAAACGACACATTTACCATGTGATATGAAATTTAGCTAATATGCACATATTTTTCTATACAAATATATCAGAGTCACTGCTAGAATGTTACAAATTATTAACTTTTGCTATTTTTCTGTATGGAATTGTTAAGACATAAGAAGCATTTTTGTTTAAAACTCTCTTAACTAATCTAAGCACATTTTACAATCAGTTTTATATTTAGTAATTTCCCATTCATTATTTGAGAGTTTGTTGTATAAAACAGTCTTCGATTTCTTCAAAATAGCTCTTGATAAATTTTGATAGTTATGAGGGTCACTTTGAAGTTTTTGAGATACAACTAGGTTTTTAAATTTATACTTACAAAACTTTAGGTGTGTTCAAAGTAGTCTCTTCCAGCATCAATGCACTTTTGTAGACAAATTTTCCACAGATTAAATGCCTCAAGCCATTCATTTCTTCGAATAGATAAAAAAATGCATTTATAGCCACATCAATCTCTTCTTCTGAATGAAAACGACGTCCACGTAAGTTCTTTTTTAGATGAAAGATTAACCAAAAGTCGCACATTGCTAGATCAGGTGAATACGGCGGATGTTCGATCACTTTAATTTGTTTTTGTTTAAGAAACTCAACTGTTAATCCGGCTGTATGTGAAGATGCATTGTCATGGCGAAGCACTAGTTCCCTAACATTCAGTTCTTGTAGAATTTCTGGAAGACATTTAGTCGTATACCAGTTTGCTATTACTGTCTTCTGTCCTTCCAACTTGATGGCTTTGACCCATCCCGTACTTCTGAAGAAAACGGCATACATCACTTTTTTAAGTGCGCGTTGTTTTTTCACTGTTGTCGGCGTGGGATCATCTTCAAAGACCCATACTTTGCTTTCTTGACGTGTTTGAACGTCAAAAAACGGTATGTACGTTTCATCACCCGTTACAATTTTAGAAATGATGCGGTGGCCACCATCCTTCAGCATATTAAGAGTTTCTTTACTGATTCTGACACGCTCCTCTTTTTGATGCTGAGTTAGATTATGGGGAACCCAAAGGCAAACTACTTTTTTCATATGTAATTCTTCATGAATGATTTTATGTATGGCTACGGATCCTATGTTAAGTCCCTTCTGTATCATTTGATAGGTACAGCGATTATCATCCATTAACATTTTTCGCATGGCAGACACATTATCCGGGATGACTGCCGACGGCGGACATCCGGTGTTTTCTTCATCCTGAAGAAAATTGCGACCTCTTCTAAAATCTCTAAACCATCTGAATACAATAGCACGAGCTGGAGATTCATCACCCAATGCTGATTGCAACCGTTGAACGCATTCTTCTTGATTTAATCCTGCTTTGAAATCGTAGAAAATCAAAGCGCGAAAATGTTCTCGCGTCAACTCCATTTTCTCTTAAAATTTATTCCACGCTAAACAAGTTGAAGTAAGTCAGTAAAAAATCGTCTTCTGTGTTAAAATACTTTGTACTTTAAAATTAAACCGTTATTTTTATTTTGTAAATTCTCGTCTGCGCGTATCTCAAAAATTTCAGAGTAACTCTCGTATACTTCTCCTAAAATGAGATGCTTTCTTTTATTGTGATTTGTTTCTGTTTGATCCTTTTATAGGTCTGCAGATAGCGGAGCGAAATGCAGAGTATTGAGACGGTTTTCTTAACTTCCACAACTTTTACTTGGATTTTTCACTTTTTAGAGTTATCTATACAAATGAAATATTTTATTATTTTGGAAATTCGAATTGCTCCTTAGGTTGGAATTCAAAATGGCGAGACGAAGTGGAATTATCAGGATACATGTCAAGTTAACTTATAATAAAATCTCTATGTCATTTCGAAGTTTTGGTTACATCAAGTTTATCCATAATAAAATCAACCATAATAAACATTCTACTCAGGAACACTTGGCCCTTCCAGAGTGAAAGAATGTGATTTTTCTCTTTTAAAAATTGTCATTAATGAATGACCACTGACAATAGAAGAAATAAGTTCAAATGATATCCACTCCCTTTTATTCTATATTTCACAGTGTACTTTTTTATTAATAATTATTTCTTTTCAATATTTGATTAATCATTGTTTTTATCCTTTCATCATATATTTTTACAATGTTATCAATATAAACATTGATGTAAGTAACAATAAAGCATATGAAAAAAATTCCAACTTCAATCATTAATAATTTCGCTTCGAAAAGGAATTTTAAATTCATTCATTCCATACTTCATGGCTAATTTATAAGTGAGAACTCAATCTGCATCGCACATATGGCTTTGAATATAGCTAAACAAATTGGATACTGGATCAATAATAATATATTTTTCTAAATCAGAATATTTTCTCAAAAGCTGTGAGCATGTTTTAAACAAGTTTTCTGTGATTAACAAAATCTGGTGCGCTTCATCTTTGCTATTGGTGTGCTAAAACTTTTAAGTATTTACTAATGCATTCATTATTAATTCTTTTCTTAAATTTTCTGCAGATCATGTATGAGAATTTCTAATATTTTTTCATCTCAGCTTTTTTAGAAAATATATTTTCTGTTCCAGAATTCAATTCCAAATTAAAATGTTGATACTTAAAAAATGCTCAGAATACACTTTAAGCACTTTTTCAGATTGAAACAATATTTGTGTTTGAAGAATTACAGTAGCGAGACAAACAAACAGCGGCTATTTACCGGTTTCCTCCCCTAATACAAATGTTTAATCTCTAATGCAATAAATGTGAAGATTGAGTAATGCAATGTAAAAACATTAAATTGCCTTATGTAAAAACATTATATATTGAGGTCTCAAAAATTTAATTGCAGGTTTTTGTTAAAAGTTTGTATAAAAAGAGTAAACTTCTGAAAACTTTTAATTTTGATTATATTATTTTAATGAAAAAAAAAGCATTTCTTGAAAATGAAGAAGCAGCTTATCTTTTGTGAAATTATTTTCACTGCCTGAATTTATAAGCATTAAGTTTGTAATAGAATATTACAAAAAATCAGCTCCAAAGCATGTTACTTTAAAATATTTTTCAAGAAGTTCACGGCTTTTTAATTTTACAAACATTTAAATCTTGGTATATTTAGCTTCATTTTCCAATAGTTTTGATAAACTGTACGTTGTGAAAAAAACAGTTTTAAATTCTTAGAAATTTTTCTAATTAAACATTTAACTTAAAAAAACTTAGGAAAAACTTAAGTATAGGTTTTCTTAGATAAACAGAAAATATATATATTTAAAAAAATTCGTTAGAATGTTTATTACTTTTTAATATTTTTTTCTTTCTTTAAAAAAATCAAAATGTACCTTCATTAAATATCTATTTAAATTTAAAATTTAATGGAATTTTCCTGCTTGAAGCAAGAAAACAAAGGAAATCCTTTCAAAAGAAAAAAAATGCTATAATTTAAAGAGACATGAAACCAGATTTAATCTGATGAAATGTGATCTATACGATGAAAAAAATAAGAAAAATATGTGTATTATAATTAATCGAAAATACAATAACAGTAAATTAATATACTGTATATTTTTGTTAATACACTTTTCATCTCATTTGAAAAAATTCGATGTCAGGAATATTGTTCCATGAAAATCAAGCATTTTTCTTGAGAATTATAAATAATTCTCAACTCTTCCTTGAACAACAGCGTTCAACACTTTTGTAAAATGTGAACCACAAGCATTTGTGCATCAAAGTTATAATTATTGTAGAGCAATTGATTTATTAAGCATCACAACACATTTAGAAATATTGAATTATTGCCAAATAGAAAAATTTAATATTTTCTTTCAAAAACAAAGAGTTTTTCTAAAAGTTAAGAAAATAGGAGTGCATATTTCATGAGAACTAATTATAGAAGATAAATTGCGCATTTTACATAACCAATCATTCAAATGGAAATGTTGACAAAATTGAAAACAATCTCATACGAGGGTCACCATGAAATTTTTGAGATACAACTAGGTTTTTAAAGTTATAGTTACAAAATTTTAGGTGTGTTCAAAGCAGTCTCCTCCAGCATCAATGCACTTTTGTAGACGAATTTTTCACAGATTAAATGCCTCAAGCCATTCATTTCTTCGAATAGATGAAAAAAATGCATTTATTTCCAAATCAATCTCTTCTTCTGAATGGAAAAGACGTCCACGTAAGTTTTTTTTTATATTAAAGAATAACCAAAAGTCGCACATAGCTAGATCAGGTGAATACGGCGGATGTTCGATCACTTTAATTTGTTTTTGTTTAAGAAACTCAACTGTTAATCCGGCTGTATGTGAAGATGCATTGTCATGGTGAAGCATTAGTCCCCTAACATTCAGTTCTTGTAGAATTTCTGGAAGACATTTAGTGGTATACCAGTTTGCTGTTACGGTCTTCTGTCCTTCCAACTTGATGGCTTTGACCTATCCCGTACTTCTGAAGGAAACGGCATACATCACTTTTTTCAGTGCGCGTTGTTTTTTCACCATTGTCGGCGTGGGATCATCTTCAAAGACCCATACTTTGCTTTCTCAAAAGCTTTGAAGAAAAGAAGCTTTCTCTTCTTCAAAGACCCATACTTTGCAGAAAGAAAACGGCATACAGGTGTTGGAATGTCAAAAAACGGTATGTGCGTTTCATCACCCGTTCCAATTTTAGAAATGATGCGGTGGCCACCATCATTCAGCATATTAAGAGTTTCTTTACTGATTCTGACACGCTCCTCTTTTTGATGCTCAGTTAGATTATCGGGAACCCAAAGGCAAACTACTTTTTTCATATGTAATTCTTAATGAATGATTTTGTGCATGGCTGCGGATCCTCTGTTAAGTTCATTCTGTATCATTTGATAGGTACAGCGATTATCATCCATTAACATTTTTCGCATGGCAGACACATTATTCGGGATGACTGCCGACGGCGGACTTCCGGTGTTTTCTTCATCCTGAAGAAAATTGCGACCTCTTCTAAAATCTCTAAACCATCTGAATACAGTAGCACGAGCTGGGGATTCATCACCCAATGCTGATTGCAACCGTTGAACGCATTCTTCTTGATTTAATCCTGCTTTGAAATCGTAGAAAATCAAAGCGCGAAAATGTTCTCGCGTCAACTCCATTTTCTCTTAAAATTTATTCCACGCTAAACAAGTTGAAGTAAGTCAGTAAAAAATCGTCTTCTGTGTTAAAATACTTTGTACTTTAAAATTAAACCGTTATTAAAATTTTGTAAATCCTCGTCTGTATGTATCTCAAAAATTTCAGAGTAACCCTCGTATAAACGCCTTCATGCCGATTGGAGGAGACCTTCAAACAGGACGCTGAGAATACTTTTGCATTCAAACACTTCTCCGGGAACACGTGTCTTCGCCTTACGGTAGCTTGGAAACGTTTTTTTAAAATTCTGATAAAGCAGTTTGGTACCCTTTTAAAGTAAATGAAAAACATGTAACTTTTACATAGTGATGAGACTAGTTATCATGCTTAAAAGGTTATTTAAATAATTGACTCTGGATTAAAAAAAAGACATCCACATTTTTCTCATAACGTATTATGTCAGGGAGTCCACATATTACCATTCCTATGCATTATAAAATTATGTGGTTGTTTTCCTATGACACTTGGACAAGCCAAGCTCGCTTTTGCCTTTGACAGTGCGAATTAAGTCAAAGGGAGCGTCTTTCGTTTGGATCAGAGCACCAAGCAAGTAAGACTTTGCTCATTTTAAGGTGCCTCGTCATTTTGAACCACGGTCAGGTGACGAGGCCACACCTGCGCTGGCACTCTCCTCTCCACATCCACGCCACACCAGCGGAAGAACTTTGGACGTCATAGATTAACGTGGACACGTCCCCAACCCACGGAGTTCCAGGAACCCAGTGCAGGAGATTACACCGTAATCACCCTCCCAACCACTGCCCGCGGCAAATGATGCTTCACTTTACTGAGCTTACGGGAAGCAGCGTGATGCTACTGAGCCACTGGAAACAATAAAATTATAAAGTTAAAAAGGATGGAGATAAAACTGTACAAGAATTATGTAATATGGAATTTAAAAAATCATTTAAAATTATATCGATTTTTCTCTTATATTTATAAAGAATTAAAACTAAATAAATAATGCAATAAAAAATATTATTAATATAAATGAAGACAGAATTAAAAAAATTCAAAATTAATAATTAAAAGTTTCTAAATTTTACATTTAATATATATTTTATTGTTATATTCGATTATATATGCTCAATATAATACTTATGACTGCAAAATTGCATAGATATAGAGACAATCTAGATTTTTATGATATTTTATATAATTTTTACTTAATTATTATATTGCTAAGATATTTAATACTTTAAATTTACACTATGAAAGATCACATGTCCCTAAATATGCCATCCAACGGAGAGTGTCACCTTATGGATGAATCATCAGTTTTCGAAGCAGTTCGAACCGGTTTATCTGATCTCTAGGCCTTAACATAAGACTTAATCGTCACAGATGAATCCAAATATGAATCCTGTTTCTCAAGATCCAGAATCAAATCACAGACATCAAATGCGATAACACAAATTTCTTTCCGTAAGATCCTGTGGAAACTATACATCGAGATTTGTGAGATATAACTTAGGCGTTATCATCAAAAGATGGAAATTTGTTCTAATGATTCAGCGATTTCTCGAATTTTTATTCACTCATTTTCATCAGACAATGATGCTTTTATGCATCTTCATCGGCCTTAAGTAGTTATTTAGAACCCGGAGAATCTTTGTTATCAAAATTGGTAAGTCGAAATTTCGCAAACTTGTTTTGGCCCTGGCGTTCCGTCAATATATATATATATATATATATATATATATATATATATATATATATATATATATATATATATATATATATATATATATATATATATATATATATATATATATATACACACACATTCGATAAGTCTTTCATCCTTGAACTGCATTTTGACTTTTGCGATAAAAAAGCGAAATGGGCTGAAAGTGTCTTATTTATATTTTATATCTGAAAGATCACATGAAGCAAATTCTACTATACTATACTAATATAAATACATATTCACTTTTTTTTTAATCCAATGGCGGGCACACAAGGGTGAGTGAACCCTATGCCACCACAAGGCCAGAGACTGCTACTCATTTATCGTTACCCAGCGGGCACTTGTGAACCAAGTCACGGAGGCGAGTAGCGTTGCCCGCGCCATACCACCACAAACCCGTTTATAGGGTGGACCACATTCATACCACATCACAGAAGAAAGGACAGAGAAACACAGAGAGAACAGAGAAGGAAAAAAACATCCATGCCCGAACCCGGGATCCACAGCTCAGGAGTAAGGAACGCTAACCACTCAGCCATCGATCGGCCACATATTGACTTAATTATCCTATCATACAATGAAAGTAAAGAAAAAAGTTCATTTGATTAAGGAAGGAAATGCTAATTGCTCTGAAATTATGCTGGAAAAGCAACAGTTTAGATAGCATAAATATGCATGATTAACGCAATAGTGAGTCAGGCAGTTTTTGTTTATATTTGTATTATGTAAGCCTACTACTATTAAGAAAGATTTAAACAAATTTTTTTAATATATTTTCAAATTTCTAATTTACTGTAGAAATTTTGTTTCTTGTTTTCTTTTTCATGTGTTATTTATTAATTTATTTTTAAAAACTTCCGATATTACATTTTCAATTTCATCAAGAATAAAATATTGCTTATAATTTATGAAATTTTGCTTAACATTTTTTCCACATTAAATTTTAATTTTTTTATGAGATATTATCTGTTATAACAGCTATAATAGAAAAAGGAAAGTATTAAGCGGAACGACACATGATAACTGAAATTAATTACCGAATCCACAAAAATACAGCTGTTTTTTACCTACGAATTCATGGCAATCTGATAAGGATGTTCAATGGGAGTAAAGTACCTGCTCTCGTCTTAAGGATGAGAAGCATGAATGAAAGCTTGGAATGGAATGCAGCTTGTAAGAAGGAAAATTGTAGAGTCAACAATCTATATCCCCTGTCACACTACAATGTAATTGTAACTGTCATCAAAAATAATGTTTATAATGTAGCTGAATGTGATGGTTGAGATCTTAGGTATGCAATGTCCAAAAGTTCAATATCATCTGTTATTCTTTACTATGAAATAAATGTTTGTGAATACTGCATTCATATACATAATTATGAATGTTAGAGACTTTGACAAGTCTCCATCCACAATGACACATAATAGTTATCGGCGCATAAAATTTACCAAGAAGCTTCTATACGCTGATGAAATGTTTGACTAATCTTTAAAATAATTAAAATGTCACATTTTGGCGACTGTTGATGAGTTTGAGGGATTCAAATTTCTGAACTCTAGATGCTTATAGTCAATACTTCGATAGTGACTAACAGTTCTGTGAAACTTAATGAAAAAAATCACTATTTTTGATTAGAGATAGACGAATGAATATCTATCACTTTATTCCTACCAAAGTTTAATTTTCATATTCATTATTATAACCTCAGTCCATGCAGCTTCAACACTATGCCACAGTTCATCGACAATAGTGGATGGTGAGTGATGGCGTGCCAATCGCTCGGCAACCATTGACCCACACGTTCTCAATTGGTGACAGATCAGGAGAACGTGTTGGCCAGGTTAACAGTCGAACCTGTTCTGTATCAAGGAAATTGAGAACAGTACGGGCTAAATGCGGTCGTGCATTATCCTGTTGAAACAAAGCATTAGGAAGGCCTCGAAGATAGGGCAGAACCACGGGCCTTAACACATCGGAAATGTAACGGTTGCTGTTCAAAGTGCCGGTAATGCGAACAAGAGGTGATCGAGACGTGTATCCAATGGCACCCCATACCATCATTCCAGCAGATGGGCCAGTATGGCGATGTCCAATGCAAGCTGGCAATACGCGTTTTTCACGTTGCCTCCAAACATGGATGCGGCCATCATGGTCCTGTTTACAGAACCGAGATTCATCTGTAAAGATGACGTGATGCCATTCCCGCGTCCAGGTTCGTCGCTGATCACACCATTGAAGGTGCTCTTGTCTGTGACTCAGCGTCAATGTTAGCCGAAGCCATGGTAGCCGTGCAGATAATCCATGCTGCTGCAAACGTCGTCGAACTGTTCGAGCAGAAACTTGTTGCCTTGCAAATGACTCCATTTCTCGACTCAGGGTTCGAGACGTGGCTGTACGATTCCTTTTGACCATGCGGTAAGATGTCTCTCTTGTATGCTGTTAGTGATGTGGGGTCGCTGAGATCCTGCATGACTTTCCATATGATTGTCCTGAACCCATCGATTCCATATTCTGCTAACAGTCATGGGGTCTCGACCGACGCGAGCAGCAATATTTCGGTACGATAAACCGCAATCCCGGTAGGCTATCTTTCCTCGATCAAAGTCAGACACGTACTGATAGGCATTTCTTCTTCTTACACGAGGCATTACAACAACTTTCTTTGCCGAAAACAACGTTGAAACGGAAATTGATGTCAAATCTCTGGTTTTATATGTAGATGTCGCTATTGTTGCCTGCTTTGTATGAATGCGCTGAAAATCTAATCATTTGCATAACACAGCAAGTTCTACCTGTCATGCAAATTTCACGAGTGTGGTGTGCCGTTTTCATGTGTAGCAATTTTAATGGCCAGTAGTGTGTATATATATATATATATATATATATATATATATATATATATATATATATATATATATATATATATATATATATATATATATATATATGTATGTATGTATGTATCTATGTATAGGTATATTATATGGCACCAACTGAATTTCTTATATACGTAGTTGTAATTAGAGTCATTACGATAATATGTAATTATAATACCATAGCTATGTGCAATTAAATCATCTGAAGAAAAGAACAGAGATCAGGGGGCTTAAATAAATTGTCTGTTTCTCACATTAATGACAATTATAAATAAAAGAAAAAAATCACATTCTTCCTTCTTGAAGTGAGCAGAATTCCAGAAAGCAATATTACTTACATTTATTTCATCGCGTTTTAAGTATTTTTATAGAATATTGCAAGTAACATTAAATTTAAATAGCCTTCATTTTTAACTTTCTCGTAAAAGAGGAAATTGTATCGCAAAGTTCCAAACATTTACGAAATATTATTATTTTTATCTGAATATAAAAATGCATTAAAAGGATGAGATGAAGAAGGCTATATTATTCAAATTATTTGTCAATTCGATATTAATTTGATACTAATGCACAATTTTTTAATCCTGTTTCAATTCCAGGAAACTCAATTATAAATTGATTATCAAAATACAATTGATCATGACAAATTTATGAAAATAAGTTAGCGTCATTCAAAGTCATAAATCTTCAGACAACTGTGAATAGAAGAAAAAATATGTGTTGTCACGGTTTAAACAGGTGTTTCCGTTCAAGGGTAAACTTATTAAGCTCTTTTCCATTCTCTTAAAAACGAATAATAGTGGATCCACCATTCAAATTCGTTTGCTCTAAGCTCTGGAATCAGTATGTAGTTCCTGCCATTTTTCAGAAATTATTTTTAAAATATGGTAAGTTTTGGAAATGTGTTTCTGTATCTCTTAATATTTTTATTGTCTTTTGTTGAAATTTAAGACAGTTAAAATTAATCTTAGTTACGAATGAGCTGATGGAATGAGGAAATCACGAATTAATTAGTGTTCAAGTTATTTAATAAATAAAATTTGTTTTTTATAATTAATAAGGAATTAATTTAATTGATCAATTTCATTCATACCTACACTTAAACCCTTTATTTCAAAAATTTGCATGATTTCAATCTTTAAATGGTTTTTTGAAACTATGGTAAATGTAAGAAAAAGATTTTTGTTTTTTCCAGAACTAATGCTTAGAATCCGAATATTGCAGTGAAAAGAAAGTGCAGCTTCAAATATTTCCCTTCTAGACATTAAAATCGGAATTATTTCTCTCAATACGTCTAAAATTATTTATATTAAGATAATTATTATTAATAACTGTAAAATTTAATTTTTAAATATTGTGACAACTTTATGAAAAACCTGTTCAGCATTAGTAAAAGCCCTGATAATTATTACTGTTTTTCGTTATTGTTTAAATTAATATATAATAAGCAATTTACTGAGGTGATGTGGAGTGGATGGAGTAGTGTTGGAGGTACATACGACTTAATGATGGTCAAAATTAGGATCTAATTCCGCTTATTTAGGGGTTTCGGTTGAAAAAACGGGAATCTGAAAATGTGACGCAATTACTTTAAAAAAATGAATTTTGATTTTGTTAGAAAATTAAATCCTGTTTTCCGTTTTGTGTTTTCTCCTTTTAGTTTACTTCTTATAAATTAAGAAAATTACAAAATTTGCTTTGATGAAAATTGGTTTATGATAAAAGAAAATTGAGCGAAAATGAATAATAATAATCATCTAAGTTATATAGATTTATTTTTTAAAACGGAGTTAATTAGCTTTCGTATGTGGGATATACTGAACATAGAGTGATACATAAAACATTCAAACACTCTTTATTTTTGACAAAATTCAACTACAGAAAATCATTATTTCAAAAGATGCATCTGAAACTACTCTTTCATTGAGAGTCGTTACAAATAGATTAAATGGGTAAATTAAAAGAAAAAGGAGTGAATTTCAATCTTTTATAATTGATTGTTTATTCAGATGCTTGTTGTGTTGACAGAAAAGTAAAAGCAGAAGGTATAAATTTGAGTAAAGTTTAAAGCTTTCAATGCTTTATTTGTCAATATATATATATGAACGTCTTTTATATTTACTGTATAATTTTATCTAAAAAATTTAACTCAATGGAAGAATAGTTCATTGTTTTTGATAATTATAAAAGGTAATTGGATTAATTGCTGTCTCAATATTAAGTGAGAGAATAGCCTGTTTTTTCTTAAACAAACCATAAAAATACAAATTGAGTCTTCAGTTTTATTTCCTAAGATAAATAATATAAACATAAGCATTACCAACAAAATAAATTGTATGCAACACAAAATATGGATAAATATATTACTTGAATTGTTTTGATATTTATAAATATTATAAATTGAAATAACAACTAAATTTTTTATTTTTAAATTACAGGAAGAGAGATATTTATGGGTTGTTCTTTTGAAAAATTTGGTTTCTTAAAAATTCTTCTGAAAATAAGAGCTTTGCTTTCATAACATATTTTGTTGTACATTTTGGTGTTAACTATGAAAATGTATTAAGGAACCCTTTCAATGCTAGAAAAAATGAAATTGATAAATAAAATTAAAGTTTAAGCTCCAAATATTTTCATTCATTTTAATAAAAGAAGAAATAATAAAATGTATAATATCCTCCATTTAGATGAATCATTTTTTTTTTAAAAAAAACTCATTTAACAATTTGTAAATTTAATAAAGTATGTATGTTCAGATCACAAGATCTTTATTTTGCTGAAAAATTACTCTACTAGCAGAAGAAATAGAGTTGGTATAAGCTATTATAGTTGATAACACAGGAATTACTTGGTTTTACATTAAAAAAATAGCTTACATTTGTGGAAATAAACTTTAAATAGAAATATATTTCCATTTCAGCCTCAATACAAAAAAATATTAATTTAAATTACTTGGGTATTATAGTTTAACAGAGATTACCAGTGTATTGATTCAAATGACAATTTAGGAAAGAAACGCCTTTCAAGCTTTGCTTTGTTTTTTCATTGAAATTTCTATTATTTTAAATATTTAACTTTTTTAGAATGGCTGTTGGCACAATTGTGACCAAAGACTTACCATACGAATGCTATGACAGATGATAAAATTTAGGCAGACATATACACCAATCAATTTATTTACAATGTTAAATATTTTCCATTTCTCACTATTTTAAAATGCAGAATCTGCATTTTACTTATTTCCAGTAAATATTTTCAGATCTGACATATCTGGCTTGATTTTCTGGCATACATTTATGAGGATGATATCTAGCAAAGAATTTTATATGCACGCCGGAAATATACGACATTACTTGGTATTTTGTTGTTGTATGTCCCATTTGGTCAGCAGACCAGGCCCATAACGTTAAACACCCCCAAAAATCTTGCACCATCAAATTATCGTCGTATCAATCTTTGAAGACTCCACAATTTTGATGATCTGAGGTGACTACTTCGAAAGTGTAGTTTGTTCCTGCCTTTTAAACCGTGAACAAGTGAGCCACCTATATGAGAACACTGATACAATTGGTGCTCTGAAGGGACAATCCATGCGGTCTTAATCCTGCTTTTTGCACTTGAAAATATTTCCAAAAAGGTGAGAGGTGCCAACGGCTCTGAGGCCTCACATGCTCCCACCTTGGCCAAGGTGCCTGAAGTTTCATTTCTCTCTAGATCGACATGGGAAGGTGTTCAATGTAGACAAATGTCATAGGACATGGATAGCTGATTAACACAGAGGGTGCAACTTTTCCTCATCCATGAATAAACTGGGTGTTTTAGATTCTATAAATGAAATTGTCGAAACATTAGTTTTGATAATTTTAATCTAGATTAACTAATATATTGTTGAATATCTAAATAATAATAAATTGTTGAATATTCAGGTATTACAAAAACTATTAAACATTTCTGTCAATAATAGGTTTTATTTGAAGTTTTGTGAAAGACTTTTTTAATCACTTTTTTTCAATACATTAAGTTTGATAGGTACTAAATGTTTATGAAATCTTTTCAAAGTACTTCCAAAAATTAAAGAGATAAACTGACTTCATTCCTAAAGTTTTAAATAATTTTGGGAATCATGTCCCTAGAATGAATTTTACAGTATTTTTAGCAAAACCATGTTTGGATTTCATTAGTCTTTCATTTAGCAAGTTGAAGTTGTTAAAATTTATGCAAATATTCAAAATAATATTGTCTGTATGAAATATTTTTGACATTATTTTAAAGACGATGTTGTTTTAATTTATACACATTTTTTTAAGATTATAAAATATATTAAAAATTATTAATCTCTTCATTAAAATTTGTTTGTACATGCAATTTTACTGTATAAATTTCGATGTAGCAAAAATAAGGTCCTATGTATGACATAGAAATTTGGTTTCTGAATTTAGTTCAATACTTTTACGCATCACTTTCAATTGTTACTATGTTTTAACAGTTTTTCTCAAGATTTAATGATATGACATCACTACTTACTCTACCCTTCTCTGTTAACCATTACATGAAAAAAGACACAATAAGCAAATGACAAACCAACCATTCACGGATCTCTTAGTCATTGGGATTTTCACGTGATAAGCATTTCCTCATGTTTCACACAGGTTATATGTATTCAATAGAAATCAAAATATAGAATTAAATTTGTAAATAAACTTTATTATTCAATATTCAAAGTGATATTGTTAGACAAATATTTATTTTGCTATTAACAATGTACCAGGAGCTAGAAGGATGTAAATGGACATTTAATATCTACATCGTATCTTAAATTGGAAAAATCTATATATGTACACTTTAAATGACAGGCTCTTTTTTTATTACAAATTAAATTATTAAAATTACATTTTTTAATGAAAAGTAAAACCTCTTTTAACAAAAGTAATTGGATTAATTAATGCGTGCTGTGACTTGTAGTTCATTATGCCCTAGGTCTGATAGAGCCACAAGTTGTTTTCCTTCTCTACAGTTTAAGACTGCTTTCGAGATCAGTCTCCTATTGGTCCATCCAAAATTTTCTTTCAGTTAGGATCATCCACATAAAAGTTATTTTAGGTCAGCTTTCATAAACTGTTCATGGAATGTTCTTGTGGGTTCAGTTGGTTTCATTCTGAGGACAAATAAATGACAATTAGTTCATGATTAGTATAAAACACAGAAAATAATGCAAAGCGAACCACAATTAGCTATTGAAATAATTCAAGATATTCTTAGAGAGTTATCATCGTATTAAAAAAAATCGATTAATAGTCTTTAATACAAAATACTTTGAAGCTAAGGAAATTAATGCAAATGCTTATAGCAAAGATTTAAATATAAATAAACTTTCAAACAATATTGAAATTTTTAATTTTTACAATGTAAAATGTTATAAAAATGTAAAAAAGTTCATTGTTTTTACCTTGTTGCACTAAAAAAACACATAAATAAAAAATTAAAATTCGTAATTTTGTTTGTCGCTCAATAATCATGTTTCAAATGAGGGCTTATTAGACTGGTACATCCAGTGTTTATACATGAATCACAATAGTTTCTATTATAGTTAATGAAAACATTAAATGGTTTGTACAAATATATGTTTGAGAAAGAAAATTATTTAATGTTTAAAAAAATTATAAATTATAGTATTAATGTAAATTCGTACTTTTATACTTCATTTCTGGAAATTGCTAAATTTGATACGTTAGAATTTTCTGTCAATATGAAGATATTTAAGCGTTTTGTATTCTGCAATCTTTTTCTTGTAGAGAAATTAATATCCATAATTTTATAATAAACTCAAAATTTATCACAGTTGGTTAGTTTACTTTTTAAACACAAGTTTAATATAATTTTATAAGCAAATTATATTATTTAACTGACAAAAGAAAAAGCAAATTTTTATGTAACGCACGTTTCATGTTCGACTAACTGAAATGTGTAAAGTAATTTTTTTATGGATTTCTTTTCATTCAAAATTTTATAACTATAATACATAACTATAATTTTAACTAGAGAAACTCAATTAATAAAATATCATAGGATAGGGATTTTCCAGGCATAACAAATATAGCAAATTTGTAATTTTTATTTTAATTGTAAGAATATGAAAAAATTTTCCTTCCATAAAATACTCAAATCTGTCTTTATTCATAAATTGTTAAAAACGAAATGATTACATATTAGAGTCTCTCTTTCTCTCTCGTTTATATATATAAACATAAAGAAATATAATCCATATATTATAATGAAATAAATGTTCAATTATTACCCCGGGATATGAATATGCATTAGGTATATGCATAAGGTATATGCATTCATAGGAATATGCATTGAAATTATTGCAGATAGGTTAACCTACTTTTGACAACTGTTAGGTTTTGACAACTTTTCTTCTACTGAACTATAAAGTTATCTTCTATTTGTTCTCCACTTCCGTAATACAAACAGAAAAAAACGTTTAACCGGTATCTTTAAAAGATGAGATAGAGAATGCATTGAGGAATCAATACAATGGCAGTTAATGCATATAAAATTATGAATGTTTTGATAAATATCAGCGTCTGAAAATTTTCTTAAAATAGATAGTTAAATATTTCAAGAATATTAAAAATTGAGTGAAAACTCAAATTGAAATGCATTATGTATAGACTTGTTATTAGAATGCAACACTTGCGTCTAATACTTTAACATATATAACTTATAAAGTCTATATTTTCTCATTTTGAAATGTTTGTGATACAGAGTTTATAAATTTTAGAATTTATATGTGTGATTTAATAACTTATAACATATAGAACATGTATCATGAGACAAAAAAACTATAAATTTCAATGCATAACATATTTATAGCATTAAAAGTATTGTATTTGATTTACAGTGATTTTAATTTATTATTTACCCACGCAACATATATATATATATATATATATATATATATATATATATATATATATATATATATATATATATATATATATATATATATATATATATATATATATATATATATATATATATATATATATATATATATATATATATATATATATATATATATATATATATATATATATATATATATATATATATATATATATATATATATATATATATATATATATATATATATATATATATATATATATATATATATATATATATATATATATATATATATATATATATATATATATATATATATATATATATATATATATACAATATATACACCTACACACAAAATATTAATTAACATGGAGAATGTATACACAATACACCTTCCGAAAAAATAGCTTAAATTTTTTTTATCGCATTTCAAATGAAGACCAAAAATGTTCAAATCAATTACTAATTAAAACATTACAAAATAATAAAACAACAATATAACAACAAATAAATAATAAAACAATGAACTAGTCCTTATTCATTTTCAAAAGATAAGATTAAAAAAAATGGGAAATTTAATATAATAAGGAACTTAGAATATTTCAATATAGGTTCTCTTGAGTAAAATTAATTGTTAAATTATTCTGTTTGAAGACATAGTACATAAATACTAAGAGGTCTTGGTTTCCAATTTTTTAAATTTCATTTAAAAATATATTACACTATTTCAATCATCTTAAAGCTGTTTTTAATTTCTATGAATTTTCAAATTGAGAATATTAGGATTTACATTAGCAAACAACATTATAATATTTATTTAAATATTAACTAGCACATATTTTCTTAATATTTGTTGACGAATCAAATGTATAAATTAATATGTATCCAATCCACATAATTTTTAAAATGGAACCAAAGCAATCCATTACAATGAAATACGCTGACCAACTTGTCTAGTGGTCAGCGTGCCTGACTACGGATAAGGAGGTCCTGGGTTCGAATCCCGGTTCGGGCATGGATGTACTTTCTCTCTATCTATCCTGTCTTTGTCCTTTCCTTATATGAATGAGGTGTGAATGATTGCCTGCCCTATAAACGGGTACCTATGGCATGTGTGTAGAGCAAAGACGTACTTTCACCTACATTTCTAAAAAATTTTTCATTTTGAAGAGTAGTTCAAAAGTCTGTTTTTTTTTAGAAATTAAATAGAAATTCTTAAAACCACGCGTGAACATTTTAACCAATAAGAACACTTTTTATTTGAGGGTGCCGTAATCATATAATAAAAGGTTGGTTGGGTTATCTAGCGCCAGTTCCAAACAAGATAAGCTGAGCCAATCAATGATTTTTAAAAAAAGTACAGTATTTTTCATTTATTTATTAAGTTATAGAACACCCAAGCAACATTGAAATCAAATTAAAATACAAAAAACTGTGTATATAATTTATTTAAAATTCAGATTTTAAAAATATACAAATACTTAATGAAATATAAATTTAAATATATAATATAAAACTTACGTGGGGAAAATCTATTGCCTAAAAAGATCGGTTTTAAAAATTTTTAAAAGTTTGTTGATAAAATCAGAGCAGGAAATCAAAATGTTACAAATTGTAAAGGCTCATCTCACGTCTCACACCATGGATTCAATTCATTTAGAAACAAATGTCTGAGTGTGAAACGTGAGTGTCCAGTATGAAGGAGAGTTGACCTCACATCAGCACATTGTATCGGTAAAACTGTTAAAGAGGCAACGTATGGAAGTATGGGGTGCAAATTGTTGGGGACCTGCTAGTTCCATAACTTCTGCCAAGGAGAATAAATAAGCTCTTAATACCTGTTCTCACATCAGACAAAGGAACTGATGGCAGAGATGGGCCAGATGCTACATTTGTAGAAGGCCGGCACCTTTCTTCACAAAGATATCTGCTTGCTCATGGCCCCAAAAGCCACAGTGGTCGATCACCTACTGGGAAACTATTTGATTCACTCTCAAAGCAAGAGTTCTCAGGAATTCTTGAAATTGTTGAATCTCATGTGTTCGTGGGGGTGTTCAACAGCAGAAATTGATTGGCTGGCTGCCTGAGAGTCAGCAAGGATATCTTCTCTTGAAAACTTGCAATGAATAGCTGATAGTTGTTTCAAAGCTATGTATTTCGCTATAACATCACCGTCGAAGGAAGTACAAATATAACCTGCCGAGGCATTGACGAGGGAGGGAGAAAGGAGGAGGTCGAGTCAAAATTATTGATTTCTTTACCGCAGAAAGCGTTACTAGGGAGCACCCTGTGGAGGTGGATTTATATCGCTATCCTCTTATATCTTTAGAGAATACAAAATATCTGTCTCTCATCTGGTGTTCCAAAAGCACTTACAATATTTTTAATATATATATTATATTTATATATATACTTATAAGTACAATTTTTTTTCTTTTCCAGAAAAATGACAAAGGAAAATTTTCTTATGCTCTCAGAACTTTTTTCAACTATCACCAGAAAAGCATTAAAATAAGCAAAGAATGTAAAGTATTAGAAATAACAGCCCCGAAAGAGTCAGAAGTTGATGAAAGGAAACGATGGAGGCCTTATACAGGTGTACTGTGCATTTTCCTAAGTTGTGTCTTTCTACTGTTGATATCAGTAATCGTAAAGAAAATATCATATATCAGCCCTTCTCAGTTTTCATTAATTCGGAATGTGGGTGTATTCATTGGTGCTTTACCATTACTTTTTTCCTTTTCTCAGGAAAAGCTCGGACCCAGGAAGGACTGGTTGTACCTAGTTCTTCTGGGATTTTCAGGAGCAACTGCCATGTATTTACTTTTGTTAGCTTATAAACTTCTTCCCATGGCTCTAGCTGCTATATTACTGTCGACGACACCAATAGTTGTGTCAATAGTGGCGTACTTCACCATGAAAGAGCCGTTTGGTGGGGTCCAAATCCTTTCCATTGTACTCACGCTGACTGGAGTGACTTTATCTGTTCATGTCTTTGATATGTTCGATCATGTGAAGTTAGCAGAGTTCCACAAGGAATTTTTTCTTGGACTGGCCAGTGCTTTTGGAACGATTGTCTTCTTAACCTACAATTTCCTAACTTTGAAAAAAATGTCTGACATTCACTTCTCCGTCAATCTCATGTACTTGGGTTTCTTTGGGTCACTGGAAAATGCAATTCTGACTTTTGCTTTTTCTTCATTCACTTTACCCCAAAACTGGATAGACACTACATTAACGGTGCTGGTGGCTGTTTTTGGATTTGCAGGACATAGCTTCTTTATGTTAGCTGTAAAGCTAGAAGCTACAGTGGGTGTCATAGCTACCTGTAAGTCATCGATTGATTTTATCATAGCAATGCTGTTCGATTATGTATTTTTTGATGTTATTCCAGATTTCTACAACATTTCTGGTGGTATTCTTGTAATTCTTGCAGTAGCACTTCTGGGACTATGGAAATGGCTGATGAATCAACCAAAAGATTCTCCAGTGAGAGAAAGATTCCAATGGATTCAGCCTAAAGAATAGATTTAAATGTATATAATTTTTTTATTTATAATATCTTTTATAAGGCTCTTATTTTTATAGTGTTTTATATTAATAATCATTTCCACCTATACATATGGAAACGAAAATTTAAATTCATTTTTTTTATTTAATGTAAAATATATTTCATATAACAATATTCCAATTTAATCCTTTATTTGCGTCAAAAATGTCAATTACAGGTTCAAAAAACTTAAAACTAAAATTAAGATATTCTTTCTCATTGATGCTGCGTAGATATACTCGACATTAATATGTCCTTCTCTATAAGAATCAACCCTTTACATATTGCTTGAACTTCAAAGAGTGTTTAACAGATTTTAAAAAATATTCACCATGATCTAACATTGCATTCAAAATTCTGTAGTATTATTTTCTTGTAATTTTTCTTTGTCATTCAAGTTATTAAGTTATTTTTAATATTAAAAATCAACAAGAGAGAACCTTATCTCTTTTTAATTAATAATATTATTTTTAAATGGCAAATAACAACACAACTAAGAACTAGATTTATAAAATTTAAAAAAAAGATATAATTGTTCTTCTTTTTTTAGTTTTAATTTTCTGACATTGATTATTACTTTCTGTATAATATATTTTATGTTGTCAGCTAGTATAATGTTTGTAATAAATGAAAATTGTCATCATTGAATTTTTGTCTTAATATTTCTTCTTAACATTTTTGCTCATTTTTATTTTAAAATAATTCGATTAATTTAACATTTTAGGAGTGATACTTAATTTAACCAATATAATAAAAATAACATGGTTAAAATTTACTGCTATTTCCAAATATGAGAAATAATAAATGCTTGCTACCCTAGGTTTGTATCATTGCACCAAAGCAGTTGTCTCTTGAATATAATAAACTATAGTTTAAAGTAGAGACTCCTGTTGTTGTTGTTGTCGGGTCCATAAAGGTGCAAAGTGCAAATGAATTTTATATTCCTCCAAAAGTCCTGGTGACGAGGTCTGCCAGTTCTGGGCCCAGAAGCCATGGAGGATCTCGATTAATGGTGCTCCAAGAAGAAAGAGAGAGCGGATTATGGGCTTGACAGTTAAAATCATGTTCCGGCTACATATGGGATTGAGGACAGTGCTTGCAGTGGGTTTAGGATTTAATACCAGTTAGTAGAGACTCCTTACCACAATAAATGCTTCCTTCGTAAGCGAGAGCCTAAACCTTCTTCTTCTTCTTCATCTAACGCCCGCCCGTGGCCGATGGGCCATTTGGCACCGTGCTTCCCAGTAGAGTCCAGCCCGCCCATGCAAGTCGTTGTCGGCCTGTTCCAGAGCATCACAGTAAGCCAGGTGTTTGGCTGTACCCTCGCCTACTACAGGGGGCAGAGAGGAGTATCGGCAAGGCCTGTGGGGATGCTTCTGAAGGTAGTCGTGACCCGTCGCCATCCTGAAGGTGGCAACCGCCACTCCACGCGGTTGGAGCCTAAACCATAAACATAGATTTAAGAATTATAGCTCTTTTCATTTATTCATTAGTTTAACAAATTGGAAAACATAATTGTCCATTTTTTGGCTATACATATTAGATAAAGAAAAGCTAGTGCAATTTACTTATACGTTTTAACTTCTTACATTCGTATAAAGTTGCTTTTTTATTTTGAAATGTTATTAAAGTTACATTTTACAAATTATATATATCACACACACAAGTTACTTTAATATTCTCACTTTGCAGGTAGACGTAATAGTGTTTTCTAAGTAAATTATTGAAAGTAAATAAGAGGAAGCAAAAAATATTAGTTGAACATAGTTTTCTATTTGTATCAATATTCAGATTTAGATATTTTATTTTACAATGCAGGCCACCGTAAATGCAACACCCTGAAAGAAGCATGCAAGTAACATGTAATTTTCAAAATGCTTTAGTGGAGGTGACATATGCAAATGATTAGAATTTCAGCTCAAGTACGAAGTATCACATCACACTCGCCAGTGGAGCCACTTCAAAGCGTATTTAAGGCTTAGAGATTTTGACGATTTCAAGTTCGGCAATTGTGTTTTTCTTGTAATTTTTTTTAAAGGATCAATTACGCCTTATAGTAAAGAGCAATCATTTTTTGATCAACTATCCAAGTTCAACAGAGGAAGGATAGTGGTCCACCGAGATTGTAGATTATCTTTCAGGGAAATCAGTAGTCGTATTGGACGAAACCAAACTACTGTAATGCGGATATATTGTTGGATGCAGCAGGGTGAGATGGACCGACGAGTTCGATCGACCGACGAGTTCGATCGCATCCAACTCAGAGCACCACTTTATGTGATGACAGGCAAATTGTGCATATCACATCACGAACCATACCACAGCACATTCAGTCTGTAACACATCATCCAATGTCTGCGCGTAGCGTTCGACGCCGCTTACAGCTGAATGGTCTTTCCGAAAGACGTCCCTTCCTTCGTCTACCCTTGACGCAGAACCACAGATGTCTTCACCACCAATAATGCGATGAAAGAAGGGTATAGAAGGCAGAATGTTAAGAAATTGTCTTTAGTGACATGCGACGCTTCTATCTGCAACACTTCGATGGTCGTACTCTAGTCTGGAGACACCGTGGAGAGACTGAACAGCTGCGTTATGCACTGGGGTGGTATTGGATATCGCTTTCACACTCCTCTAGAACGCATTGCTGGTATTTTAAACAGGCAGAACTACATCTTCAAAGTGTTGGAGCCCGTTGTCCTTTCTTACCTTCAGGGCTTGCCCCAGTCATATTTCAACAGAATAATGTGTGACCACATTTGTTACGTATTGTCTAAGGGTTCTTCGTCAATCGCCAGATTGATTTACATCCCTGTCCGGCTTACTCTCCGAATCTTTCGTCGATAGAAATCATATGGTCCCTGGTTGCTCAAAGATTGATCCAGATTACATCCCCAGCTGCCATACCAGATCAACTTTTGCAACTTATGGAAGCTGTTTGGTTTACTGTAACCAAAAATACATTCAAAGACTTTTTGAATCAATGCCGAGGCATGTGGCAGCGGTAATCTCAGACAATGATGTCGACAGTGGCTACTGATTTTGGCAGGAGCCACATTTCACAGAAGTCTATGAAATTAATCATTTGATATTTGGTCAACATATTCTATACAAAGTAAATTTTGCTGTGCTATCTCTTGTCTTATTTGGTTGTGCAATTGGGTGGTCAGCAGTGTATATTCAGATTTAGGATATAGATTTAGACATTCAGCTTAATTAAATTTGATATTCAGGTTTAGATTTTATATAAATGTAAGAGTCCTGATAGATTTTTTTAAAAAGAATTCTATTTGTAGGAAAAAGATAATAGACATTTGGCTGTATAGATAGCGAGTATTAAAATATTAGAAGTTTTTGTTCTATTATAATTCTTTCATATAATATATTTCAGTCTTTCACATCTTTTTTGAAATGCGTTCACTGGTTTCTTCAGTAATAAAAACGAATTCGTGAATAGTAATCCTACCTATAACACAATACATTAATTCCGCGATATAGGAAAAATCGTTGTATGAGCAATCTGGTAAAATGCGCTCGTATGACCTCGTATAACGTCGTATGTATAAATGATTCACATTGAACAACTCTCGCTAAAGCGCGTTTAAATCGAATATTAAGGATAAACTATGTTAAGAATGAAATGTGTAAAATTAATTTAAATCAAAATAAGAAGAATATAAAAATAAAAAAAATTATGCAAATGTAACTAAAATCAGTTGATTTCAAATAAATCAAATAATTCCAAAAACAGTTTTATTACATGGTTTGCTGTAGGACCAATCTGAAACAATATTCCCCTGACATCTTTTTTTTTTAGCGGAATGTTCAAATGTCAATATTGTAGTTTAATTTTATAAGAACACAATTGACAGAGTGTGCAAGCGTACTGAAAATTGGTTGTGAACTGTACAAATCATTATAAATTTCACAGTGTAGGATTATAGCATGGGAAAAATCAACGCGTTATACGCAGAACAGGAAATCACGTCATATGAAAACGCGTTATGAGAGTACCGTGTTATATGGGGAATTACTGTATCTTAAAACCAGTCAACAAGTTGAAATTATTTTATTGATAGCTTGAAAACTTTGATTGCTGTTTTCAATGTTAAAATCTATTTTTTTTTCTTTAAATGTACATAAGTGAATAAAGAAATTCAAAAAATGTCATTTAAATATGATTTTTTATGAGTTGTTATCCTGTATTCAGCAAACATTACTTAATCTTATGTAGATAAATATTTTTTTCTGAAAATATTAAACTGAAGAATTATCATTAGATATGCAAATGTATAAAATAAATTAAATATGATAAAGTTATTGTGCATTTTTAGTCCTCAAAATTAAGAAAAAGCTGGAAGATTCTAGAACGGTACTATAAAATGGTAATTTCGTTAGCTTATTTTCATTATGTTTTACTAAAAGAATAGGAATAAAGTTTATTGTATTTTAAAATAAACATTTGGCAATTGCATTTTTTAATCAAATATATTTCTTAGAAAATAGTTCTGTTTTTCTTTGAATGGGTAAAGCTTTATTTTAAATGAATTTGCATGTTGCAAATAAAGCTCTTCTAGAAAATATAACAGTATCTTTAAACTATCCTTTTTAATTGAAGATTGAAACCCTTACTCCCAGGCCATGAAATTGACTCGTTTTTCTGTTAGGTAATTTCGGATAATGGTTGACGAGGATAGGTTTGACTTGCTGGCATGGCGAGGGTATTATATAAAGCATATACTTTCAAGTGAAGCGTTGACGACGACAAAACATGTCGAAAGCTGTAGACCACTTTGCCGTATAAAATGTTTTCAGGGTGAACCACGAAGGATTCTCTGAAGCTTTCCAGGATGTTCTCTGATTCAAAGGCTGTAATTCATGTTATAATTTAATCTCTCCAGCATCTTGTGAAATTCTCCATATCCAGGAGCTCTTGGAAATGTTGACATCACGAAAGAAACATACATCCGTTGGGTACACCAACACTGTGACATCTATGGAAACGAGCAGGACTTCTCCGGCCAAATCACACAGAGATTTCCTACCACACCATAAAGCTACACCTAAAACAAGTTTTTAAAAGAATTCAGGCTTCTAAAATACAAGAAAGAATAAGAGCTAAGCGGTGGAAAAACGATCTTCTGAATATTCCAGATGGTCCACACCATGAAGTTGTGGCACAGTTTCGACTCCTGACCGATGATGATTGTTTGGCTGAATACTTGTACCGCAATGTCATTTTAAATTCACCCGACTGTCCGCTCTGCAACTTGACAGAGCCAATGAATAGGACCCACGTCCACTGCTGAGTTGCAATGCATGACAGCTCTGAATCATCACTTTCTTGGCAAGCCAAAGAACTTTTGTCACAATGACTCCCATCATCGCGTTTATGTACTGTATTCACCTGTCCTGTCTTCGTCTCATGTCTATTTTATAATTTCCCATGTGTTTTATTTGCGCTATTCCTTATATTTGCCTTGTCATTGGAAATTAATAAAAATTTCGGATAACCGATAATAGTCCAGAATTTTACTCAAAAAATGAAACTTTTATGTACCTGCATTATTTAAATGTGTATTAAGAAATTAATTTTAACTATTATAGAAATCTATCAAAAAGTATTTAGAATTGTTTTGAGCAACCGAAGTTATCGAATTTAAGCAGAATTTAAGCCACAAATCTCTATTATAATAATAAATATTTTTTGCACTCATATTTAAGTAAAAATTGAATATTTTATAATATTTATATTTAACACTACACATGAGTACAACCTACAGTTAATGAAAATTCTTCCAGGATGAGATGTAATGTTGATGTAAAATGTTTTTTTAACAATCTTAACAATTAAGTATGCATTATGTTTTACATAATATTCAGCTATTACGCCATATCAAACTGCAAAATTCTATTCGCTAACTTTAACTGTACTACACAATGCAATTTAAACGTATTCAAATGACAAAACGAACAACCTGAATCAGCTCTGTCTTTACCGCTACTCATCTACTATCACAGCGCAAAGGTTATTGTCTAGATTAGGCAATGAACTTTGACACCACCTAGTGGATAGCTTAATGACTGAAGGACTTGTAAATACGTATTCGCGTGTAGCAGCAAAGGAAACGCCAAGGACTCAATTCGACTGTCATGTATGCAGAAGACAGAAGTGTAACATCCACCCAAGTAATTCAACAGTAGCTGGGATTGAGAAAGCGAAAAGATAACATGCAGAAGTACAAAATGTATATTCAGTAAGTGTATATACAGAAGACAGAAGTGTAACATCCACCCAAGTAATTCAACAGTAGCTGGGATTAGGCCTGGGATTTTTTGCTCCTACTTCTAAGTACTGGAGTGCATTCCGACTATTAGGCTCTTGGAATCCTCGGCATTGCTTGTTAATTTCTTAATGAAAATAGGTGACTAAGGCCCAATTAAAGAAATATCGTATTTTTCTGTATATAATCGGCGGATTAGGTGTTAAAAATTTCAAAATTCTTTGTGCGTATTCTAAGCCACCGCGTTTGGTTGGATTTTATGGCGCAAGGTCCAAACATGGACATGCTGCACCAAGAAACATATTTGTTTTATTTTATTTATTTATTTTTTTGATGTTAAGACACAAACAACATTTTTTTTAAACTTTAAAAAACAAAAATAAATGTATATATAATTTTAAAATCTATTGATAAAATTAAAAAAAGAAATATATTATAATTTTAAAATTTAAAATAATAATCAAATATAATGTAAAAAACCTATTGCCCTTAAAAAAGCGAATAGGTTTCTATGGGGTGGATCCCCTATTAAATCAAAAAGAGTTAAAAAGTTGGTTATAAAAAATATAAACGTTCTTAGTTAAAAGCATGATATGATATTAAAATATGATGAATAGTATAAGGTTCATCACACGTTTCACATGGATTTAGTTCACTTAGAAACAAATCTCTGTGTGTGAAACGTATGTTAACACGCGCGAAGACGAATTAATCTTACATCAGCACTTCGTAACGGTAGAACTGTTGATGGAATGATAAATGCGCGTGAATAATCTGCGCTACCGTGGATAATCTGATAAAAAGCATTCTCCATCAAAATAACTTACAATAAAATTTTTAAAAAATACTGTATTTGTTTCATAAAATAAATACCCGATGGCACCACGACTTAGCTATTTTATTTTATCTGTAATTAACTTTGTATTTGCATTCAAGAACGTGTTTAATTCGTAATGTATCAAATTCAATAGTGTAAAGATATCATAGTTGCAAAAAAAGTTGCTACCATCATTTCAAATTTTGACTTGACCTGAATTATTTCACCTGAAAATATTCAAATACTTATTTAATCATGTGAAAGCAAAATCTTATAAATTACACAACAGATTTTAAGCAAATCATATAGAGAAGGCAAATATGAAAATGGCGACAAACGTATTAAACTATGATAAAAAAAACAAAGATTGTGCGGTACAAAAATAATTACTATATGCGCAATTTGAAAATAATCCATTTCCTTCCTTTAATTATTAACAAAACAAATTTTATTTTTAAAAAATATGTCTGAGCTTGTTTTAAAAGTTATTAAAAAATATAAATCGACAAATTTCTCAAGCTTCTCGGAATTATCACTTTTGATCGATCTCTTGCTTTCATCTCTGTTTATCGCACTTTGCGAAGAGGTGGATTCAAACGAATCTTTTTCATTTTATGTTTTCTTTCGGTACAATTTATTGTATTTTTAATCACACTGTGTATTTTTTTATTTTACGTGACACCGGCATTATCAGCAGTATGTATTTCCGACTATTCGCTGAAAAAATTGTCGCGGATTATACGCAGCTGCGGATTACGCAATGCTTTTTTTGTATTTTTCTCGAAAAATTGGACTTGCGGATTATATACAGGAAAATACGGTATGTGAAAAAACGTGTTATTTGCAAAAAGCCATGTAGTATGGTTGCAAATTTACAGCCAAAGTCGATAAAACACCAAAATCATAAAATAAGGAAAATTCGTTGGCAAGTATCAATAAGAGAACAACGTATAAATAGTTATGAAGTTATTTGAAAAATATGTTTTAAATGTTTTATATTGAGTGATTTTTTAAAGTTAATGAATGTCATTTTAATTATTGACCAAGCATAGGAAAGTAAAACACCATGGTAAAAAAATTAATTTTTAATTTATATAAGTTTCATTTTGAAGAAGAAATAAAGAAAAAAGTAGCCAATACTGCTGACGACTACTGTAATAAAAAAGGAAAAATATTTATGACTGCAATGAAAGAAATACTTTATAGTCTACAGAAGTTTCATTTTTTTGATGAAGAGAAAGTTAGCCAACCTAGTAGGAAAACAAAATTCATCGCAATAAGTCCTAAAGAAATTTTTTTAATTAATATTTAAGAAAATCTAATGAAAATTTGAAGAAAATTTAATGTTGTTGTAAGCAAGGCATTATTCTTAAGATTTAAAAGAGAATATTTACAAATATAGCAATTACAAATTTAGAAATCTGTTAATTGATGAAATTAAAAAAAATTAAAGGCACAGGTGCCGTATAATCCAGGGTTCCAAATTCTGAATTTTTTGGCGATGAAGAAATGTTGCCAAGATGACGTATTGACGTGCGCGATGACGTAAATACTAGGGTTATCAAAATAGAATTTACTGCATAATTTTTATAGGTCTTCATCTCTATGACGTAATAAAAACCTGGTGTCCAGATACATAAGAAAATCCACCAAATAATCGCTAAATTATACGGCACTTGTGCCAAATTAAATCATCCTTGCCGATTTAAACTAGCCAAAAAATGGATGTTTTGTCTATTCTTTCTCCTTTTGTTATTTTTTTCTATTCTAATGTCAACGTGTTGACTTGAAATAATAGAAAACGGTTTCTTAAGACGATTCTTTGATACTATTCTCAGACATTCGATGGTGAACTTCACCTCGTTCGCCTCAGCTCGAAGAATGTGATTTGAAGGCAGGCAGCAAATTCGTCTACAAGTCGGATTTACAACGCCTGCTCAATACGATGTGACGTAGTAGATGAAACATTATCTGGGAAAAATCTTAGGAGATCCCACATTCTTGGCGACAAATTGAATAAAAGTGCCGAGACAGAACAAAATTCAAGAAATAGTTTGGTTTACTATATCTAGAAACCGAAATCATTCTTATCTAGGATGTGGGCTCTGCTTGGACCCAACCCGTTGTTTGACATCATAGATATTTTAAATCAATGGGAATCACATTAAAGTGGCGTTGACAGGATCTCAACTGTAAGGAAAAAAAATTTGGTTAAAAGTCTATGTAAGTAGTAATTTAATTTAATTTCGATGATTATTTGGTCAATAAAATAAAGAAATTAATTATGCTTGTGGGAAAGCTAAACACTAGTTTCAAAGCTAGAGTTTTGCGTTAGGCTGATTACTTAATCGGGACCTATGATTCGCACCCCAGATTTCTCATTCATGGAAACAGATATGGGCCCGAATGAATCCTATCTTCTTCAGGAAGAATCGAGATTCAGCTCAGAAAGTGATTCTCAATTTTCTCTGGAGAGAGCACAAGAGACGCTAACATTTTGCAAACAACGGACAAATCGATCGGTTTACTGCACTGGATTTTGTATAGGGTGGAATGTGAATTATGTTATACATTGCTCCATAACTTCTCCCTAATTATACAGTGTTTGAAAATTTTTTATAAAGTAGAAACTTGCAAATTTAAATGGATCTTTTAGTAAAACAGTGATGTACCAGATTCTTTATATGGATGGTATAATTTCTGAGTTCTCAACTTTGATTTGACGACGATATTCTAGAAGAAATTCACCATATGGTTCAGTTTTGTCTCTAGGCTTGAATGTACTTGTGGGATACATAGGTATCATTTTCGTTCTCATTACCGAAATGTAGTGAGTTCGAATACCGGCTTAACCGGAGATCCATTGTGTTCGCTTATGGCGGCTGGGACACGTTCAAACTGAGCGTGGTCACAACATCCTCCAAAATACACAGATATTTCTACAAACATGCATTAATATATAAACGTTCATCTCATCGTATGTAGTCATAATTGTTCAGAATTTAATTTAAATAATAAGATATATTATAGTAGCTCTATTTACAAAATATATTTTTCCATCTATATGTACAATATTCTGATTTCTGATAGCTACAAATTCTATTGTGCAAGTTCTTGTTTCTGCCACAAATTGAATGTGACCTTTCGTAATCACTTTTGGAAAACGCTTTTTATGGATCTTTAGTTTATATTTTCAGCCTACAACAAATGGACAAATGTCTGGGTAGGCGCTAGGAATTTTTCCAAGTTTCTTTCCTTGATAGACAATATGACCTGCTATCCCTGGAAAGCCTTCTGGAAGATAGTTGCGACAGGTGTTCAAATGCTTCATACCACCTTATGTCATTTAGGATATACCCCTCCATGTGTAATTTTTATATATTTATTATATACAAGTTTCTCGTGACTAATAATCATGTTTCTATAAATTCAATAGACACATTATGAGATAATGGTAAAAGGAATTTTGTTTTTCTTTTTTATGAATGTACATTCTTTTTTTTTTTCTACTGCAGACATAGTGGATTTGGAAGTTTCCAAAATTATCTTTTTTATGACAACTCTATAACTAATTCCTGTAAAGCTTTTTTGATGGCATATACTTTAAAAGACTTATAAGAGCTTCAAAATATAAAGCTTTCCATTAAATGAAGTCATAAAGCACTTACTTAATAAAGTAATATAGAAGATAAACTTTTTTATAAAATCTTTTTAGACAAGTACCTAATTATAAACTCAATTGATAGATATAATCGGCTAATTTTGTATCAGTAGCCAATGAGTCATATAATTATGTGAAAATTTCTAGGAAGTTTTGCCAAATTATACGAAAATATTCGCAGAAAATAAAAAAAATCAAATATTAAACATTTTGCACAAATAAATATGAAGTTTTGTATTCAATTTATATTTTAGTGTGAATAATTTCATAAACAAAGGAAATTAAATGTCTTCATTTTCCCACAATATCATTGTAATAAAGGAAACATTTGATGTTCAAGAAAGAAAGAGAATATTACAAACGAGCAACTTATATTTGCATTACTAAGCACTCTGATACATTTGTAAAATATGAAGCTTTAAATAGAAGACAAAAACAATAAAAAATAACTAAAACATAGTTTATTCTACATATCCATATACATGAAGTAAAACTTTTTATCACTTTATTGTTTCAGCCGAGCTGCAAGCCATTAAGATAAACAGGCGTTATTACAGAGGCTCAGTAGAATATAATAGTGAATATTAGGAACTTATCTACCCGTGACCTTTATCATGATTAATAACATCTCAAATAAGATCTAAATTTTATTTTTTATGTCAATACATTTTTAGCTTATGTTTAATATATTTTATAAACATGAGATAGTGACGTTCTTCTTAAAGAATTTAAATATATGCTGAAAAGGAATCATTTCTTTATCTTTTGTTACGTCTTTGTTGCTTATAAAAAGAAAAATTGAAAACATTGAAATCAGGAAGAAAAAGAACAATATTTATTCGTTTTAATTTTTCAATGAGTGGCAGACAATGAAGTTTCCATCAAACAAAAGATATTTATATAGTTCTTCAGAAACAATGTAAAAATACAAAGGATAAACAATTGTTCCCACGGAATCTGTATAGCAAAACAAACGATAAGCAGTTTTTCAGAAATTGCATAGGTGGCGCAATAGAATAGTTACCCACTATACACTATATCTGTCTATATTTGAAAAATATTTAAACGTCTTTTTTAACTTAATTGATTTAAATTGATTTTTTTTATTTTGCTCTTTTAAACGTGGCATTTTGTATATTCGCTTCCCAAAGCTGTCAGAAGAAAATATATATCTTTCGAATTGAATTTAAATTTGAGAAGCTTAATTTCCTTGCAGAAGTAGATGGAAAAGTCAATCATGTTCATCTAAAATATACGAAATGCATGTTGTGTAAGAATATATTATTGGGCAGGGTTGAAAGTGTTACTTGTCAACACTAGTAATTTGTGATACAAAATTTGGCATATGGTTTGTCTTCAATATAATCATATTTACATGTGTTTCAGAACCCAAATTGAACATTCTACTTTTTCGTTTGCTAACAAATGCATTAAGTAACGATTAGTGAGTTACTGGCAAAGCTTTTCTATTTGATATTCATCATACATTCATTTTACAAGTATAGAAATAATGTCAAACAAGTTAAAAAAAAATTATTCAATAAACGGAGTCCTAGCACTACTTCTGCTAAATATAGATAAATTGTTGAAACCTGTCAGAATAAAAAAATGATAGCTTTACGTTTGATATTTTGGTTGGCAGTGATCATTGTGATAAGACAATATATTCAATTAATACACACACTAATGAAATTTAAGCTTGCCTAATGTTTCTTTTCCTTATATCTGTCCTATTTAAAAAGAAGGATTAAAATATGTCATCAAAATGTTAATTGTGAATTATGTTTTATTTATATTAGTAATACTGGTGAAGTTATTTTTCCAGATGAGTCTAAATGTGGTTGGCAAACTAATGACAAGTATATAAGTGTTTAAGAACCACGAAATACATGTACAGTTGTCGCAAAAAATTAATAAAATACCACATGAATTCAGATGAAAGTAGATTTTGTTGGTATGGTGCACCCATTACCTCATCTGCAGGTAGAAATATGGGTGGTTAATTTAAATCGATCATCTTAGATTCTATTTTAATTTCACAAGGTGTTGTAAGTATTTCCTCATTCGTTTTTATGGATGACATACTTGGAATATCCATTCTTCTTCTTCTTCTTAGAATTGGGTTTGTATGTCATTGGGCACCTCTGCTTTTATCAGCATTTTGTACCATTAACTCCAAACCCAATGTTTCCTAGTTCCAGTTGCTCGGGTCACCCACTTTATTAATAAAGTCCGATAACCCTTTAATGGAGTCTAGGTGTAACTCTCTAGTATGGATGATGCCTAAAGAAGTTAATCTAGGGAGGGCAAGAGCCTCGCATTCGTAAATGATATGCTCTGCCGTTTCCTCTTGCGTATGACATTTCCAGCAGATAGGGTCTTGCTGAAACAGTCCCATCTGGTCAGAGAGTCAGTCATACTAGGGATAGCTTCCTGACTTTCACCAGAAGATGGTTTGGAGGTCATTTCTACCTCAAGTGAAGGATTCATTGCTGCCCCTTTACAAGACAGCCTCTGAGTTCACTTGTCTTTTTCAGCAAGGTCAACTTCAGAGGCATCACCTGTAGATGCAGAAAAGATTGTTATTTCTTGTGTCTTTTCAGCCACAAGATAACAATTTATAAGCTCAGGTAATATAAGTCCACCCAGCATTGCCTGAGATACTGGGCAAGGCAAATTACTCTAGAAGTTTGCCAGGCAACTAGAGGCTCCGTTAAGACACCAATACCGCGGTGCCAATTAGCCCTAGGCACGGAACGCATAACACCAGGGTTTACGGGAGCTGGTTCGCGGCCTCTGATTCTATATTCAAGGCTATCCTGTCATTCCTACAGGACGTTCGGTGATCCACCGCCTACCGACGCGCCTGGTAGCTGCTCAGGCCCCAGGCTGGAATATCCATTATTAATCACTTTATGGAGAATGAAAATGCTGCGCATAGTTTTCGATTTAATGCCACGGAATGTCCTTGGAATTCCTTCGATCAAGAAGTGTGTGCATAAAATTATCATACAAAACAATTTTCATAAACACATGAAACTGTACTAAACTGAATAGGTGATGACTCGACTGATGACTAATGAACAACTTTGTTCTTACTTCATTATTAAACAAGATCAAATTCTACTGTATTCAAAATCATGGAGGAACGAACGGATAGCGAATTAACTGGAAGAATTTTCGAAGCGCAAAACGTAAATAGAGCTTTGTTTCAGTTTTTTGTAAAGCAAAAAATTCATAACGGTGTTATTATATATTGCAGAGTCAATGAAATTCAAAAAACGGAATCAGAGTTCTCTAAAATATTATGCCAAATATTTTTAAAAATTGTTGTCTTAATAAGTAATTGCTTAAGTAATTTATTAATTATCAATAGACTTTAATGCATTATTTATATTTAAGTTTAAATTACAAGTATAAGCAGTTTAAGAGATAAATAGCAAATATGGCTTTAAGAATTCAATAGATCAAAATATAATATTTTAATTAAACAGGCTTTTAAAATCACTCCATATTTCTTTGTCCAACGAGAAATACCACTAATAAATATTTTTTACGTTTTGCACACTTTCAAACATCATCTGAAGTAGTCTTAAAGTGTATAAAAGTAAAGGGCATTATAATTAATTGACCAAAATATCTTTAAAAAACTAATAAAGTTTATTTAATAGATTTATTTTACAGCATCCAGTATCTTAGATTTCAGTAATCATGTAAGTCACCAACGTGCGGTATTTAAGTACTATCATAATGATTAGTAAATTGGAGCAAAAATTGACGTCAAGGCCAAATTTAACCAAAAATAACAAAACTTAACTGATATTTTATTATTTCAATTCCATTATTTTAAAGAAAATTTGAATGAAAATGCCACCACATAGATTTGCATAAATGCGTATCTAAATGGTGTAGAGTTCTGCGATGTTTTTTATTTTGCCAAGCCCCACAACCGTTCAATGTTCTGTGGGTGCGCCCTGCTATCGAGTTCAACAAAGTTATAACTGAGATTGTCCTTAAAATGTTAAAACTTATGACTATTAATTCGTCCTTTTTATAAGATTTTCCGAGTCAAAAAAATCGTGGATCCTTCTTCACAATGTCTTTCTTCTTTATATCTTCCAAAATAGTACTTGCCTTTCTATTCAGAACTCAAACTGTAAAACCCTTCATCGTTTCTTGAAAAATGTAGCCTAAGATCCATTACTCTGACAGCAATCTGCCTACTAGGTTTCCAGTTCCAGTTTTGCCAGGTTCTATGATATTTTTCTTTTCCCTGGATAAAAGACGACGCGCACAGACTTCTCGCATGAAATTGCTCCAGTCTATCACTGTCTTATTCGCAAAACCCACTTGATTTCGTTTAAATTCAATCGGTGGTTCCCTCTACCAGCAATAAATGAACCTTGATGTACTCACAAAGGCAATTTTTGATTCATCTAACCACATTGCTTTACGAATCTCCATTGCTTTTCTATTTTTAAATAAAAGGTCAACTCATGTCCATTAGCAAATTAATATTTGTGAGAATGATTCCATAATTTTGGAAATAGTTTACTACCTTCTTTTTTGTGGAAGGTAAATCCCAAATTTTGATAGTTTTTTCGCAAAACAAATGAAAGCATAAAAATGGTAAAACTAATCAGAAAAAGGTTATTGTGCTTCATTACATGCGTGGGAAAGTTCTTTTCTAATTTATTGGTGGCATATTGCGTTTTGACTACTCCTCTTAAATTTGGCGAAAATGGTCAACTGGTTAATATTTAAGTAATCAATATAAGGAACAATTTAAAATTCTAATGAGAAAGCTGAAAAAGTTCATTGTTATATTAAAATCCTTAGTAAAAAAGCATTTATTCTTTAAAATGTCTAAAATTTAGAATTCTAGGAATATTTTTTTTTATCTAGCAAGTTAGCACAGAGGAAAACAATTAGAACATCACGGAACAACTCAAGTAATTTTCCAAGTTGATTTGCATAAAGAAGATTTGCAAGTATTTCTTAGTGTTCTAAATAGCTCTGAAGATCTTTCAGCATAAAGTTACAGATTATGACAACTCTGAACAAGATTTCTCGAAAATGTGATAAGTGATACTACTTGGCGAACTGTTCCTGAGTGTGTTCTTAGAATGTTAATTTTTTCCTGTTATTGGTAACTCTTAAGAATCTCTCCCAAATGAAAATAATTAGCAATCAAATGAATAATTTATGAACTTCTATCATTAAAAGCTAAACTAATGTCTAATAAATATTGCTGAGATACAGTCTGAGGTCTCAATATTCTCGGATTTTCTTAGTTGGCAACAACTTAAACTTCGTAAATGGTGATAAGTATATCATATTACATTTTCAAATTAAATAGAATGCTTTTAAAATAATATGATCATTGTAAAAATAGTGTCTTCAAAACATAAAAAGTTAAAATTAATAAAATTTAAATAAGAAAAAATTTGAAAACAAAAAATATAAAATTATTCGAACAGAAAGTGATTCTTTCCGCGTTTCATGTCAATCAAAACAGAAACTCATGACACATTTAAACTGCTTTCTTAACTCAATCTAAAAAAAGCTTCTAATCAATAATCTGTCCTTAGAGGACACTTTTTCCAGTTTTGTATAGGTTGCCATAACCCTAGATGCAGTGGCCTTTAAAGAACCAATGAACTTGGCTATTTTAAGCCGGAGTGTTTCAGAGCTCCTTTAATTCCAATAATTATCCTTTTTGTGTTTCAGACTAGTCAAGCATAATGGCTATTCACTGGAAAAGAATATTTCATTTAACTTTCGCATTGGAAAATGCTAGACTGATACTTTTACCCCATAATCATCATTATCAATAAATGTAAAATGCTGGTCAATGACTGAATGGTTAACGTTCCAGATTCCTAGGCTGTTAGTCCCTGGTTGGAACCCGGGGTATATAATGGCTGTTTATTTCCCTCTCTGTGTTTCTTTGTCCTTTCTTTTGAGATGATGAATGAATGTAGTCCTCCCTATAAGCAGGTTTGTGGTAGTATGACATGGATAGTGCTACTCACCTCCGTTACTTGATTCCAAGTGCCCACCGGGTAGTACTTTCTGGCCTTTATGTGGTGAAAAGTTAGTACCCCATTCAGACTGTCATCAAAAATATATAATGAATTGCTGCTATCTATGTGTATTTATCTAGGTGCATCGAGTTGTGTGCATATATATATATATATATATATATATATATATATATACACACACACACACACACAGGTTGGTCTAAGCCGACAAGTGCGCTCTATGTGTTTTCACCCCCAATCCGAGGACCCAAATTATATACTAAACTTACAGGAATATTTTTACAAAATTTATTATTATGGTTTAAAATGTGATTTTAACAATCGTGTGACATAAATTATTTCAATATTTTTATTTTTTCAAATATGTGTTTTCTCAAGGTAAGCGAGAACCTATGATACACACCTGTTACTGAGAACTTATGATACATACCTGTTACTGAGAACCTTTCATACACACTTGTTACCGAGGACCTCTCGTACACACTTGTAAGTGCGGACCTTTCATACACACCTATAAGTGCGGTCCTTTCATACACACCTGTAAATGAGGACCTTTCATACACACCTCCAACCACGGACTTCTCATACATACCTGCAAACGTGGATCTCACAAACACATATGCAAATTAGGATAATATATGCATTCTTTTAAAAGATAATATTATGTTGTAATCTGTATCTTAAGATAGATTTACTTGTTTCATCAATTTAGCATAAAACTTTGTTTTAAAATCCTACAGAGAGAATCTCAAAAGAAAACGATATATTTTTCCACACAAAATGCAAGAGGTCAATAAAAACAATGCTTTAACGAGAATTTATTCATCATGTATAAAAAGTGCAAGGATGATATGACTGAAAATTATAATATTTCTACCATTGAATAATATTTTAAGAAAAGTTTTTTTATTTTTATTATTTATTTTATTTTTATTTTTATTTTTTTTTAAAATCCTGATTGTGTTCCTGAAAGAGTTAATGAACACTTGGAAGGATTTTTTTACTAAGCAGTAAAGTAATTTATCATTGGAAAATATTTTATGTGGATACATGTTTTCGCTCCCAACTAATATTTTTCAGCAATAAAAAATAAGTTTTATTAAATTCCAAAAAAAAAAAAAAATCATTTAAATATTTTATAGATATTTTTTTATATTTGCTTTTTAAAAAATAAATATTTCTAATACAACTTTTAGTTTAAATATTTAAGATGAAATTTATTAGTATTTTTTGAAATCATAATAAGCATAATTATTAATTCAATCTCTTGAAGAATGAGTAATTTTAATGTTTAACATTAAAATTATGAAAGAAAGAGTGTAAAATGTCATTCAGTATATATTGGTTTTATAATAATTAGTATCTAAATAACTAATTATAATTAGATCAATTAAATAATTTTAAATATTGTTGACTAAATTAATAGATATATTCAAAAAATGTATTTTCATAGGCATAAATTAATTAACAAGAAAGAAATTTTTACCAAATTTCTACAATGATAACTTTAAATTAATGTTATCAGTTGTTAGAACTATTTTTTATTTACCATACTGAAAAAGCTGATTTCTCGTATTGTCGTGTCATGTCACGTATATACATGTCACTTAAAATTGTATTTCTTTGATAAATATTAGAATTTATTTGTAAAAATTTATTTTGAATATTTTATTTTGAAGCATTAATTTACGTTGTAACTTTAATAAAAGCTTTTTTTTTTAAAAAAAAAGAGCATTTTTCAAACACTTAAAAGAATACCTTTAGAAATATTTTTTTTCTTTAAGAAAAATGTTTTACTTCCTTATGAAAATAAATGTACTAACGCCATGAGTACTTTTGTATTCAACACCAGAAAGGGTGCTTTCTGTTTCCCACTACCTGTTTCGTTAATCAGTAGCTACATAAAATTACCCCTCGAAGTTTCTGAGTACGGGCGGAGGAAGAAAAGAAATGGTCACCGAAAATGACACCGGAATCCCCCTTTGACGACCTTATCAGGCATTGAGGGAGAATATATTTCCCCTCTTCCGCTGATATAGAAGAAAACATACATTTCAGAGTACGGTTTTTAAAAATCATAATAATAATTTTATTATTAATCCTAATAAAAAGTTATGCATTGCCTCGCACACACATTGAATGATTTTTTTTTGTTTCATTAAATGGTCAAAAATATCATGAATGTTTAAATATAAAATTGAAAACATGAATTAATAAAAATGTATGTATCTATCATTTCAATTGCCTGTATAAAAGAGCGTGAGCTTTGTAAATTTCGTTTTAATAATATTCAGTTAGTTTATTAAGATTGAAGTTCACACATTTATTAGTTTTTCAATAGCGTTTCAAAACGTGAGTCAATAGCAAACAGCCTTTATGTGAACTCCTGACTTAATTAGTTCTTATTCTGTCAGCAAAAATCAAAAGTTTTTAAAGCTAATAACCTATCATGATATAGTTTACAGGTGTCAAGTTGTAATTTTTTTATTTTCCTCATCTTTACATAGATAAAATATTCCTTTCTATTTTCATGATTTCAATATTTTTTGACGTTATTTTAAGTATATATATCCTGATTTTTAACTTCTATATTTTGTTAAATAGCTCTTTTTAATTCCAATTACTTAATGTATTTCGTAATTAAACTGAGATTTCTTTTTTACTTTAAATAAACTTCAAGTTATTTTCTACAAGTAATAATCTATTCTTTAAATTACTTATTGAATTTTAGATATGGAATATCAGCGTTACATCTGCTTGCATCTGATTCCTTCAAAAACTACTTATAATATTTTCCTTTTCATTTGTTCGTGTTCTCTAAGGAAATCAAATATTTAAAATTGATAATCAAAGATTAAGGAGAGTGTTGCAAAAAGGTTTTAATGTAAAAGAGCTTAATATAGTTGATTCGAAAATACCTCTGTATTATACAGTAATAAAATGTTTAATAAAGTTCTTCCTACTGGTTTATAAGTATAGAGGTACACTGAACGTCTATTTGACGGATCTAAAGTATGCCTCTCAAAGTTATTTATAGAAAAGAAAGAAGTCTATTTGAAGTATGCAAAATATGCAGTAATCGGGATGCGCAAGATGTCCAAATCGAAACGTTCGGATTTTAAATGGATGTACTACATTTTTTACTTAATCCATAAAGAAAATTTATACAAAAAGGGAAATAAAAAAATTCTACTTATAGTATCATACTATTTCTATGTAAGTCGCAACAGTGATAAGGAAGATGTTTAATGGATACTCCATATTACTTTTAAAGCAACTAGGAATCCACATAAAATAAAATTTCTCGATTATAACTGAACCGCAAACGGTTATTTTTGCATGAACGAAAACCGGAATTCATATATTTTATTTTAATTTAAGAGGAAAGAAAAAATACAGTTTGAAGTCTTGATTCAAAAAGATTTTCAACTTCAACTTTTTACATAATAAAGATAAGGGGCTTATTTATTGTGGACAGTATGAGGCTTTCTAATTGAGGCATTAGAAGTCCTTTTCCTTGTCTTGGAAGTCTTAGAAGTCCTTTACTATTATTACTTTCTTTTAATGCCAAAATCTCATCTAATGTTTTCTCATTCTTAATATTTTACTATTAGGTTGGTGCGTATGAAATGTCGGATTCTTAAGTGATTGTATAAAACTGCATATCTTTCTTCAAAAGCTGTTTATTCAATCAAAGTATGCTCCATTCGCTTCAATACACTTCTCCCAACGAGATTTTAAAGCGTAGATGCCTGTCTTAAAAAAATTTTGGTCTTTAGAATTAATAAACTCTGATATCGAGTTTCTTAGACTGTCTTCATTTTCATAGTGTTTGCCCCTTAAAAACAGCTCTAAATGCTTGAAAAAATGAAAATAGGTCGGCGAGAGATCCGGTGAATATGGTGGATGCTGCAATGATGAGCATACGTTTAACCGATCCAGCTTATTTCGCTCTGTCAGTGCGTGCGGTACCCACTTGTCCATCTTCTTAACCTTGCCAATCTCAGAAAGGTGTCTCAATAGCGTTGTATGGTCAACTTTCATCCTGATAGCAAGTTCCCTCGTGGATACGGCTGGATCCACTTCCACTAGAGCCTTCAGGTCATCATTCTTCACAGACATTTTGGGTCTTCCGCGCGGCTCATTTTGCAGTGAAAAATCGCCAGTCCGAAATTTTTCGAACCAACGCTGCACTTTCCGATCGTTAACCGTATTCTCCCCAAATGCTTGGTTTATGTTGCGTGCAGCTTTTGCAGCACTATTACCAAGTCTGTACTCATATAAGAAAATGACGCGAATGTCGGCAGAATTCTTATCGGCAATAAACTCAAAAGAAATAAAAAGGGAAGACCTTCGAGAAAACCTATTTTGCTGAAATGAGTCTCTGGCAATGGACAATACGAGTATGAATGAGGTTATGCCAAATACAAAAGTATAACGAAAACAGGGAGGAAAACGTCCGCATGTAAAGAGAATCCGACATTTCATACGCACGAACCTAATATTTTCATATCTTTCTTATCAAAAGTATGGCATTTGCTTTACACTTAACAGCACAACTTTTTTAGACAAATCTCGCGTACATAAAATGAATACTCAAAAATAACTTTCATTTATATAAAAGTGAATCTTACAACTTTTATATTTACATTGTTATATCCTCCGTGTTTTTTATAAAAGTATTTTGTTTTCCGACTGAATTCTTCCAAAATAGAAGTCTTTAAAATAACCTCACAAAAGTTAAATATATTCTTAAAAAACAAAATGTTAAAAAATTTTTTAAATAACAAAATAAAAATATCTATAAAACTACCAATATTACACATATGGGTTGTATCTCAGTTCATTATATTTTTTACATTTTCTTCAATAAAGTAAATAAATGTCTAGATGTTTGTAGAAGTATATATATATATAATATATATATATATATATATATATATATATATATATATATATATATATATATATATATATATATATATATATATATATATATATACATACATATAATCTCATATAACTTACAAAATAATTTGAAAAAGGACTGACTTTGTTTTAAAATACTGTGTTATTCTCATGAACATGTTTTCTTTCTTATATTTTTGATTTTTATAATAAAAAATATTACTTTTGTAAAAATCTATATTGAATTAATTTCCTCTAATTTTGGGTATAATTTTTGGTATTCTGGTTTCAGTATCAGAGTCAGTAATATATTTGATCGGGGAACTATATATATATATATATATATATATATATATATATATATATATATATATATATATATATATATATATATATATATATATATATATATATATATATATATATATATATATATATATATATATATATATATATATATATATATATATATATATATATATATATATATATATGTATATGTATATATACAGAACAATTTATAGTAATTCAATCCTAAAATCTACTTTTAAATGATAATAACGAATTTAAAGTTAAAATACATATAGCCATTTTCTCAATCCAAACGGCAGGAATCTAACATGCACTATTTACAGAAACCATTTCTGCTATTCATATACATATGCCCTTTTAGTGAGAAAAGGTTCCTTTCTCGACAAGGAAGCTGTTTCCCGCTCTGTCACGAAACAGCGGGATTCTTATGGGGAGAAGATTTTCCAAGAATTTCCCCTGTCTTAAGTTACCGTCATGTAAGATGAAAATTAGTTAAGTTTGGCCTTAAAAATATTGGCGTTGTACAGTAATATATATGGTATAGTTAGAGTTGTGGTCAGAGCTTGATTTGCAGAAATTAAAGATAATTTGAATTAAAATTAAAAATTCTAATATGTACGCGTTATTCACATGCTAAAGATCAACAATCATAAAGCTGGCTTAAAAAATAATAATTTTTTGAATACTGTGAAAAATTCTTAAGAAATTACGAATAGACTGTCTTTTGAAATTGTTTGACAATTGCTAAGGTTAGCTGAATTACATATAATCGTTCCAACTCAAAGAATTTTTCTTAGTGCAAAAAAAAAAAAAAAAAAAAAAAAAAAGCAAATTTTGCTAATTATATTCAATAAAAATCTTTTAAGCACTGCTATATTATATTATATATAGCAGTTTATAACGTCACACTAAAGTAGGAACAGTAAAAATCTGTATTTTCTGAAAAATAGGTTCTTTTGCTGAAAAATTTGTTGTGATATTTTGCTTACAAATCTGTTATTCTTGGAATGAGAAATTTTTTTTAATATTCTTTTATTTGAGAAAATTTAAAATACGTTTTTTTCTATGACACATATAGTGCTGATATTTGTAAAAACTTTGTTCAGTAATTGTTTTTAAATTATATATTCTGGTTTCTCTCCGAAAATGATAATTTTAATGCTGCTGTTATATGCAGCTCAACGATGAATGGCAAAAATTCTTCTACGTTACAGTGGCACAATAATGATATTTATCTCTAATATTAAGTTGTTAATGAAGGTGGCTGACTTATAAATAAAGAAAATGAAATTAACAACTCTTTAAGTGGCTTGTCTATTTTTTTCACTCACATTTAATAATTGACATATTTTTTGTGAAAATATAAGAAAACTCTCAAAGCATTTAGGAGATATTTATCATTTTGTAATAAATTTAAATATAAGGTATATTATATTATCTTTTCCAAATCTGCAGTAATTAAAATTTCTTGAATAACATGTTAAAAAAAGATTTCAATTTATTTGATGTTCCTTTTCAAAGAAATCACAAGTAGCAATTTTTTACAGATATGTATATGTGTATCCTTGGACCAAATATTATTTAATAAGAAATTTTATTGCACTTATTTAGGATAGATATATATTATCATAAGTTTCATATATTGCATAAATATATGCTTGATAGGCTTAATACTATAAAATAATTTTACTATTTAGATAAAATTAAGAATTAGAATATCAAAATTATTTATTCAGCTTATTTTATGCGTGAATCAGTAGAGTCCGTATTTTGCTAATATTCTATGCAAAAGATTTCCACTAGTAATCAGCAAAACGAATGGACACTTCCTGTTTGTGAATGACTCAGAAACAGTACGCCGGAAAAAGGGACCACTCGTGATTTAGTTCCCACGGGTTTCCTCAGAAATGAATTGTCCAAAATGTGGTCAGTTTACTTCCTGCCAAACAGCAAGAGAAAGAAAGTTTCAAACTAAAATAACTGGGGTCATACATTCGAGTACTCAAAGTTCTGTGGGCTCTTGATTCAAATATAATTGCTGCTTTTTATATACAAAAATCGTCAATTCTAAAAAACTATCACCATAAAAGATTTTGGGGAAAAATATAAATCTCGGTCTTTTAATGGAAAGCGTATTTGCATATTTAAGTTTTATATATTTAACAAAGAAGAACAAACAACTCAAAACTTGATAAAGATTTTGACAGCTAATGATTTTTTTAAAAAATATTAAAAACATATTTAATCGGGAGTTTTAAAACTCACTTTATTGGTTTAATAATAATATTCTAATAATTAGATATTTGAAGTGAAATATTTTATTACATTAACATTTTTTACGCACATAAATTTTTTTGTAACTTTTCCCCTTCAGTGAAACATAAATGCTTCGAAATATACATGTGTAGAAATGCAAAATTGAATTAAAGAATATTGAAAAGAAAGTAACTTTATAAACATAATAGAGTTAAATTTGTTTTTTAGTCTATCATTAGAAAATAAAAATATGCATCCAATTTTGCTTACAGCAAGTAAATATTTTTAAATATTATTGACTAAATTAATAGATATTTTCAAAAATTGCATTTTGGTAAGCATAAATTAATTAACAAGAAAGAAATTTTTACCAAATTTCTACAATGATAACTTTAAATTAATGTTATCAATTGTTAAAGTTATTTTTTACAACAGAAAAAAGATTATTTTTTGAATTAGAACTATTTTATTGAAATCATAATGCTTATATTAATATTAGAATTCATTTTTAAAAAATTTATTTAATAACTCATAAAAAAACACGGCATAGTGTTTATTTATAAAGTGTATTTCATATATGATAAACCATAAATTATAGCAATCATTAAATATTGAAAAATAAAAGAAGTAAATATTAAAAGTGTGTAAATTAATATATTGTTAAGTGACATTTACTTTGCATGATTTAGAAAATTTCACCTTTCACGGGATTTGTGCAAATGTTTATTGTTTTTCAAATAACAATTGCAAATTTTTATTCTCTCTCCATCATTTTAAATTATATTACAAAATCTTAGTTAAGAATATTCAATTTTGTCTATTCAAAGTAGGAATTTATAAAAATTTGACTTTATGATTGAGAAACTAAATAAATTTATTAGTATTCAGCCAATTTTCTTATACAAAATATATTTGGATTGAATGAATTCTCAAAATTCTGCATATTTTATAGAAACATTAATTTATGTGGAAACCCTAACAAAAGGTTTTTAAAACAAAAGACAATTTTCTAAAACACTTAATAAAATATCTTTTAAAGCTAGCAGTATTTGATATTTATTAATATCAAATGCCAGTTCATTCCTAAATGTAGTTTAGTGATTTAGTGCGAGTTCGACTGAAAATGATAGCACTTTTCCTTAAAACAGTAACTTCATGGTGACGTTATGTACATCAAACGCAACAAAATGATATTCTCATGCGAAATGAGGAGTAGCACCATTTCCGTTCTTTTAAAAAAAAAAAAAAAAAAAAAAAAAAAACCAAGATACATATATGAAATGATCATATTCTAGAGCTTTGTGATTGCTTTCATACATGGAATATTTTTATAATACATGAAATATGAGTCCCCCATTTCTGTGTAATATGAAGTCTTCAAAAAATACAGGAATGTCAAAATGGAGGATGAACAAAACTTAAGTGTAAATAGAAAATTTGATGCAGATGCTGTTAATTTGAAATTAGAAACATGTATGGTCAGAAAAAAAAATCAAGAAAATTTATTTGTCTTAATCATTATATAATTGACTGTAAAGAGGAATAAAAAATTATTAAGTATGAACATCAGTTCAAATTTTCTTGAAAACTTATAAATTTTAAAGTGATAGCATATATAATAGAGATGGAATGAAAGCAAATCCATTGAAATAATCCGAAAAACCGGATTCAATGAACTAATCTATGTTTTTAGACCATCGAAAAGAAAAAATACGGTTTTGTTTGTTTGTTTAGATAAATGTGTTTACCATTTATTCTTATTCTCTGAAGTTAAATTCTGCTTGCTTATCTTATGCGAAAAAATATTGCAATAATTTCAGAATCATGTCTCATTCGAGCAGCAAATAAGAATTATATTTATATTTCAAATTTGTAACGCATGTTATTTGTTTGATTTCATTTAATATCGACTTTTGCTTATAAACATAAAGTAAATATGATATTTTGCATGCAAGCATAAACATTTTGCAGATTTGGATAGAAAGCTGAGAAAATATTTTAAATATCATTTCGTTGAAAAATAAATGGTTTTTAAGTTTTTTTTAACCAAAATAATAATTACACTATAAGTATAAATATGCACTTTCATTATTTACAAAACAGACAACTGGTATTTTTGGTCCCTTTTATTTAACATATATATATATATATATATATATATATATATATATATATATATATATATATATATATATATATATATATATATATATATATATATATATATATATATATATATAGCGATATACCCCAACACTCAAACATCATGATTAGTTTTGCAGATGACACTTCCATTCTATCTATTGACTCTGACCATAATATTGTATGCAACAAGTTAACTGAGCATATGACTCAAATTTAGAAAAGACTCAGAGTCTGGAAGATTAAAATCAACTCCTAAAAATCTCAAGCAGTCCTATTTACCAGGAACAGCTGTAAAAAAATTAAAATTGTGATGGTCTAGAGATTCCCTGGCACCCTAGTGTTGTTTACCTAGGGGTTATAATGGATGAATGTCTCAGAATGAAGTATCATTTCATCAAAAATAAGAGCTAAATTCACGCAACTAAAATTATCATCTACCTCCTATTAGCCTCCAACTCTAAGCTTTTTTAGGAAACAAACTCCTAATTTACAAAGCCTATTTTAGGCCAATAATTACTATGTTTCTACAATTTGTGGAAAAGTATGTAATACTAACTTAAAAGTATTGAAGCCCAGCTAAACAAGCTTCTAAGAGTTATTTCTAACTCGCAATATTATTTCAGAAATGAGCGTTTTTAGAGCCAATTTTGGAATGACTATCATTAACCACTATATAAAATTTTCAGACTTCAATTTTTACAATAACCTGTGGAAAATAAAAAAACTCTGAAGTGATGGCACTTGAACCATAGAACCTTTACGAACTAAAAATTTTTCATAGACTAATTGCAGTCTTTCAACTCAAACCAAATACCAATATCTGAACAATTTAAATTAATAATACACAATTAAAAGTTTATATGGATACAACTAAAATTTTGCAGCTTATACTTACATAACAGTGATAACATTATTGAATTAATAGATAATATGGTTCTAATTGCCTTACTGAATTGCTAATATCTTAAATATTCAATTAATTTGATCTTAACTTGAAAACCCTTATTTGATATCCATTTTCTATATATTATTATATATCAATAATTTGGTCACATTATTTTTCTTGTGTATATTAAGTATTAATAATGAATGAAAAATGTATGTTTATATTAGAATCATTGTATCTAATGGAATATTCCAGTTAATTCTTTTTGCCTTGCTATATACTTATGTAGTGTATTATTGACTGAAATTTCGTTTTAACACTGAGCTTAGAAATATGGATATAATCTCTTCTATAAGTCTGTAAATAACTTCAAGCAAGTTTTTGAATTGTGTAAATATTTATATATCTTATTAATAATAATTAAATATGTGTAATGTAAAGTCACCATGCAAAGCTTCTTGGGAGTATTTAAAATGTAATCTACTTGAGATTCATTACTCTTACTATTCATTCTGTCATTATGTGTGTATATAAAACTTAGATGCCTACCAATAACTACAAAAAGAGATAAAAGACCCTTAGGTAGACACCGCACTATTTCATTATGCTAACAGAGGGTATCTGTCAAGTGGAGGGGTTGAAAGAAATCTTTTCTACTTCCGACACGTTTAAAACCAGTTTCTTGACTCGACGACTCCTGCACTTTCATTTTGTCAGGCTTCAATGGTTCCCTTCACATTGTGGTCCTTCAGAATAATTCGTCACAGAAAATTTATTCCATGTTAAACTCTTTTTAGAATTAACGCTAATAAATTTTGATTCAAAATTTAAATTTGTTAACACTATATATAATTTTATTCTACTTGAATGGAAACACTACCATCATTTTTTCCTGGTTAATGAACACTGTGTATATATATATATATATATATATATATATATATATATATATATATATATATATATATATATATATATTATATATATATATATATATATATATATATATATATATATATATATATATATATATATATATATATATATATATATATATATATATAATGCAAGATTAGAAGAATCATATAAGCGAAAATTTTGAAAAGTACAAGAATAGATAAAAACATTTATGTTTAGCAATACATTCAGCGCAAAAATTTTAAAATATATATTGAACGTTTTTCCCTCTGTTTAATATATTTCGTATTTTCAATGCATTATTTCCCAATTGGTATTTTAAATGTATTATTCTCCATCTAATATTTGATTATTAATTTTATGTTGTTGTTTCTAATGACACTTGGACAAACCAAGCTCGCTATGCCTTTGGCTCTGTGAATATAAGTCAGAGGGGAGCGTCGTTCATTTTAATTAAAGCACCATATAGGTGAAAGTTATAGCAAATTTTTTTCATTATTATCAATTACTTTTTGTCGCTAAAAATAAAATGAAAACACTTCCATTCATAAATTGAGATGCGGTAGATATTTCTGAAAGTTACCTTATAGTTGTGTCAGTGTTTCTTACGTAGTACGTAGTTTTAATTTCTGTTTACAATGAAAATAATCACTGTTTTGGTTTTTTAAAATTATTCAATAAGCATAGTTTTATTAAAGCTTAAAACACTGCAGATAAAATTTACTCATAATATAAAGATAATGTTTTTTTGCTAATGCTCTTATTAGAATTGTATAATAATATTTTCTGAGACTAATGCGAGTATATTTTGGAATGTACTATTTGAATTGAGAAATGAACATGAGAAATGAACAAATGTATATCATTGAGAAATGAACAGAATATTACTATTTAATGTATGACAAATGTAATTTTATTAAACAATCAAACTGAATGCTATATATAAAGTAGAAATTCAAGATTTGTCTGGCTACAATCATTGTTCAAAACGTTTCATAATTAGTTACAGAAACACGCAGAAAGGAAAAGTCCATTTTTAAGCTTTTTCCTTAAAAGTGAAAGATAAAAAAGCATATATTTAATCCATTCAATATAGAATTTTGTCATAAATAAAAATACTTAATTCAAAAGAAAACAGAAATCATTTCTGTATTTAACACACAGATTACTTTGAATCTTTTTCAAATGCAACTTCGGCAATTTGCATGTACTTACTTATTAAAAGAAATATTTGTTCAAAATATCTTAATTTACATTTTTAATACCGGGCATGCTGTTTTTAAGAATATTTTTTAAATATTCAGCTAGTTCATTGCTTACCATTTTTATTATAAGTAATTGCAAATTCATTACTTTAAAGAAATCTGTAATTATTTTAAACAATTATTTCAGAAAATTATCTGTAATAAATTAATATACTCTATATCATAGTTTTTGAAACAGTCTAAATTTGTTTTACAAACGCATGCATGCAATCTTAAAATTCTTATAACGTTTCTTAATTTGGTATGAACGAATGGAAAAAAATCGATTGCTTATTGATAAGTATAGAATTTATGGTAAACACATTTACATTTTCATGAAAATTATGTTTAAGATTAAAAAAATTACGATTAGAATTAAGATTCCTCACGGTGAAAATGACTCTCTCCTTTCAGTCAAGGGGGTAGGAAATGTCATCTCACGCCGGCGTAGGAGCTGTTTTTTGAAACGGGCTCAAAAGATTAAATAAGACTTCATATTGTTTTATTTTAAATGTTTCTTGTAAATAAATTGCGTATACTGTCTGGACTAAGCAAAAATACAATTTAAGTTTTAAAAAATTATAAAGTATTTTAAGTGTTGTCGATAGTTAATTGCTACAAAATTTTATAGCAAATTTAACGAAAATTGAAATACTATAATAAATAATTCTTTTGGCTCTTATTATTGCTAATCCGTGTATATTTTTGTAATATGCATGTAAAAAAGTAAATATTTAAACAAATATTAAACTTTTTAATTGTTTATTTAAATTTTTATATTGCGAATTTGGAGTCAAATAATGAAAAGATTGCTGGAAGCTCATCCTGAGAAATAGTATTTTTAAAGCCAATCAGAGAAAAAAATAGTTTGTGGTTGGTAAGGGTGCATATCTGAAAAAAATCAAGAAATGTATTTGTCTGATTGGAGAGGTTTTTAAGAATCTGGAAAAAATCATTAAAATCTTATCACATTTTGCTTTCCAAGAAACGTACTTATCGTCACAGCAAAATTTATATTATTTATTTTACTAATAACCTAATGCCACATGTCTCAGCTGTATAATGATTGTTACTACAATATCGCAGATAATAACATTAAGACAATAATAGCATTGAAACTATCATATTCTTTTCAATGATATATTTTAAATCTATCTAGTTCTATGTGAAAATATATTAGAGCTGATTCTAAATGTATATTTCACTTATAGATTATTATATAATTTATTTCATTTTCTCATTCATAATTTTCATTTGTATATTTATTTTCGTTAATATTTTTCAAAATAATTCCCTCTAAGCTAGTTTTGTGAAAATAATATTTTTTCTTCTATGGACATAATTCTCTGGAAAAAATATTACATATGAAGGTAAATTTTCGTTGGTTGGTTGGGTTTTGTGGCACTAAGTCCAAATAAAACAAGCTGACCCAAAGTGAAGTTTTAGATGCGGACTTTATTTTCCAAACCAAATAGCATTAAATATTTTTAAAAAGATCTTACCATACCATTTAAAGTTTTTACCGTTAATATATACTGCAAAAATATAAAATCAATATAATATATAGAATAAAGAACCGTTAATATATACTGCAAAATTATAAAATATTAAATGGGGTTTGTGTACGATAGTTAAAATTAGATAAAATGCTTAAAATCGATTGCTTTTACGCTCAGAGATTGAAATGGCTGGGTTCCCGTAGCAAATGTTCTAAGCTTAAAATATAATGGTTAAAAAATATGCACAGTGGCATTAATTAAAATCTGGATAGATGATTGAAATATGATGCACTGTATATGTCTTACACACACAACTAAATTCTACAAAAAATCCTACCCAGAAACACTTATTCCTTAAATGACTTAAAAATAGTTCTTTGTGTGTGAAACGCTTATGACCGATACGAAGACGAGTCAGTTGGACATGTGTGATTCGGTATAGACCAAGGGTAAAGGTAAAGGTAAAAGAATGACTAATGGGAAGATCGTTAAGATTTTTTTGCAGAATTGCCTATTACAGAACTCCTGTCAAAGTGACTGTATGAAATGTTTAAATCTATTTCTTACATCACATAGATGGAACTAAAGATAAAGTGGAAATAATTGCAGACTTAGCTGTCACATTAGTCTTCTCATTTCCATCTATATATATACATATAATATGTGTGTGACTTGGTATCCAGGAAAGCAATATATTAAAATACTTGAACACTACCGAAATAAAAGATACAATTTCTCATAACTTCTAAAATAATTCTACTTTCAGAAAATACGTAAATGTATGCCCATTTTTAGTATGCAGTTGCTTAAGTGCACGTGATATAGCCTTAGCCTCAGCAATGAAGATGAAGTAGGGCTTGTGGAGATATTAGCTAAAAGAAATATTAAGAAAAACAGCACAGCCAAAGTGTCTAGCAGTTTTGGATCCACTTATGAATACAGGACTCTACATAGCACACGGATAGCGTTGAAATGCATAAAACTGTTGAAAAATAGCAGAAGTTACGTCCGACTTTTTATGGTCTTCAAAAGAATTGAGTAAGGTGATGTGTACATCATACCAAGGTGGGTGTGCGAATAAGTTTGTAGAATCATCACATAGATGAGACAGCAAAAGCTAAGATTAACACGAGTGAGAAAAGATTGAATGTTGCATGGTCTTGCTTTATATAATCTCTTAAGAGCAGAATTATGAACAATAGAACGTAAGAGATGATGAGGTGAGGATACAATTTTTGAATAATAATTAAGAGACAGGTCTAAGAGTAACTGAAGGCAGATTAAATATAGATTATTGATGAGTAATATGTGAAAGGAATCAGAACATATCTTTACAGCAGAGTGATGAAATGTGTCCAATCTGCCTAAATTCTATTCTAAGACGGAAAATACAGACGGCTATCCATTAACAACACAGCCGTAGTCAATGGGTGATAAAATTAATGGCTGGTACATTTAAAAGAGTGATTTGTGATCTGTACTCCAAAATGTAATCGGAATTGCCTAACAGATATTATAAGAAATAGCCAACAATTCTTCCACAAATGTAAAATTTGAGAAAGGAAAGTTAATTTTCTATCGAAAATTATTCCAAGGAATTTTATATTATCAATCACAGGAATAAGTCTTCTGTTTAAGAGAAGCAAAAGATCATGGTAAATATTAGTTTTCTTGCAGAAATGATCACAGCAACACTTGCTAGGAAGTAGACTAAAACCATTCTGTGCACATCAAGTAGCAAGATTATTTACAATTTATTCATTTGTATGCCATTTAAATACATATTTGATCTAAGAAATTCATATTATATGAAAGAAATTTTTAAGTTGTCAACATGTAAACTAGAATGAACAGAAGATAATTGTTGTAGGATGTTGTTGATGAAAAGATTAAAAATGGTTAGTACTTATGGACATTGCGATCTGTACAAACATTTCTAGGCATTTACATTTGAATATTTTTTTAATTTCTTTTTATATATTTAATTCTAACTAAATATAAGAAAACGCATTCTCTTGATTCTGCTTAAAAACAAACACTCCTGAAACTGCCCATTTTACAAGATTTTCTATACGTCAGGTGGTTTTGAAAGTGTCTTTGAATTTTCACACTGCTTCCTCAGTGATTTATGATTACTCACTTACAGGAAGTAATCAAGGCATATTTTAATTCCTTTCTTTATCCCCGCAGGGATTTAAAATATAAAAAAGCTGAAAATGTCATTTTCGATAAAATTTACGGATTACTTAAATATGTAAATTTTCATCGTATTTGGGAACAATTAATTAACTTTAATTTTGTGTATTTGCCCCGAAAATTATCTTAAATAATAAAATAGGTATGGGATAGTATACTTATATATATATACTCCCAGAAATAAAATATATTTTCTTTACTATAACTGATAAATATGGTTTGGAAATTAAATCAGGGAAAGACGATTGGAATAATGAAAATTTGAATCAAATGAGCAAATTAATATGATTAACAAAAATTATCTTGTTATTTAGAAAAACTAAAACAGAATAATGGTGCAAAAAATTAATTTTGAAATTTGAATATTATTAAAAAAATTCAAGAAAAGTGTTAATTTTAAAAATGGACATATGGGTATCCATATTTAAATATTAAAATTTAAATTGAATAATGACTTGTTAGGAAAATATATAAGAAAAATGGATTAACTGATTTAATAGAAATGAAACTAAAATAGTTTGAACTAATAATTCCAAATGGAATCCAAACAATTGTACCGCACATGTATATCAAGATATATATTTCTTCCTTGAAGATTTTAATATGAATAAATTTATTGCATTTACTGATTGTGTACATAAAAATTGCAATCAGTTGAATGTATGAGGTTTTCAACACAAAATATGTTGAATTAATTGTTTATTCAATTAAAATTAATTGAATAGAGTCTCAGTTAAATTATATTTCTTGTTCAGTTTTTACATTTTAATGAGGTTCTCGTTAGCCTGTATGTATGTGATGCCCTCGATTGCCTGTGTGTATATGATGAGCTCGTTTGCCTGTGTGTATGTGATGAGCTCGTTTGCCTGTGTGTATGTGATGAGCTCGTTTGCCTGTGTGTATGTGATGAGCTCGTTTGCCTGTGTGTACGTGATGCCCTCGATAGCGTGTGTATACACACACGCTCCATGGCCTCCATTGCCTGTGTGTATGTGATGCCATCGATAGCCTGTGTGTATGTGATGTCCTTGATTTCTGATATGTATATGATTTGAAATAAGAAATTTTAATGTATGAAACTAAAATTAATTTTTATATTTATAATTCAGTGGACTGGTAAAGTATACAGTAAAATCCTTTCATAAGAGTTTATAATAAGAATGTAACGTAATGATATTATGTGTTGAAAATTTCTGAACAAATTTAACTAAAAACGTTTTGTAAATTTTCATTTAACATAAATTTTAATTCTTTAATTATTTATTTATAAATAAATAAATAAATGTTAATGAAAAAGCAGAAAAATATAAATATATTTACATTTTATTTTTAAAAATGTAATTTGAACAAAACATAACACAGTCATTAATATTAAAGTGTAAATTAAAAACTGTATATCTAATTAAGCAAAATTAAAATTATACTTCTTATTATAGCATTTGGAATTTTTTCAAATGAAGAAAATTTTTCAATACTTATAAGTGAAAAAATATATATAATTAACATTTATAATATCTGGTACATTTAATAAAATTAACTTTTTATTAAAAGAAAAAATATATTTAATTAATTTAAAAAAAAATTCCTTTACTTCTCAAAAGGTCTGCTATTCCTTAAAAAACAAGCCATAAAATTTTAGGTAATTAAGTTTATTTAAATTTTTAATTTACTTATTTTTTTTAAAAAACATAATAATAATTATACTCATCTACTAATGTACTAAAGAACTAAATATATGAGTTTTTATGAAATTATCACAATGAACGATATTATTAGAAAATATTTGACATACACAATGTACATTTTTTCGGTTGTCTGAGGACACACTCACAACCCGGATTTTACCGGACCACCGAGGACGTCACATTTTACAAGATACACACTTTTGATACACACATACACAAGTTTAATGCACAAGGTGTAAACCGAGGACCCTTTTAAATGTCAACAAAAATGATAATTAAAAAATAAAAATATATAATTTAGACTTAAAACAAACAAAATCAAACAGAGATCTTTCTTAAATTTCAACAAAAATTAAAATTCAAGATGAAATTATGCAATTTCTACACAAAAAAAGGAAAATCAATGCGAGGACGTCCTCGGATCTGCAGACGCCCTCGGTTAGAAGGTGTGTATACACACTATTGTCCCCCTTTCCACCTCTTGCGAACACACACACACACACACACACACACACACACACATATGTATATATATATATATATATATATATATATATATATATATATATATATATATATATATATATATATATATATATTTGACCAAACCAAATCCAAATATATACAAGCAATTGTATTTAGTTAATACAACTCCTTTTCAAAACGAGCTGGATGTTATACTTTTGCTTCTTAGAAGCAATGCAATGACAATGAATGATTTAAAAATCGCTGGATTTTTCCTCAGGAGATCCACATGGACAGTCCATTTCTAAGGCTCAAATATGGAAAATTTAAAAAGATGTCAGCTTGGATTATTTAAAACAATTTGTAATCTGGTTGTTTTGCACACTTGTGTAAGCTAACCGTTTTGGATTTGCAATAAACAGGCTAGTTGCAAAACTAAGTCTTAAAATTGTGAATTGCAATTATCGAAAGAGATAGATGTGTTTGTGCATTCAGCTTTTATTTTTCTCAGTGCATTTTTATTACTGAAATTTTCGGGAGAAAATTTAAATGCACATAAAAATTTTTTTAATACTTATTAGTGTTTCAAGAAATATAGATTTAAATTAGGGATTGAAATACGCAGATTTCAAAAATGTATATAATGTCAATTTTCTTTATTAAATATTTTCTTTTTTTATAAAAAAATTAAATAAATCGATTAAAAATATCTAACAAAAGCATTTCTTCTTCTTCTTTTTCTTAGAATTGGGTTTGTATGTCATTGGGCACATCTGCTGTTATCAGCATTTTGTACCATTAACACCAAACCCAATGTTTCCTAGTTCCAGTTGCTCGGGTCACCCACTCTATTAATAAAGTCCGATAACCCTTTAATGGAGTCTAGGTGTAACTCTCTAGTATAGATGATGCCTAAAGAAGTTAATCTAGGGAGGGCAAGAGCCTCACATTCGTAAATGATATGCTCTGCTGTTTCCTCTTACGTATGACATTTCCAGCAGACAGGGTCTTGCTGAAACAGTCCCATCTGGTCAGAAAGTCAGTCATGCTAGGGATAGCTTCCTGACTTTCACCAGAAGAAGATGGTTTGGCGGTCATTTCTACCTCAAGTGAAGGATTCATTGCTGCCCCTTTACAGGCTTCACTATGTCGGCTGAAGAGAGTGGACGTGTTTTTAAGCTGCTCTTCCTCTATGATTGAAATACGCGGTTTTCTTTGGAGTTGTGTTTATAGAGTTATATCATTTGATAGATCTCAAATTCAGCTCCAAAAGGATATTTTTTCAAAAATATTGGTTAATTAGTGAATAAATTAACGATTTTTAAGTGTTGCATGTGTAGCGAACTTCAAAAACTTCAAAGTCTCGTCCGAAAACCGGTCCCCACCGGAGGGGCTTCACCTAGCCTACGCAAAATCGTCTCCTTTCTACCGGGTCGAGGAGAGGAGAGCTGCCGCTAGGCTTAGATTCATCTTCCTGGTACCTCTGACAACGAGCGCACCACGTTAGACTAATTAAATACTTTAATTTGCGAATTATAAAGGACTTCCTTCAACGGATTACTCTAGAACTGGTTGTAATTGACCACTGATTGTTATTCTACTACTGGAAGTACGGAGGACTAAATTAACAGTTACTTTGGACACTTACCGCATAATTTTAACATCATGGCCTCTAGAGAAAAATATTCTACTCGCAGCAAAGTTGTAAATTATGAAGAACTAAATACGTCTACGAGCTCAACTGATGCAGAAAATGGAGCTTCAATTATACATGATGACATTAACTCGCAAAGTAGAACTGTCAATTTAACAAAAGTCAACGACTTCTTCCTCAATAAGGTAGGGCATCACGAGGATAATGATGAAGTAAGATCTACGGCTTCTTCTATTGATCAAGATGTACTTATGCGTCCAGAGGATGAAGCGGATGATCTCTGCAAAAAATTCAAGAAGATTATCTGGAGTAAATCAGGTACCAAATACAACCTACCTCTACCTCTTAGGAAAGAAGCAGACAAAATAATTAATGCCATTAAACAACAATATTTTTCACAAAAAGTCATAAATTCCCCTACGCATAAGGAAAATACTACAGCTTTTAAGGATAAACTGGAAGAGATTAACTCAAGCCTAGAAGAAATTAAAACTCAAGGCCTAGAAACAAAATTACTCATCGAAAAAACATTAAGTATTACTCCAGAGAAAGAGCGACCCACTTACAGCCAAGTCCTCAGTGAAAGATTGCGAAAAGATAAAGAAGTCTCCCTCATTGTCAAGCCAGCAGAGGGAAAAACAACAAAAGAATTAAGATCCAACCTGGAGAAGATAGACTGCAATGTTAAACTAAAGAAAATAACATGGGGTAAATTCGTAACAAAAATATCTTGCCATAATGTCGAATCAAAGGAAACATTAAAGCAGCAGTTAGCAAAACACTCGATTGTGACAGAGGAGCCTTCCATAGCCACAAGAAAACTGATACTTCTCAACGTTCCTGAAAGAATAAATGATTGCAATATTGCTCAACATCTTTCTGAAGAAATATCTATAGAAGACATACCAAATAAAATAAAAATTATGGAGATCAAAGCACATCGTAAGAAAGACAACTTACAGCACTTTGTTGTGGAAGCTAACAAAGATCTTTATCATGCTCTGATCAAAAGAAAAACACTTTACTTTGGGCTACAGAAAACAATAGTTCGTGAATATAAAATCCTACGAAGATGCTATAATTGCAACGACTTTGGGCACATAGCCAATAGCTGTAGATCCTAACGCATATGCGGAAAATGCGGAGAACATCACAGTGAACTAGCCTGCAAAACTAAAACGCTATGCTGTATTAATTGCAGAGAATCTAATAAACGAGGAGAAAATTTCTCAACCAGCCATGCAGCCTTTTCCACACAATGCTTAACATACAGAAGTTTACTTTGAAGAAAATGAAGCATATACAGCAATCATCTGTAGCTCAAAAGTCAAGACTCGGAACTACTCCATTTAAGGAAAACCCTGGAACAGGTATTATTAAATTTAAACAAATAAATCTGCAAAAAGCTAAAGCGGCAACATCTCAACTTACTACTTTTATCGATCAACATAATGTAGATATTATAGGAATCCAAGAGCCGCATACTGTTAAAGGTAATATTCCGGGTTTCCCTCAAGCATGGAATTTTAATTATTCGTCAAACATTGATTTTTATCCTAGAGCAGCTACTGTTAGTACAAACAATGACTGGAATTGGATCAACATTCATGCTACAAGAGATGTCGCTGCAAATCTTCTTAATTTTAAAGATTTAGAACTATGCATCATTACAGCTTACGCATCACCACTAGAAGACACCTTGAACATCATCCAGAACCTCTTGACTACCTACAAGCATCTCCCCACAGTTATTATGGGAGATTTTAACAGTCATAATATTATTTGGGGTTATACCAGCAATGATGGAAGAGGTATAAAAATGGAGGATTTCATAGCCTCAAACAACTTAATTATTGCTAATACCTTTGGATGTCCACCTACATTTGTGACAAATCAAGGAAAAGGTTGGCCAGATCTCACATTGTACACGGGAGCAAACATTATATCAATTGAAGATTGGAAGGTAGAAGATGAACTTTCCTGTTCTGACCACCTCTACATTACCTTTACAATCAAGACTGATACTACTGTAATTACAAAGCGAAGATACAAAACAAACTGCAGATTGAAAGCTTTTCAAAATCGAATTAGACCCTATCTTCTCTTGGAAATTCCAAATATCCAGAATGCAAAAAACAAAGAAGAACTCGAATATATAGTCGAAGACATTAATAGCAATATTATTAAAGCCTGTGATGAAACATTAAAAATAAAAATTGCTAAGCCGAAAACTAATATAAACTGGTGGACTTCTACATTAAGGCAGATGCGTCAAAAAGTCAAAGCTTTGCGAAGACGCATGAAATCAACCCCTGAACCAGCAAGAGGATTAGCACTTCAAGCTTATAAAAAAGAACTGGCTATTTATAAGCACTCAATCCAAGAAGCCAAGTTAAGTAGTTGGCGCAAATTCTGCACCAATAACAAGGAAGTATATGGCACACTACAGAAGCTCGCTATGGGCAAAACATTCAAGCCAACTCTCTTAACAGATAATGGTACAGGTCCACAGCGGAAAAGACAAGTCATAGCGGAGGATATTATAAACAAAATAATGACTTCTTGTTTTCCTGAAGATAACACCGAAGAAGATACACCCCACCAAAAACAAATTCGAAATTCCCCAACATTAAATACTACTCCAAATGACCAATGGTTCACAAAACAAGAAGTCACTCACGCCATTAGAAGACTTAAAACAGGAAAGTCTCCGGGACCGGATGGTATAGATAATGCTCTTGTCAAGGCTATTCACTATGCTGCACCATCACTCTTTAATACACTATTTAATAGGTGCTTGGAACTACACTGCTTTCCCAGTACTTATAAAAAAGGCCAAATCATATTTTTCCTAAAAAATGGGAAAAATCCAAATCAACCTGGATCCTACAGACCTATCTGTCTTCTGCCGGCAATAGGTAAGGTATTGGAAAAATTGCTGGTAGAAAGAACGAGTTATTATCTCGAAAATAATAAGAAGCTGAGCGAATTACAGTTTGGATTTCGAGCTAACAAATCAACAGAGCATGCTTTGAAAAACCTGATAAAAAAGATCGAAGAAAATAAGAACAGAGGACACTACACAGTAGTAATCAGCCTAGATCTCAAAGGCGCTTTTGACTCAATCTGGTGGCCAGGAGTGCTAGATAAAATGGCCAAGCTTAACTGTCCCAACAATTTATTTAAGATGTGGGCACACTTTCTCACCGATAGAAAGAGTTTAATTAAACACGATGGAGGTTTTGTACTACACCACCATAACAGGGGTTGTCCGCAGGGATCCTGTGAGGGACCATTGCTTTGGAACATATACTTTAATGATTTCCTTCTCCAGAAATGGCCAAATAACACATCATTGCAAGCATTTGCCGATGATGCACTGCTCATTGTTTCAGCAAAAACAAAAGAGCAGTTAAAGCTAACAGCCAATATTGCACTCGCACAATTTGAAGATTTGTGTAAGGAACATAAATTAATTATAGCCCATGAAAAAACTCAAGCCATCTTTTTTGGCAGCGGCAAAAAATGCTTAAAATCATATCCGAAGATTGAAATTTGTGGAAGAAGCATTAAAAAAGTTAAGGAAATGAAATAATTAGGAGTAATTCTTGATTGCAAACTATCATGGCTCCCTCACATCAGGCAACAAAAGATAAAGACTATAGCTATTGTAAACAGCCTAAGACGAACAACGAATAGAAACTGGGGTGCAAATGCCAGAATCCTTAAAATTTGGTATAAAACCATTATTGAAAGAATGATATGCTATGGATCTGCAGTCTGGGCGGAACCAATGACAAGCAGAAAAGTCAGACAGCTATCTAGTTTGCAGAGACATTTCACCTTAAGTATCACTAGATGTTTCCGCACGACTTTTACGGCAGCATTAAACATCTTGGCAGGAGTCTTTCCATTACATTTAATGGTTCAACTAGAAGCTGCTAAATCTAACATTTTCCAACATCAAGAAAAAATCACTTTCCTGGATGCAATTTATAACCCAGATGACTTTGAAATTCCCTTCAAAGCATTATTCCACCCAGCAACACAGATGGAAGGGATAATGGTTCACACTTCGAATCCTACACAGTGCCAAGGCACTCACCAACACTTTTTCACCGATGGTTCAAAAATAGAAGGCCAAGTGGGAGCAGCTTTCTGCATTTTCGAAAATGGACAGGAGAGTGGTTATTGGCAGGGACAATTAAGAGAAGCTAACAGTGTTTTCCAAGCAGAATTGGTTGCGATTGATAAAGCATTAAAATATATAGCCGACAATAATTTATATAAGGCAGTAATTTGGTCAGACAGCCAATCAGCTCTTTTGGGAATATATAATCCATATCACAGAAGCCCACTGATTCAGGACATCCAGAATCGCCTCAGGACATTTAGCAATAGATGGCAAATTTGTCTTCACTGGATCAAGGCTCATGCTGGACATACTGGTAATGAAAGAGTTGACATACTGGCAAAGCAAGCTGCCAAAGCATGCTCAAACATGCAAAAAATTGAATTAAAATGGCCCAAATCATACTTGATTTCTAAATTACGTAACCATTTACTAATGGCCTGGCAACAAGAATGGAATGAGGCAGAACAAGGTAGATGGACATACAGCCTTAAACCCTCTGTCTCTCTTGATTTCCTTGTCAAGGACCACAAAGAAGCACAGTTTCTTTCTGGACATACTCCAACACCGGAGTATCTCAATAAAAGGGGCATGGCTCCAAATAGTGCTTGTTCATGCGGTCAGGTTGGGACCATTGTTCATTACATGTTTGAATGTGATTTCACAAAACAATGGCACATAAAAGCGCCTAAAAACTCGGAAGAACTTACTCCGTTTCTCCGCTATGCTAGCAAAACTCCTTCTCTTCTGCATAAGATAAAAAACATAATCTCCTTTATCTATGAAAAAGGATCTGAACTCTGTAAGGATAATGCCATAACTGAGCAGCGGATTTCATCATAAGAACAATTTGGTAAAGGGTAAAAATTATTGTAAGGTATTTCTCCACTTTTTGTGATAAAATATTAATAGGTATTGTATTTGTTTAGCAATTAATTTTTATTATTTTGATAATAATTATTATTCAGATTAAGGTGCTGAAAAATATTGATTGACTCGGCACAATGTAATGTGCAATATTAAATATCCTAGCAAAGTTTATCAATTAGTAATTTTAATGTCTAATTTTGCATTATATTTCCTAAACATTGTAAACCATAATAAACTGTGAACAGACAATGCAGGTTTTTTATGTGGTAAAATAATGCATTGTAATATTTCACAATTAGTATATGATTTATTTATGTATATACTATCAATGTATTGTATATATTTGCGCATTTTCTAATACAATCTTCATATGGTATGTCAAGTGATATAACACTTTCCTCTATCTAACCACTATCTATAAAACTAGCGGTTAATATTCAAGTTTGCTCTGAGTCTTCAGAAATACCCTATTTAGCAATTTTAGTGCAATATATTTTCATTATTATTTCTAGTACTGTTAGAATGTCTATAAAACATTTTGCTGTATATTTTATTCACTTTTTTAAGCCCTTTTTATTATTCATTGTATTGTAATTATATTTTGTTGAATAATTTTCTTAATCGTACTAACTACAGTGCACAGACTGAGCTGCTGCAAAATATTAACTAAATTAGCAGATTGCAGTCTGTAATACTTTAAATATTCTACTGTTTATCACCTACAGCAAATATTAAATGTTCAACAGGATACCATTTATGCATATTTAAACTTAACTATTAGTATATATTTGCTCTTTTTCTAATACAATCTTGTCATGTGATATAATACGTCATGTGATAATATGATACGTCATGTGATATAACACTTCCCTCTATCTAACCACTATATATAAAAATGGGGGTTTATATTGAAGCTTGCTTTGAGTCTACAGAAATACTTTATTTAGTAATTTTAGTGCAATATATGTTCATTATTATTTCTAGTAATGTTAGAGTGTCTGTAAAATATTTTGCTATATATTTTATTCATTTTTAAGCCTTTTTATTATTTATTGTATTGTAATTATATTTTGCTCAATAATTTTCTTAATCGTGGTAACTACAGTGCACAGACTGAACAGCTGCAAAATATTAACTGAATCAGCAGACTGTAATCTGTTATACTTTAAATATTCTACAGTTTATCACCTACAGCAAATGTTAAATGTTCAATAGGATACCATTCATGCATATGTAATCTTAACTATCTGCGTGTAGACAATGTAGTCCTTTGGTATTGCGAAAAATGCAATGTTACATTAAAGGACCCAGTTAAAGCATGAGAGAGTTACTAGTACTTATTGAAAATCTCTCTCTGTCCCAATTATTTGCTCTTTTTATACTCTTCTACTTAAACTTAATTATATTGCTTGCATATTTGTGTTATAAACTACTTATATCGTCTGCTATGACCATCATAAAGATAATTAATTTGTATCTTTACCAGAGTTACTTGGAGTGTTAGGATAATCTATCTTCACAATTTTATAGCAATATTTAACTCATGTCATCGCCCATAGTGAAAATTTTGTAAATGTTTTGTTGTTGATGTTATTTTTCTGTCAAATTATTAATTTCAAATATTAGAGACCTATTGAAATTCAATTTTGTTATCAAATTTCGTGACAATTCTGTCACACCAGATGTATTACGTGATGGAGCTATACCTGATAACCTAAGGTACAGACCAGGTGTTCCATTGCGTATGTCTATGTCTATGCCCCTTTACAAGATTGCCTCTGAGTTCCCTTGTCTTTTTCAGCAAGGTCTACTTCAGAGGCTTCACCTGCAAATGCAGAAAGGTTTGTTACTTCTTGTGTCTTTTCAGCCACAAGATAACAATTAAAAAGCTCAGGTAATATAAGTCCACCCAGCATTGCCTGAGTTACTGGGCAAGGCAAATTACTCTAGAAGTTCGCCAGGCAACTAGAGGCTCCGTTAAGACACCAATACCGCGGTGCCAATTAGCCCTAGCACGGATCGCATAACACCAGGATTTACGGGAGCTGGTTCGCGGCCTCTGATTCTATATTCAAGGCTATCCTGTCATTCCTACAGGACATTCGGCGATCCACCACGTGCCTGGTGGCTGCTCAAGCTCCAGGAAGGTACACGTACCCCCTGGTTCCAGGAACAAAAGCATTTAAAACTTCATGTTCCTAAATATAGAAAGTCACTGCCATTTTGTATGCTTTTAAAACATGGTGAAAAAGTTTTTTTTTTAAAAAAAATGTCATAAACATGAAGCTTAAAAACAAAATCCCATCTCAGCATTTTTATCCGCGACAGATAAAAGTTTAGTAAATTTATTTCCGTAGATCTTATTATATGTCGAATATTAGAATACAAAGGTATTTTAATAGCAAACAATATTTTAATACAAAGGTATTTTAATAGAATACAAAGGTCTTTTTGGTCCAGTTTAGATTTTGCATCAATGCTTTATATATGTATATGTATATATATATTAGAGCTGCAATTTATGTAACCAATAAATCAATAAATAATAGCTAATGAAAAGCATAAAGCAAAGAACTCGCAGTAAAGGTTACGAAAGTCATGTAGAAAAAACGACTACAGAATTCAAGGTTTGGTGGCTTTGCAACAATAATCATTTTGCTACGTCAGATTTGTAGGTAGTGCTCTTTGTGAAAAACCTTTCACTAATGAAGCAAATTGGTGTGTTCACTCATGGTTTATTTGCATTGAAAACTCCAAGACAATATTCTCTGGTTCACTCTAAACTCTCTCTAATGGTCACGAGAGTCATAAAAAAATATGACCAATGAATTCATGATTAAGTGGCTTTGGAACACTAATCGTTTTGAGATATCAGAATTGAAGGTAAGAAATCATCTCTTCGTGAAAAAATTTTCACCAATGAAATTGTGTGACTGATGATCACTCACGGATTTATTTGCGAATCGAACACCCCAGAGATTTTTGGAAAAACACAGCACTACTGCAGACGTTTTGGAAAAAAGTGGTGGAGGCTGATAAAAACTTCTTTGAAAAGTAAGAATGGGATACATTTTGTGTAAACAATTTTATATTTGGTCGTTAATAAAGGCAAGAACTTTACTGCTAGCCAGTGCTTTACTATTACGAAATTTAAGTGATATAGAAGACTGATATAATCCTTATCAAATCAACCAATGGTTGCATTTAAAACAGCACTTTCATTGGTTAAGAAAGAACTTTTTAGCCAATTGTAACCTTATTTTTTATTCAAATTTATGATATAATATTTTTTATAAAAAAATAAATAAATTAGTGTTTGGAATAAATTATAATTTGTCAGCTTTATAAACAAATAATGACCATGTTATAAATAGTTTATTTGATTTTGTGATTCTATATCTGCCTATATCTGATTGAAATTTCAACAATTCTTTAATTTTCCAAGGGTTTGACAGGCAATTTAAATGCATTGTCTGCTGGAATGATAATAAATAATAACAATTTTTCATTAATATGGAAAAAATGGCTTAAAAATTTATTTGTTAAATTTTAAATATTTCATAAAATATATTATTAAATAAGATTTATGTGCAAATTATGAAAACATGTAAATGCATATTTAAATTAATTTCTCTTAAGACTTTATGATTTTTAATGCACTGCACTTACTCTGACTTCATGTATATTCTTTTGCACTCAATAATGAGGGTTTTTTTGCAAAAATTGGTATCCAATGAATTTTGGTAATTTACAGGGTATTTTTTGCAATACTGACTTTTCTTGATTCCGTAAGATTTCTTTACAGCAATGCCCTTCGGAAAGGAATTCCGACCTAAACTGGATTTGAACTCAGGCATTATTGAATTGGAGATTGTTGTGGTTTTGCTTGTTACCCGCATCGTCTATAGGGATGGATCTTAGTGAAATTTCCCGAGTTTTCTCTTGTATTGTGACACACCCACTGTCACACCCACATGTAAAGTTAACCCTGGTAGACATACCAAGGTGAAATTTCGAAGACCCTTATGTCACACAATCGAAGGTAGAAACAGAAAATTTGTACCTTTGCTGTTCCTTTCGTATTCTCTTCAATTAGTTTGTTACTACGTTGTTGTTGCTTATGACACTCAGACAAGCCAAGCTCGCTATGTCATCAGCTGAGTAAATTTAATTCAGTAGAGTGCGTCTTTTGCTTAACCAGAGTGAGGTGAAGTAATAAGTTGTAGTTTAGATTTTGATGGAAACATGTAGGACTAGCGAATTGTTCGATATTTTATTCACAAACAATGAAATTTTATAGTATATATATATATATATATATATATATATATATATATATATATATATATATATATATATATATATATATATATATATATATATATATGTATGTATGTATATATATATATAATCACAAATGGTTGTTATTTTGCGTATGCGAAATACATTCAATTGTTGACAATATGGAAAGAATTAATTTTAAGGTAATAAACTTATTAATATTAATGTCACTGTACTCTGCGCCAGACAAGTGCTGCATTAAATATTGAATATGCAATTATAATATCAATATTCTTTTTCATATTTGTTAAGATTCCTTGTTTTGGAAGTACATATACTTCTGAATTTTATTTACCGTCTGAAACCCATCTTTATAATATTGATTTTTCTTTCTTATTCTTTTCATTTTTAACTATTTTCAGTTTACTTATCGTTTTTTTGTAAAACAAATTATATATTTAAGATTCGTGAGTGTTGTTTTTTATGTAGAGTTATTTGATTCATTATCAACTTGAATTAGCCAAACAAGTTTTCCAAATGAGCATTTTAATATCCATAGCGTCAATTGGCCTCTGGAAGGACTTTTTATAGTTTTAAAAGCTTGTTCGTCGCTCAACGGTCATTTTTTGCACACGATGGCTAATTAGACCGGGACCTACGGTTTAAAGTGGATTCCAAACCACTACAAACATCCATGCCCAAGGTGGGATTCGAACCCACGAACTGTGGAACCAAAAGCAAGAGCGCTAACCATTCGGCTGCCAGCTCGGCGGACTTTTTATAGATAGTAGGACACATATTGATGTGTTGCAATTGAAAACACCCGGAATACTCCCAAGCAAACATTCTGCCAGTTGTGAATTCTGGAAGCAGAAGCACAATATCAACTCACCTTTATTCAACAATGGCTGGAATTGAATTTTATACCTTACATACCGCAGAACGATATCCTACCACTGGGTCATGGTTGTTCCCTTTCCAAATGAACATGAAAAGCAAATAAAAAACATATGGAAAAGAAAGAAAAATAATATTTTTTGTTGGAAAAATTAAAAAAGAATTGCATAGAAATATCTTATTAAGCAAGGTTAAATATTTAATACAAAAATTATTGCAGTAAATAAGTAAAATCATGCAAAACTTTTTTTATTGTTTTGAAAATATTCTCAAACACCTATTTATATTAAATAGTTATTTAATAATCGTGCTATATATATATATATACATATATATATATATATATATATATATATATATATATATATATATATATATATATATATATATATATATATATATATATATATATATATATATATATATATATATATATATATATATATATATATATATTTACTGTCTCATATATAAATATATATATATATATTAGACAATAAATAATTTTTTAAGTTAAGTATAGTATATAACTGTATAATTGTGCATGTGTGTGTACAAAGTGTAATGAAATTCTAAAAGTACTCACGAATTTGAATTGCAGACTGTTTTAGCAGGTTATATGAATTCTTCCAATTGTTTGTGAAATCCAATCTTCTCGTTGTAGGATTTCGTTAAGAAATTTCGTAAATTTCGTTAAGAAACTCAGCAGTTGGTACCAACAGCCACCCACACAAACAGCAGAAATCAATCCCTTTGTAAAGGACAGCAGGCTGAAGAGCTTACAATCTATTTTCTTCATTTTTGAATCCAATTTCGCGGAAAAGAGAAAATATTCTCTCCTGCGTACCTTTGAGGTTAAGAGAAGAAAATTTATTAATGTTAAGGAAGCAAACATTATTGTCAAAAGTTTCTGTTTTATTTTAAACGCTTCCAGAGCATACTAATAACTTAAAGTATATAGGAAAAGTAATTTGATGTTTGAATTTCTATGCTTAATCAAGAATCTGGACAATATCAGTTATTTGTAAGCATTACTTGGTAAGATAGCAAAACTTTAACTATTAAGATTGATATGTTATAATATTGTAGTAAGGAATCAAATCCACAAGCTTTCACATGCCTTGGTCTCCAATGGCAAAAGTTGTTATTTGGAAAAATAATTGTATTTACCATTTGCTCAATATACTGTCAAATGTGTTGCTCAGAATATTGTTAAATACATTGCTGAAAATACTGTTAAGCATTACAAAATGTGGTTCCATATGTAGAGCAACTAAGAATGATTAAGATTCGGGATGCTGAATGCTTAGAAACCCCTTTAAACTATGAATACTTTAGGATAATTGCTTTTATAAAATATGAATTCAAGAAATCTTTCATCTCATTCAGAAACATATCTGATCATTGGCACATTGGGAAAAACAAAAACACTGTAGCTGGAATGAGTACAAATAAACCTTTTTATAAATATGGAAAACAATTGTCTTTTTTAATTTGTTTTAAAAAGTATTTACATTTTCTAAAGGATATTGAAACTTCCTATGTTATATAAAAATTTTCTGTCAGTGGTTATGTATAAATAGCAGTTTTGAAAAGAAAAAATTTAAAAATAGTATCATCGCATCATAATAAAATTTACAATGAGTTAATTTCTGAGTTATTTACTGTTTAAATTAACTGAAAATGTTCTAATAAAAATTTTAAAATTAAACTGTTTTAAAATTGTCAGATACCAACTTTCTTATATAAATTCTGTTTCATTCCGTGCAGTTGTTCGAATTGGACAAAAGGATTGAACTGAAATTGTCTACATGGAAGGGTCTAAAACTTAATTTAGCATATCGCTTAAAACCTAGGCTGTAATTAACTTTAAAATTTTGATTACAGTATTTCTCTAAATAATGTGAAATATAATTATAGCTTACTAAAACTGTAAGTAAAACTGAATATACCTCAATTTTTATTGCGTTGGATCTCTATTCTCTTCAAAAACAGGAGAATGTAATTCGTCGTCCATTTTTTTAAAAAATTATTACGTGTGTGTAATTGCTAGGGTAGTAAGAATATATGGACGGTATCGATTTCTATATTTTCTACTCTCACATATTTTTCTAAACTAGTGATATTTACTATGTTTATCAATTTTCGAAAAGTGTAGTAATCCATTGAAACGAACGTATTTTCTGCTCTTCAATATGCCACAAACCGGAAATAAATTGAAGCATGAATGAAAGTCACTAAAATTTAATTTGCAAAAATTTCTTAACTGCGTTTACTGGAATTTTCACACGTTCAATAGCTTTTGGTATGTTTTAGGCTGACATAATGCATAAAAATTGTTCGTGGTGCAAAAATATTTTGAAAAAATTTATGGTGTCGGAGTAGGAATGGCGTTAGTCTTAAGATTTAAAAGAGATTACGTACAAATATTGTAATTATTGGTTTGGAATTCTATTTAATGAAATTTTTAAAAATTTAAATCGTCATTACCGATTTAAACTAACTATAAAGTGAATGTTTTGTCACGCCTTTTCCATTTTGCTTTTTCTTGTGCTCTATTGTCAACGTGTTAATGACTTGAATCAATGGAAAAAAGCTTCTCAGGCCGATTCTTTAGTCTTGATGTAAGAAATCTTTTTATTAACGAAATGAATTTCGACACTATTCTCAGACATTCTACTGAGAACTTCGCCTTGTTTGCTGCTTCTCGAAGAGGGCGATTTGAAGGAAGGCAGAATGTTCGTTGATTGATCCGATATATGACACCTTCTCAATATGATGTGACTTAGACAGTAGTCACGCGTGGGTAGCAATTTTAAAAAGGAGGAAAGAATCAAATATTATCATTGTTATAACAAGAAAATTAACTAGGGATTATTCCATTGTTTGAATAAATTACATCGCAGCATAATCAGCTGTACAGCGAGTTCCAACCAGCATTCATTACAGATAAAATTAATTACTGACCTTGCGAGCAAATTTCAAAATTAATTACTTTTCAAGTTCATATTTTGAAATAAGTTTCTCTCTCCATTCCATGAAACCACTTCCAATGGATCCACAGCAAAAATTCTGTTGTCAAACTGAATAAGAAATGTATTTAGGTAATGCAACTGATTCATTTTGAAATACAATTTTTACTCAAACACTTACTTGTAAAAGATTATAAAGTAAGATTAAAACTTATTTAACTTATTTTGATTAAAACTTATTTAGATTAAAAAGATTAAAACTCGTAAAGATTAAAACATATAAACGTAAAAAATTCGTAAGGATTAAAACATATATTAATTACGAAATATCATTTAATTGTGTGGTCTGTTTTTATTCGCAAGGTTCATAGAAGGTATGCTGTGGGGAGATCGGTTTGGTTTGTTTGTCGCTCAAGTGTCTTTTTTCGCATACGAGGGCTAAGTAGACTGGGACCTGCGGTTAAAAAAGTGGATTCCGAACCCTCTATAAATTTAAAATCTCAAAATGTAGTTCGAATGTAGGAAGACTTGAATGGATGGCAAGAACACTAATCTTCGTCTACCAGTTCATGCTACAAGAAGAAACAAAAAAATATCAAAAATTCGTAAGATTAAAATTCGTAAAGATTAAAACATATGAAACATATAAATAAAAAATTCGTAAAAATTAAAACATATATTAATTACGAAATATCATTTAATTGTGTGGTCTGTTTTTATTGGCAAGGTTCACGGAAAGTATGTCTGTGGGGGAGATCGGTTTGGTTTGTTTGTCGCTCAAGTGTCTTTTTTCGCATACGAGGGCTAAGTAGACTGGGATCTACGGTTAAAAAAGTGGATTCCGAACCCTCTATAAATTTAAAATCTCAAAATGTAGTTCGAATGTAGGAAGACTTGAATGGATGGCAAGAACACTAACCTTCGTCTACCAGTTCATGCCACAAGAAGAAACAAAAAAATATCAGAAAAATTCGTAAAGATTAAAACATATGACACATATAAATAAAAAATTCGTAAAAATTAAAACATATATTAATTACGAAATATCATTTAATTGTGTGGTCTGTTTCTATTGGCAAGGTTCATGGAAAGTATGCTGTGGGGAGATCGGTTTGGTTTGTTTGTCGCTCAAGTGTCTTTTTTCGCATACGAGGGCTAAGTAGACTGGGATTTACGGTTAAAAAAGTGGATTCCGAACCCTCTATAAATTTAAAAACTCAAAATATAGTTCGAATGTAGGAAGACTTGAATGGATGGCAAAAACACTAACCTTCGTCTACCAGTTCATGCCACAAGAAGAAACAAAAAATATCAGAAAATCTCGAATCAATCATATTATAATTTACCTGTATATATCAAAATAAATTTTTAAAAAATCAAAATTAAAAAGAGAATCAAATTTTTGTTATAAAAATGAACCATACTAGACATGAAATTGTTTTAAAAGCAAACAAGAATCATTTGAGTATTGTTGAAAATACAATTTACTTGCTTAAAAGTTTACACTGGGTATGATGTCTTGTATGGTGGATGTCCTGTATTCTCTCTCTGTGCTAGAATAGTATCGATTTTTGCAAGACTTCTTTCTGGAGGTAAGATATACAGTAATCCACACACACACACACACACACACACACACACACACACACACACACACACACACACACACACACACACACACACACACACAACTATTTCTAAAAGAAATATATATCCAACTACGGCTTACGCAACTGTGTATCCTTGATATCCAAAGAAAATGCAGACAAAAGACACCAAATTGGAGATAAAAAAATAATAGTGGCATCAGTAACTTCATTAACATGTTGCACCTAGTGAAAAATAGAAAAAAATGTTAGAACATGTCTAATTAAAGTATTTTTGTGATAAATAAAAATCAATGTATGTAATTTAAAAATTTTTAAATTTAAATAAAAGTCTTCAATACACAATGTATAAATACTTTACAAGTCAGCACTTTCTGTTTGGGTACTTAATTAATATTAGAGCTGATTAACGTTTATACAGAGATATAAAACGCACCCATTATTTAATACAATTTTATCTTATTGAATATGTTTTTTATGGATAAAACTTTTTATTAAACTTTTATCCATAAAAAATATATTCAATAAGTTTTGCGTTTTATAATTTATGTTAGTTTTAAGAAACTCACAGTATTTTTTTAATATTAAGTAATACAAGTAAAAAGTAATACTATCTGCAAATATTCAATCTATCCGGGAAATAACACCTTTTAATCTTCCTTGCTAAAACCCAGACATTCTTTTCCAGAGTTATTTGAAACCTATCCTAAATCATCCTCTGAGTTTAAAGGGAATTGCTTTTTTAGATCGTTTTGATATCATATATTGACGTAAAAGACGCAGTTTCGCTATATAAGACGCAATCCAATTTTTAGACCAATTTTTTAAAAATTAATGTTGATTTAAACAAAGCATCAATTTTAGGATTTAAAAGAAATTGTTTACAAATATTGTAACTATCAATTTAGATTTCTATAAATTAAGGAAATTTTTAGAAATTTGGAACTAGTAGGATACTTCTCCGATTGTGTATGTGTTTGGCGACCATTACGACTTTATTTCGTCGCCAAAGTAAATGTATGTTCTTAGAATGGAAAATTTCCAAAAGTTTCAAAAATTCGCATTTTAAAAACTGTTTAGTCACATAATAGCATAAAAAATCAAAAATGTTTTACTGGAAAGTAAATAAAAATTTGTGATGATTATTGGTTTGGCTTTTATCCTAAACAGCCGGTAAAAGAGACTAGTAAATAAAAATAATGGACTTAACTCTCTATGAATGCACGCTTACATGCCGAATATGTCGATGATATTTTCTGTTTATTGTATTAACCCTGTTAAATTCGAATATAATAAGTTACAAGTAGCTCTGGGGTGATATTTATTGCACCCTTTTGTTCGCTTGTCCGTGCATGTTAGTTTCACATTACAGTGAAACTACTTTTGTAAAACGTTACTATAGCTAAAAATGGTGATTAAATTTAAATTACAGAGTTATTTTGACCCTTGTCCCCCCAAAAAAACTTTTTTGGCAGTTATTAGTATTACAATATAAACAGATTTATTATCATGCATATAATTCCTTATAAAATGATTCTGACTACAAATTAGTCTTGCCACGATAAAACTTTTTTTTCTACATCAAAATGTTTTTCAATTATTTGCAGAAAACACTCATTTTAGTCAAACGTAAAAGAATCTGCAATTGTTTTCTTCCTATTAAATGTATTTATTTATTTTATTACATTACATATATTCAGACTTGTACTCTTGATTCTTGAGATCCGCTTGTAAGTCTTCGTCGATATTAGGAAAAATAGCACAATAACAAATCTACAACCACAGAAGAATAACGAAGAAAACACCCAGGGTTACGGTGGGAATCGAACCCACACTCCTACGCTCTCAAGCGATTTGCGGTGATGCTTTAGACCACTCAGCCACGGAGCACCCCTATCAAATGTAAAATTACATATAAAAAACCCACTATTGCCAGGATTTAATACTTTTCACTCTATTGATTTAAAAAAAAAGAAAATACATGATTGTTGATTGATTTAAAAAAAATTCAATTTAAGAGTAAGAAGTATAACGTATCAACTTGAATGCAAAATAAAAACTTCAAATGCTTTTGCTACTGGTAAAAAAAAAAAAAAACCATATATATGACGTAAAAAAAATTTAAAACACGAGAAAAACTAAAAAAGGCAACAAAAAAAATCCGAAAAGTAAGAAAAACTCAAATTGGCAACACTATAATCAAAACAAAGGACGCTAGATTTGGCGAGAAATCTCTTAGGGGGGATATCATACTTATACCAAATTTTAAATTCTTCTTGCTGATTTAAACTAACCATAAACAGGTTTCGTTTTGTCCTTTTCAATTTGCTTTTTCTTTTATTCTATTGAAAACGTGTTAATGGTTTGGACTAATAGAAAACGGCTTCTTAAACCGAAGGTATATATCGTTTATATTTAAATTATATTCTTTATTTATGTATTATTTATTTATACATTATTTATATATATATATATATATATTATTTATATATCGTTTTATTAACAAAATGAGCTTCGACTCTAATCTCAAACAATTCTGAGACAATTTATGATTTGACGACTAGTTTTACTTTTACATGGTTTGTTTCAATCTTTTACACCAAAGCAAAAAAATACACTGGACAATATAAATATTAAGCATGTGAAGTCATTTCTAAAACAATTGTCTTTTATCAAGTATCGAACCTGTTACCTTATAGAAAAAAATAAACCAATGATTTCATTAGGAGGTTACATTTCTTGCATATCTATTATTGTGTAAGAAGATGCTTAAATTGGATACATGGTCCTTTTTAACAGTCTAGTTTTTATTACGTATACAACTTCGATTGAAGACTAAAGCTTACCAATTAAATTTACATTTCGACCTGGATTCAAAATAACTGTTAATTTTATTTAATAAATTAGATTTTGCTTGTTTTTTTATTTAATTAATAAATGTTTTCTTATTTATTTGTAAATATTAAAAGAGGAAATTCTAGTCCTAGAAGTAAGTATAGCCCATACAGACTCAAGTTCGTCCAGTAGACGTCGATATGACATCATCAGCAGGATGTACTCTAATCCAGTAGACGTCTCTTTTTGGTCCAGTTTAGATCCATGGCACGTCAAATATCCACCTATTTTACGTCCACTATACGTCTACGAGACGTTGCCATTGGATGGTTCATGGAGGAAATTTGGATGTATTCATACGCACTGCTCTATACTAGGTAATTTTATGGATGTATTCTAGATATGTGAAGATATTGAAATAATCCCTCATCTATCTTAGTGGCTCATATATTTTTGTCCACTAGACAATGAGAAAATTGTTTTTAATTAGCTTGTTACTCATGAAATTGCTTTTGCATCACATTTTTAAACAATTCCAGTCAAATATCCTAGATTTTTGACAGATTTACTGTTCAAGTTAGTTAATGTGATAAAATTCTCACAATTGATAAATTAACATTATATTTTTATGCTTATTATTTTATAGTTAATCTTTTGAAAATTTAGTTTCTTATTGTTTAAAATAAAACGATTTTTTTTTCTTTGGAAAAATTGAAATTACTTTTACTATTATAACTAGAGAGTAACAATAAAATAGTCTAGGATATTTTTATTTGTAGAGTGTTAGTTTTTTATTTTAAAATCAGGCAAATTATTATTCATAGTTTTTTTTAATCAATTTTGTGTAGTAAGAGAAATTTATAAGAATTATTTATTTCTCAGCCTAATATTTTAACTAATTAGATATAATTTTAACAGTCTTTTTTTTGTACAAGATAAAAAAAAAGTTTATCTCTTTTAACTAAAATTTTCCACTTAATTGAATATTCCAAATTATTATGACAAAAAATTCTGAAAATTACTTATTTCATGTTTAAAAGCTGAATTATTTTTCTTTGTAAAAGTTAAAATTTGTTTAAGAAAACATTCCAGAAAGAGAGTGTAAATATTAATTCAACAAAAAAATAACTGATAGAATTTTTTTAATGCACACAATTCTAATTATTTACATTATACAGAAATATTAATTAACTGAAATGTTTGATTCTTTCATTGATAAATCTTGCTTTTGCATGACGTAACCAGTTCATTATCACAGTTTTCATTTCACCATAGGTTGTCTTTGCATACTGTGGAGTTCATTCCCCAGCATCTGAAAATAAAATTAAGTACATTTAAAATAATTAACAATAACGATTAACATTTTAAGATCAATAACCTCAGACAAAATAATAGTAAAATTCCAGAAGACAATTTTCATGAATATTTAATACTTATCAATCTGATTAATACATAAAACTGATTGAATGTAAATCTCATTAGTACAAAGCAGCATATATTAATCAGAAAATGTAAAAAATTTCCTTCACCATAATTTAAGACATTAAGTAACATTATAATAGCATTGTCAGAAATATATTTTTAATTTAGAAAATGTTTTAAATATCTAATTACCAATTCAATTTCTAAGAAATAACAGCTTTGTAAATATGGTAACCTTTGTGTTTGATTAAATAATTAAAATTACAAAATGTTTAAAATTTGTTCCAAAAACCTTCAAATAATCAGATAGAACTGAAGATTACTTTTATAATGGGAACAGTGCTTAAGTAATCAAACAGAGAATTGAATTTAAATATTAGCGCTTACATAAATATATTTCATTAAAAAAATTTTATGTGAAATATATTTTCCCATTATTTCTATAAAAGAAAACTTAAAAACTTAAACTATAAAATGACATGCTTATTCAAACATTGCACTTACCAAAAACTAACTGCTTCATATTTAGTCCATTAAAGGATTTCTTATCCTTAGCACCAAAATAACTGAACTCAGATGCAAAATCATTGATTATTAATTTTTTCATGATGCTTATGGTGCAATTCCCAGAAGAAGTTCCCCCAGACAAGCTTAAAAAGTGGCACTGAAACAAAACAAATAAAAATATAAATATTTTATAATTAAAAACATTTTATAATTTAAATTTGAAATTACTGTATTACATTTAGCAACATTATATATACATTATATAGTCATAATAATAATTATTATTTACAGCATAAAACTCACATAAGTTTTAGAAAGATAAATTTGTAATGTATTCCTACATTTAAAAAAGCATTTATAAAAAAATAACTATTTAAACAATACAAAATCAAATCAACTTTAGTATAACAACAGTCCCATACGACACAAATTTGTCCAGTAGACGTAGATATGACACCAGGTGGACGTACTCTAATCCAGTAGAGTTCTCATTATGGTCCAGTTTAAATCCATGGCCCGTCAAATATCATAATACCAAATTTAGAAATGTTTATCTTTTTAATTACATATATGCTAAACCTAAGGGACAAATTTCTTAGAAAAATACACTATTTAATCTTTTACCCTTTGGAATTGATTAAAAAACTGAAATTACAAAATATTTAAAATTTGTAATGAATCTTCAAATCAGCAAAACAAGAGTTAGATTAATAGGTAAAATTTAACATTGCCATTAAAAGAACAGAACATAAATAATCAAATAGAGAATTGAATTTACATATTAGTGCTCAATATAAACAGAAATTTTATTTACTAAGGGATATATTAAATGTTCTGATTAAACATTATCATTTTTACAACAGTAAACTCTTAATAAAATTTAATACATGAAATTTTTATTTACAATTTGCACTCAGTAGAAACAAATTGACATGTTTTTAATCCTTTAGAGGATTTATTTTCTCTTGCCCTACTATAGTTCTAAATGAGCTTAAATAATACAGAAAAATTTAATTTCTTTCTTTGTTTATTTTAAATTTAATCTCATCCTCAGGTATATAAATTTGTTATTCTCATTTAACCGAAAAGGAAAACAAAATTTTGAATTTAGAATTGAGGTACATTTTATCTCTTAAAATACAATTCAACTTTATCAACCAAAGTAATTAAAGTATAACACAATAAAAATATTTAAAATTATAAATATAAAAAGCTAACTATTTATAAAACAAATAATTTTTTCAATTTATTTGGAACTAGGTTCAGCCCATCATAAGTAATTTTTCATGCCTGGCAGAGTAGAATATGAAACACTATAGAAAAAATGAATTTCCAATTAAGATTTAATAAATAAATATTTATTGTGATGAAATGTGTACATTTTCTAATAATATTCAAATTAGATCAATAAAGACAAATATTTAATCGAACTAAAAATCAAGTTATTGTGTGAAACGTATATGCCATTCAGTTTATATTTGCCTGTCTTTGAAGTCTGTAGAAAAGTGAATTACCACAAAATAACTTCAAAGGAATATAATTAAAAATAGAATATTGATATTTCTGTTTAAAACTAAATAAGAGCATCATTTATTAAATTAAATTAAACAAAATTTAAATATAAATACATATAATATTCATTCCAGAAACTTTGTTCGTTGTTCTGTTTACGTAAGCATTTTGTTTTTAATTTCATTGAGAGCATGCTACTTAATTTCCTTTCGGGTATACTAAAACAAGCAAATGGTTTGAATTTACGAAATGTCAGTTAATTACTAATTTCATTTTTTTTACAATAAACTAAATTATTCGCATACAAATAGATTTTAACTATATTGATTTAAAAATAACTTTAGAGGAAATGAAATCAATAAGAGTTTCATTTGATATTATAATTTATGATTTTTCCTGAAAATGAGCATTCTTATATTAATTTACTTTAATATATAAAGTGTAATTAAAAAAATAATTTATTTTGAAGATATTAAGATCAATTGGTTTTTGTAAGAGTATTAAACAAAATATTAATATAAAATAAGAATATACAAAATATACAGCATTACAAGTATTATGGAAATAGGAAATTTTGCTTCTAAATTAAGTGAACACAAAATTTAATAAAAAATTACATTAACAAATCACACAGTTAAATTCTAAATGCTAAATCACTGAAGAATTCATAATAATCATTTTACATAATCTTAAATATTTCTTCTTATTAAAATAAAAAAATGCTTATCGTGAATCAACACATTAAATTCTAGAACCTTTAGTAGAAAACAAATTTAAATCTTTCAGAAGATTCTCCAGGAAATTAAGAATTAATTTATTTCCATACCTGAAAATATAATTAGAATTTTAAGCACCTCAAGAATTTCGTAAATCTCCAAGTATAAACAGGCTGCACATCCCCTCCCTCTCTCGGAATCTTCCATACTTACCTGTCCATACAATTCCAAAATATATAAACGGCAGAGGTGTGCGTTTCTCAACACTACTGGACTGAGTCCAACACCGCATTCACCTAAATAAAAAATACGAATCATATGACCTACTGATGTAATAATATGGGAAAAATCATTTATATAATTAAAAAATTTATTTCCATACCTGAAAATATAATCAGAATTTTAAGCATCTCATGAATTTCGGAAACCTCTAGGTATAAACAGGCTGCACACCCCCTCCCTCTCTCGGAATCTTCCATACTTACCTGTCCATACAATTCCAAAATATATAGACGGCAGAGGTGTGCGTTTCTCAACACTACTGGACTGAGTCCAGCACCGCATTCACCTAAATAAAAAATACGAATCATATGACCTACTGATGTAATAATATGGGAAAAATCATTTATATAATTAAAAAATTTATTTCCATACCTGAAAATATAATCAGAATTTTAAGCATCTCAAGAATTTCGGAAACCTCCAAGTATAAACAGGCTGCACATCCCTTCCCTCTCTCGGAATCTTCCATACTTACCTGTCCATACAATTCCAAAATATATAGACGGCAGAGGTGTGCGTTTCTCAACACTACTGGTTTGAGTCCAACACCGCATTCACCTAAATAAAAAATACGAATCATATGACCTACTGATGTAATAATATGGGAAAAATCATTTATATAATTAAAAAATTTATTTCCATACCTGAAAATATAATCAGAATTTTAAGCATCTCAAGAATATCGCAAATCTCCAAGTATAAACAGGCTGCACACCCCCTCCCTCTCTCGGAATCTTCCATACTTACCTGTCCATACAATTCCAAAATATATAGACGGCAGAGGTGTGCGTTTCTCAACACTACTGGACTGAGTCCAACACCGCATTCACCTAAATAAAAAATACGAATCATATGACCTACTGATGTAATAATATGGGAAAAATCATTTATATAATTAAAAAATTTATTTCCATACCTGAAAATATAATCAGAATTTTAAGCATCTCAAGAATATCGCAAATCTCCAAGTATAAACAGGCTGCACATCCCCTCCCTCTCTCGGAATCTTCCATACTTACCTGTCCATACAATTCCAAAATATATAGACGGCAGAGGTGTGCGTTTCTCAACACTACTGGACTGAGTCCAACACCGCATTCACCTAAATAAAAAATACGAATCATATGACCTACTGATGTAATAATATGGGAAAAATCATTTATATAATTAAAAAATTTATTTCCATACCTGAAAATATAATCAGAATTTTAAGCATCTCAAGAATATCGCAAATCTCCAAGTATAAACAGGCTGCACATCCCCTCCCTCTCTCGGAATCTTCCATACTTACCTGTCCATACAATTCCAAAATATATAGACGGCAGAGGTGTGCGTTTCTCAACACTACTGGACTGAGTCCAACACCGCATTCACCTAAATAAAAAATACGAATCATATGACCTACTGATGTAATAATATGGGAAAAATCATTTATATAATTAAAAAATTTATTTCCATACCTGAAAATATAATCAGAATTTTAAGCATCTCAAGAATATCGCAAATCTCCAAGTATAAACAGGCTGCACACCCCCTCCCTCTCTCGGAATCTTCCATACTTACCTGTCCATACAATTCCAAAATATATAGACGGCAGAGGTGTGCGTTTCTCAACACTACTGGACTGAGTCCAACACCGCATTCACCTAAATAAAAAATACGAATCATATGACCTACTGATGTAATAATATGGGAAAAATCATTTATATAATTAAAAAATTTATTTCCATACCTGAAAATATAATCAGAATTTTAAGCATCTCAAGAATATCGCAAATCTCCAAGTATAAACAGGCTGCACACCCCCTCCCTCTCTCGGAATCTTCCATACTTACCTGTCCATACAATTCCAAAATATATAGACGGCAGAGGTGTGCGTTTCTCAACACTACTGGACTGAGTCCAACACCGCATTCACCTAAATAAAAAATACGAATCATATGACCTACTGATGTAATAATATGGGAAAAATCATTTATATAATTAAAAAATTTATTTCCATACCTGAAAATATAATCAGAATTTTAAGCATCTCAAGAATATCGCAAATCTCCAAGTATAAACAGGCTGCACATCCCCTCCCTCTCTCGGAATCTTCCATACTTACCTGTCCATACAATTCCAAAATATATAGACGGCAGAGGTGTGCGTTTCTCAACACTACTGGACTGAGTCCAACACCGCATTCACCTAAATAAAAAATACGAATCATATGACCTACTGATGTAATAATATGGGAAAAATCATTTATATAATTAAAAAATTTATTTCCATACCTGAAAATATAATCAGAATTTTAAGCATCTCAAGAATATCGCAAATCTCCAAGTATAAACAGGCTGCACATCCCCTCCCTCTCTCGGAATCTTCCATACTTACCTGTCCATACAATTCCAAAATATATAGACGGCAGAGGTGTGCGTTTCTCAACACTACTGGACTGAGTCCAACACCGCATTCACCTAAATAAAAAATACGAATCATATGACCTACTGATGTAATAATATGGGAAAAATCATTTATATAATTAAAAAATTTATTTCCATACCTGAAAATATAATCAGAATTTTAAGCATCTCAAGAATATCGCAAATCTCCAAGTATAAACAGGCTGCACATCCCCTCCCTCTCTCGGAATCTTCCATACTTACCTGTCCATACAATTCCAAAATATATAGACGGCAGAGGTGTGCGTTTCTCAACACTACTGGACTGAGTCCAACACCGCATTCACCTAAATAAAAAATACGAATCATATGACCTACTGATGTAATAATATGGGAAAAATCATTTATATAATTAAAAAATTTATTTCCATACCTGAAAATATAATCAGAATTTTAAGCATCTCAAGAATATCGCAAATCTCCAAGTATAAACAGGCTGCACATCCCCTCCCTCTCTCGGAATCTTCCATACTTACCTGTCCATACAATTCCAAAATATATAGACGGCAGAGGTGTGCGTTTCTCAACACTACTGGACTGAGTCCAACACCGCATTCACCTAAATAAAAAATACGAATCATATGACCTACTGATGTAATAATATGGGAAAAATCATTTATATAATTAAAAAATTTATTTCCATACCTGAAAATATAATCAGAATTTTAAGCATCTCAAGAATTTCGCAAATCTCCAAGTATAAACAGGCTGCACACCCCCTCCCTCTCTCGGAATCTTCCATACTTACCTGTCCATACAATTCCAAAATATATAGACGGCAGAGGTGTGCGTTTCTCAACACTACTGGACTGAGTCCAACACCGCATTCACCTAAATAAAAAATACGAATCATATGACCTACTGATGTAATAATATGGGAAAAATCATTTATATAATTAAAAAATTTATTTCCATACCTGAAAATATAATCAGAATTTTAAGCATCTCAAGAATTTCAGCAAACCTCCAAGTATAAACAGGCTGCACACCCCCTCCCTCTCTCGGAATCTTCCATACTTACCTGTCCATACAATTCCAAAATATATAGACGGCAGAGGTGTGCGTTTCTCAACACTACTGGTTTGAGTCCAACACCGCATTCACCTAAATAAAAAATACGAATCATATGACCTACTGATGTAATAATATGGGAAAAATCATTTATATAATTAAAAAATTTATTTCCATACCTGAAAATATAATCAGAATTTTAAGCATCTCAAGAATTTCGGAAATCTCCAAGTATAAACAGGCTGCACACCCCCTCCCTCTCTCGGAATCTTCCATACTTACCTGTCCATACAATTCCAAAATATATAAACGGCAGAGGTGTGCGTTTCTCAACACTACTGGACTGAGTCCAGCACCGCATTCACCTAAATAAAAAATACGAATAATATTACCTACTGATGTAATAATATGGGAAAAATCATTTATATAATTAAAAAATTTATTTCCATACCTGAAAATATAATCAGAATTTTAAGCATCTCAAGAATTTCGGAAACCTCCAATTGTAAACAGGCTGCACATCCCCTCCCTCTCTCGGAATCTTCCATACTTACCTGTCCATACAATTCCAAAATATATAGACGGCAGAGGTGTGCGTTTCTCAACACTACTGGACTGAGTCCAAGCACCGCATTCACCTAAATAAAAAATACGAATAATATAACCTCCTGATGTAATAATATGGGAAAAATCATTTATATAATTAAAAAATTTATTTCCATACCTAAAAATATAATCAGAATTTTAAGCATCTCAAGAATTTCAGAAACCTCCAATTATAAACAGGCTGCACATCCCCTCCCTCTCTCGGAATCTTCCATACTTACCTGTCCATACAATTCCAAAATATATAGACGGCAGAAGTGTGCGTTACTAAACACTACTGGACTGAGTCCAGCACCGCATTCACCTAAATAAAAAATACGAATAATATAACCTACTGATGTAATAATATGGGAAAAATCATTTATATAATTAAAAAATTTATTTCCATACCTGAAAATATAATCAGAATTTTAAGCATCTCAAGAATTTCGGAAACCTCCAAGTATAAACAGGCTGCACATCCCCTCCCTCTCTCGGAATCTTCCATACTTACCTGTCCATACAATTCCAAAATATATAGACGGCAGAGGTGTGCGTTTCTCAACACTACTGGACTGAGTCCAGCACCGCATTCACCTAAATAAAAAATACGAATAATATAACCTACTGATGTAATAATATGGGAAAAATCATTTATATAATTAAAAAATTTATTTCCATACCTGAAAATATAATCAGAATTTTAAGCATCTCAAGAATTTCGGAAACCTCCAAGTATAAACACGCTGCACACCCCCTCCCTCTCCCGGAATCTTCCATACTTACCTGTCCATACAATTCCAAAATATATAAACGACAGAGATGTGCGTTTCCCAATACTACTGGACTGAGTCCAGCACCGCATTCACCTAAATAAAAAATACGAATAATATAACCTACTGATGTAATAATATGGGAAAAATCATTTATATAATTAAAAAATTTATTTCCATACCTGAAAATATAATCAGAATTTTAAGCATCTCAAGAATTTCGGAAACCTCCAAGTATAAACAGGCTGCACACCCCCTCCCTCTCTCGGAATCTTCCATACTTACCTGTCCATACAATTCCAAAATATATAAACGGCAGAGGTGTGCGTTTCCCAACACTACTGGACTGAGTCCAGCACCGCATTCACCTAAATAAAAAATACGAATAATATAACCTACTGATGAAATAATATGGGAAAAATCATTTATATAATTAAAAAATTTATTTCCATACCTGAAAATATAATCAGAATTTTAAGCATCTCAAGAATTTCGGAAACCTCCAAGTATAAACAGGCTGCACACCCCTCCCTCTCTCGGAATCTTCCATACTTACCTGTCCATACAATTCCAAAATATATAGACGGCAGAGGTGTGCGTTTCTCAACACTACTGGACTGAGTCCAGCACCGCATTCACCTAAATAAAAAATACGAATAATATAACCTACTGATGTAATAATATGGGAAAAATCATTTATATAATTAAAAAATTTATTTCCATACCTGAAAATTTAATCAGAATTTTAAGCATCTCAAGAATTTCGGAAACCTCCAAGTATAAACAGGCTGCACACCCCTCCCTCTCTCGGAATCTTCCATACTTACCTGTCCATACAATTCCAAAATATATAGACGGCAGAGGTGTGCGTTTCTCAACACTACTGGACTGAGTCCAGCACCGCATTCACCTAAATAAAAAATACGAATAATATTACCTACTGATGTAATAATATGGGAAAAATCATTTATATAATTAAAAAATTTGTTTCCATACCTGAAAATATAATCAGAATTTTAAGCATCTCAAGAATTTCGGAAACCTCCAATTGTAAACAGGCTGCACATCCCCTCTCTCTCTCGGAATCTTCCATACTTACCTGTCCATACAATTCCAATATATATAAACGACAGAGGTGTGCGTTTCCCAACACTACAGGACTGAGTCCAGCACCGCATTCACCTAAATAAAAAATACGAATAATATAACCTACTGATGAAATAATATGGGAAAAATCATTTATATAATTAAAAAATTTATTTCCATACCTGAAAATATAATCAGAATTTTAAGCATCTCAAGAATTTCGGAAACCTCCAAGTATAAACAGGCTGCACACCCCCTCCCTCTCTCGGAATCTTCCATACTTACCTGTCCATACAATTCCAAAATATATAGACGGCAGAGGTGTGCGTTTCTCAACACTACTGGACTGAGTCCAGCACCGCATTCACCTAAATAAAAAATACGAATAATATAACCTACTGATGTAATAATATGGGAAAAATCATTTATATAATTAAAAAATTTATTTCCATACCTGAAAATTTAATCAGAATTTTAAGCATCTCAAGAATTTCGGAAACCTCCAAGTATAAACAGGCTGCTCACCCCCTCCCTCTCTCGGAATCTTCCATACTTACCTGTCCATACAATTCCAAAATATATAGATGGCAGAGGTGTGCGTTTTTCAACACTACTGGACTGAGTCCAGCACCGCATTCACCTAAATAAAAAATACGAATAATATTACCTACTGATGTAATAATATGGGAAAAATCATTTATATAATTAAAAAATTTGTTTCCATACCTGAAAATATAATCAGAATTTTAAGCATCTCAAAAATTTCGGAAACCTCCAATTGTAAACAGGCTGCACATCCCCTCTCTCTCTCGGAATCTTCCATACTTACCTGTCCATACAATTCAAAAATATATAGACGGCAGATGTGTGCGTTTATCAACACTACTGGACTGAGTCAAGCACCGCATTCACCTAAATAAAAAATACGAATAATATAACCTCCTGATGTAATAATATGGGAAAAATCATTTATATAATTAAAAAATTTATTTCCATACCTGAAAATATAATCAGAATTTTAAGCATCTCAAGAATTTCGGAAACCTCCAAGTATAAACAGGCTGCACATCCCCTCCCTCTCTCGGAATCTTCCATACTTACCTGTCCATACAATTCCAAAATATATAGACGGCAGAATGTGCGTTTCTCAACACTACTGGACTGAGTCCAGCACCGCATACACCTAAATAAAAAATACGAATAATATAACCTCCTGATGTAATAATATGGGAAAAATCATTTATATAATTAAAAAATTTATTTCCATACCTGAAAGTATAATCAGAATTTTAAGCATCTCAAGAATTTCGGAAACCTCCAAGTATAAACAGGCTGCACATCCCCTCCCTCTCTCGGAATCTTCCATACTTACCTGTCCATACAATTCCAAAATATATAGACGGCAGAGGTGTGCGTTTCTCAACACTACTGGACTGAGTCCAGCACCGCATTCACCTAAATAAAAAATACGAATAATATAACCTACTGATGTAATAATATGGGAAAAATCATTTATATAATTAAAAAATTTATTTCCATACCTGAAAATATAATCAGAATTTTAAGCATCTCAAGAATTTCGGAAACCTCCAAGTATAAACAGGCTGCACATCCCCTCCCTCTCTCGGAATCTTCCATACTTACCTGTCCATACAATTCCAAAATATATAGACGGCAGAGGTGTGCGTTTCTCAACACTACTGGACTGAGTCCAGCACCGCATTCACCTAAATAAAAAATACGAATAATATAACCTACTGATGTAATAATATGGGAAAAATCATTTATATAATTAAAAAATTTATTTCCATACCTGAAAATATAATCAGAATTTTAAGCATCTCAAGAATTTCGGAAACCTCCAAGTATAAACACGCTGCACACCCCCTCCCTCTCCCGGAATCTTCCATACTTACCTGTCCATACAATTCCAAAATATATAAACGACAGAGATGTGCGTTTCCCAATACTACTGGACTGAGTCCAGCACCGCATTCACCTAAATAAAAAATACGAATAATATAACCTACTGATGTAATAATATGGGAAAAATCATTTATATAATTAAAAAATTTATTTCCATACCTGAAAATATAATCAGAATTTTAAGCATCTCAAGAATTTCGGAAACCTCCAATTATAAACAGGCTGCACACCCCCTCCGTCTCTCGGAATCTTCCATACTTACCTGTCCATACAATTCCAATATATATAAACGACAGAGGTGTGCGTTTCCCAACACTACAGGACTGAGTCCAGCACCGCATTCACCTAAATAAAAAATACGAATAATATAACCTACTGATGAAATAATATGGGAAAAATCATTTATATAATTAAAAAATTTATTTCCATACCTGAAAATATAATCAGAATTTTAAGCATCTCAAGAATTTCGGAAACCTCCAAGTATAAACAGGCTGCACACCCCCTCCCTCTCTCGGAATCTTCCATACTTACCTGTCCATACAATTCCAAAATATATAGACGGCAGAGGTGTGCGTTTCTCAACACTACTGGACTGAGTCCAGCACCGCATTCACCTAAATAAATAATAAGAATAATATAACCTACTGATGTAATAATATGGGAAAAATCATTTATATAATTAAAAAATTTATTTCCATACCTGAAAATATAATCAGAATTTTAAGCATCTCAAGAATTTCGGAAACCTCCAAGTATAAACAGGCTGCACACCCCCTCCCTCTCTCGGAATCTTCCATACTTACCTGTCCATACAATTCCAAAATATATAAACGGCAGAGGTGTGCGTTTCCCAACACTACTGGACTGAGTCCAGCACCGCATTCACCTAAATAAAAAATACGAATAATATAACCTACTGATGTAATAATATGGGAAAAATCATTTATATAATTAAAAAATTTATTTCCATACCTGAAAATATAATCAGAATTTTAAGCATCTCAAGAATTTCGGAAACCTCCAAGTATAAACAGGCTGCACACCCCCTCCCTCTCTCGGAATCTTCCATACTTACCTGTCCATACAATTCCAAAATATATAAACGGCAGAGGTGTGCGTTTCCCAACACTACTGGACTGAGTCCAGCACCGCATTCACCTAAATAAAAAATACGAATAATATAACCTACTGATGTAATAATATGGGAAAAATCATTTATATAATTAAAAAATTTATTTCCATACCTGAAAATTTAATCAGAATTTTAAGCATCTCAAGAATTTCGGAAACCTCCAAGTATAAACAGGCTGCTCACCCCCTCCCTCTCTCGGAATCTTCCATACTTACCTGTCCATACAATTCCAAAATATATAGATGGCAGAGGTGTGCGTTTTTCAACACTACTGGACTGAGTCCAGCACCGCATTCACCTAAATAAAAAATACGAATAATATTACCTACTGATGTAATAATATGGGAAAAATCATTTATATAATTAAAAAATTTGTTTCCATACCTGAAAATATAATCAGAATTTTAAGCATCTCAAAAATTTCGGAAACCTCCAATTGTAAACAGGCTGCACATCCCCTCTCTCTCTCGGAATCTTCCATACTTACCTGTCCATACAATTCAAAAATATATAGACGGCAGATGTGTGCGTTTATCAACACTACTGGACTGAGTCAAGCACCGCATTCACCTAAATAAAAAATACGAATAATATAACCTCCTGATGTAATAATATGGGAAAAATCATTTATATAATTAAAAAATTTATTTCCATACCAAAAAATATAATCAGAATTTTAAGCATCTCAAGAATTTCAGAAACCTCCAATTATAAACAGGCTGCACATCCCCTCCCTCTCTCGGAATCTTCCATACTTACCTGTCCATACAATTCCAAAATATATAGACGGCAGAATGTGCGTTACTAAACACTACTGGACTGAGTCCAGCACCGCATTCACTTAAATAAAAAATACGAATAATATAACCTACTGATGTAATAATATGGGAAAAATCATTTATATAATTAAAAAATTTATTTCCATACCTGAAAATATAATCAGAATTTTAAGCATCTCAAGAATTTCGGAAACCTCCAAGTATAAACAGGCTGCACATCCCCTCTCTCTCTCGGAATCTTCCATACTTACCTGTCCATACAATTCCAAAATATATAGACAGCAGAGGTGTGCGTTTATCAACACTACTGGACTGAGTCAAGCACCGCATTCACCTAAATAAAAAATACGAATAATATAACCTACTGATGTAATAATATGGGAAAAATCATTTATATAATTAAAAAATTTATTTCCATACCTGAAAATATAATCAGAATTTTAAGCATCTCAAGAATTTCGGAAACCTCCAAGTATAAACAGGCTACACATCCCCTCTCTCTCTCGGAATCTTCCATACTTACCTGTCCATACAATTCCAAAATATATAGACAGCAGAGGTGTGCGTTTATCAACACTACTGGACTGAGTCAAGCACCGCATTCACCTAAATAAAAAATACGAATAACTTACTGATGTAATAATATGGGAAAAATCATTTATATAATTAAAAAATTTATTTCCATACCTGAAAATATAATCAGAATTTTAAGCATCTCAAGAATTTCGGAAACCTCCAAGTATAAACAGGCTGCACACCCCCTCCCTCTCCCGGAATCTTCCATACTTACCTGTCCATACAATTCCAAAATATATAAACGACAGAGATGTGCGTTTCCCAATACTACTGGACTGAGTCCAGCACCGCATTCACCTAAATAAAAAATACGAATAATATAACCTACTGATGTAATAATATGGGAAAAATCATTTATATAATTAAAAAATTTATTTCCATACCTGAAAATATAATCAGAATTTTAAGCATCTCAAGAATTTCGGAAACCTCCAATTATAAACAGGCTGCACACCCCCTCCGTCTCTCGGAATCTTCCATACTTACCTGTCCATACAATTCCAATATATATAAACGACAGAGGTGTGCGTTTCCCAACACTACAGGACTGAGTCCAGCACCGCATTCACCTAAATAAAAAATACGAATAATATAACCTACTGATGAAATAATATGGGAAAAATCATTTATATAATTAAAAAATTTATTTCCATACCTGAAAATATAATCAGAATTTTAAGCATCTCAAGAATTTCGGAAACCTCCAAGTATAAACAGGCTGCACACCCCCTCCCTCTCTCGGAATCTTCCATACTTACCTGTCCATACAATTCCAAAATATATAGACGGCAGAGGTGTGCGTTTCTCAACACTACTGGACTGAGTCCAGCACCGCATTCACCTAAATAAATAATAAGAATAATATAACCTACTGATGTAATAATATGGGAAAAATCATTTATATAGTTAAAAAATTTATTTCCATACCTGAAAATATAATCAGAATTTTAAGCATCTCAAGAATTTCGGAAACCTCCAAGTATAAACACGCTGCACACCCCCTCCCTCTCCCGGAATCTTCCATACTTACCTGTCCATACAATTCCAAAATATATAAACGACAGAGATGTGCGTTTCCCAATACTACTGGACTGAGTCCAGCACCGCATTCACCTAAATAAAAAATACGAATAATATAACCTACTGATGTAATAATATGGGAAAAATAATTTATATAATTAAAAAATTTATTTCCATACCTGAAAATATAATCAGAATTTTAAGCATCTCAAGAATTTCGGAAACCTCCAAGTATAAACACGCTGCACACCCCCTCCCTCTCCCGGAATCTTCCATACTTACCTGTCCATACAATTCCAAAATATATAAACGACAGAGATGTGCGTTTCCCAATACTACTGGACTGAGTCCAGCACCGCATTCACCTAAATAAAAAATACGAATAATATAACCTACTGATGTAATAATATGGGAAAAATCATTTATATAATTAAAAAATTTATTTCCATACCTGAAAATATAATCAGAATTTTAAGCATCTCAAGAATTTCGGAAACCTCCAATTATAAACAGGCTGCACACCCCCTCCGTCTCTCGGAATCTTCCATACTTACCTGTCCATACAATTCCAATATATATAAACGACAGAGGTGTGCGTTTCCCAACACTACAGGACTGAGTCCAGCACCGAATTCACCTAAATAAAAAATACGAATAATATAACCTACTGATGAAATAATATGGGAAAAATGATTTATATAATTAAAAAATTTATTTCCATACCTGAAAATATAATCAGAATTTTAAGCATCTCAAGAATTTCGGAAACCTCCAAGTATAAACAGGCTGCACACCCCCTCCCTCTCTCGGAATCTTCCATACTTACCTGTCCATACAATTCCAAAATATATAAACGGCAGAGGTGAGCGTTTCTCCATATTACTGGACTGAGTCCAGTACGGCATTCATCTAAAGAATAAATACATATAATATAACCTCCTGAATTAATTATATTGGAAAAATTATTCATATAATTAAAAAATTTCATTCCATACCTGAAAATATAATCAGAATTTTAAGCATCTCAAGAATTTCGGAAACCTCCAAGTATAAACAGGCTGCACACCCCCTCCCTCTCTCGGAATCTTCCATACTTACCTGTCCATACAATTCCAAAATATATAAACGGCAGAGGTGAGCGTTTCTCCATACTACTGGACTGAGTCCAGTACCGCATTTATCTAAATAATAAATACATATAATATAACCTCCTGAATTAATTATATTGGAAAAATTATTCATATAATTAAAAAATTTCATTCCATACCTGAAAATATAATCAGAATTTTAAGCATCTCAAGAATTTCGGAAACCTCCAAGTATAAACAGGCTGCACACCTCCTCCCTCTCTCGAAATCTTCCATACTTACCTGTCCATACAATTCCAAAATATATAAACGGCACAGGTGTGCGTTTCCAGACATTACTGGACTGAGTCCAGCACCGCATTCACCTAAATAAAAAATACGAATAATATAACCTACTGATGTAATAGTATGGGAAATATGATTTATATAATTAAAAAATTTATTTCCATACCTGAAAATATAATCAGAAATTTAAGCATCTCAAGAATTTCGGAAACCTCCAAGTATAAACAGGCTGCACACCCCCTCCCTCTCTCGGAATCTTCCATACTTACCTGTCCATACAATTCCAAAATACAAAAACGGCAGAGGTTTGCGTTTCCCAACACTACTGGACTGAGTCCAGCACCGCATTCACCTAAATAAAAAATTCGAATAATATAACCTACTAATGTAATAATATGGGAAAAATCATTTATATAATTAAAAAATTTATTTCCATACCTGAAAATATAATCAGAAATTTAAGCATCTCAAGAATTTCGGAAACCTCCAAGTATAAGCAGGCTGCACACCCCCTTTCTCTCTCGGAATCTTCCATACTTACCTGTCCATACAATTCCAAAATATATAGACGGCAGAGGTGTGCGTTTCTCAACACTACTGGACTGAGTCCAGCACCGCATTCACCTAAATAAATAATAAGAATAATATAACCTACTGATGTAATAATATGGGAAAAATCATTTATATAGTTAAAAAATTTATTTCCATACCTGAAAATATAATCAGAATTTTAAGCATCTCAAGAATTTCGGAAACCTCCAAGTATAAACAGACTGCACACCCCCTCCCTCTCTCGGAATCTTCCATACTTACCTGTCCATACAATTCCAAAATATATAGACGGCAGAGGTGTGCGTTTCTCAACACTTCTGAACTGAGTCCAGCACTGCATTCACCTAAATAAAAAATACGAATAATATAACCTACTGATGTAATAATATGGGAAAAATCATTTATATAATTAAAAAATTTATTTCCATACCTGAAAATATAATCAGAATTTTAAGCATCTCAAGAATTTCGGAAGCCTCCAAGTATAAACAGGCTGCACACCCCCTCCCTCTCTCCGAATCTTCCGTACTTACCTGTCCATACAATTCCAATATATATAAACGGCAGAGGAGTGCGTTTCTCAAAACTACTGGACTGAGTCCAGCACCGTATTCACCTAAATAAAAAATACGAATAATATAACCTACTGATGTAATAATATGGGAAAAATCATTTATATAATTAAAAAATTTATTTCCATACCTGAAAATATAATCAGAATTTTAAGCATCTTAAGAATTTCGGAAACCTCCAAGTATAAACAGGCTGCACACCCCCTCCCTCTCTCGGAATCTTCCATACTTACCTGTCCATACAATTCCAAAATATATAAACGGCAGAGGTGAGCGTTTCTCCATATTACTGGACTGAGTCCAGTACGGCATTCATCTAAAGAATAAATACATATAATATAACCTCCTGAATTAATTATATTGGAAAAATTATTCATATAATTAAAAAATTTCATTCCATACCTGAAAATATAATCAGAATTTTAAGCATCTCAAGAATTTCGGAAACCTCCAAGTATAAACAGGCTGCACACCCCCTCCCTCTCTCGGAATCTTCCATACTTACCTGTCCATACAATTCCAAAATATATAAACGGCAGAGGTGAGCGTTTCTCCATACTACTGGACTGAGTCCAGTACCGCATTTATCTAAATAATAAATACATATAATATAACCTCCTGAATTAATTATATTGGAAAAATTATTCATATAATTAAAAAATTTCATTCCATACCTGAAAATATAATCAGAATTTTAAGCATCTCAAGAATTTCGGAAACCTCCAAGTATAAACAGGCTGCACACCTCCTCCCTCTCTCGGAATCTTCCATACTTACCTGTCCATACAATTCCAAAATATATAAACGGCAGAGGTGTGCGTTTCCCAACACTACTGGACTGAGTCCAGCACCGCATTCACCTAAATAAAAAATACGAATAATATAACCTACTGATGTAATAATATGGGAAAAATCATTTATATAATTAAAAAATTTATTTCCATACCTGAAAATATAATCAGAATTTTAAGCATCTCAAGAATTTCGGAAACCTCCAAGTATAAACAGGCTGCACACCCCTCCCTCTCTCGGAATCTTCCATACTTACCTGTCCATACAATTCCAAAATACAAAAACGGCAGAGGTTTGCGTTTCCCAACACTACTGGACTGAGTCCAGCACCGCATTCACCTAAATAAAAAATTCGAATAATATAACCTACTGATGTAATAATATGGGAAAAATCATTTATATAATTAAAAAATTTATTTCCATACCTGAAAATATAATCAGAAATTTAAGCATCTCAAGAATTTCGGAAACCTCCAAGTATAAACGGGCTGCACACCCCCTCCTTCTCTCGGAATCTTCCATACTTACCTGTCCATACAATTCCAAAATATATAGACGGCAGAGGTGTGCGTTTCTCAACACTACTGGACTGAGTCCAGCACCGCATTCACCTAAATAAATAATACGAATAATATAACCTACTGATGTAATAATATGGGAAAAATCATTTATATAATTAAAAAATTTATTTCCATACCTGAAAATATAATCAGAATTTTAAGCATCTCAAGAATTTCGGAAACCTCCAAGTATAAACAGGCTGCACACCCCCTCCCTCTCTCGGAATCTTCCATACTTACCTGTCCATACAATTCCAAAATATATAGACGGCAGAGGTGTGCGTTTCTCAACACTTCTGAACTGAGTCCAGCACTGCATTCACCTAAATAAAAAATACGAATAATATAACCTACTGATGTAATAATATGGGAAAAATCATTTATATAATTAAAAAATTTATTTCCATACCTGAAAATATAATCAGAATTTTGAGCATCTCAAGAATTTCGGAAGCCTCCAAGTATAAACAGGCTGCACACCCCTCCCTTTCTCCAAATCTTCCGTACTTACCTGTCCATTCAATTCAAATATATATAAACGGCAGAGGAGTGCGTTTCTCAAAACTACTGGACTGAGTCCAGCACCGTATTCACCTAAATAAAAAATACGAATAATATAACCTACTGATGTAATAATATGGGAAAAATCATTTATATAATTAAAAAATTTATTTCCATACCTGAAAATATAATCAGAATTTTAAGCATCTTAAGAATTTCGGAAACCTCCAAGTATAAACAGGCTGCACACCCCCTCCCTCTCTCGGAATCTTCCATACTTACCTGTCCATACAATTCCAAAATATATAAACGGCAGAGGTGTGCGTTTCTCCATACTACTGGACTGAGTCCAGTACCGCATTCATCTAAATAATAAATACATATAATATAACCTCCTGAATTAATTATATTGGAAAAATTATTCATATAATTAAAAAATTTCATTCCATACCTGAAAATATAATCAGAATTTTAAGCATCTCAAGAATTTCGGAAACCTCCAAGTATAAACAGGCTGCACACCCCCTCCCTCTCTCGGAATCTTCCATACTTACCTGTCCATACAATTCCAAAATATATAAACGGCAGAGGTGTGCGTTTCCCAACACTACTGGACTGAGTCCAGCACCGCATTCACCTAAATAAAAAATACGAATAATATAACCTACTGATGTAATAATATGGGAAAAATCATTTATATAATTAAAAAATTTATTTCCATACCTGAAAATATAATCAGAATTTTAAGCATCTCAAGAATTTCGGAAACCTCCAAGTATAAACAGGCTGCACACCCCCTCCCTCTCTCGGAATCTTCCATACTTACCTGTCCATACAATTCCAAAATATATAAACGGCAGAGGTGTGCGTTTCCCAACACTACTGGACTGAGTCCAGCACCGCATTCACCTAAATAAAAAATACGAATAATATAACCTACTGATGTAATAATATGGGAAAAATCATTTATATAATTAAAAAATTTATTTCCATACCTGAAAATATAATCAGAATTTTAAGCATCTCAAGAATTTCGGAAACCTCCAAGTATAAACAGGCTGCACACCCCTCCCTCTCTCGGAATCTTCCATACTTACCTGTCCATACAATTCCAAAATATATAGACGGCAGAGGTGTGCGTTTCTCAACACTACTGGACTGAGTCCAGCACCGCATTCACCTAAATAAAAAATACGAATAATATAACCTACTGATGTAATAATATGGGAAAAATCATTTATATAATTAAAAAATTTATTTCCATACCTGAAAATATAATCAGAATTTTAAGCATCTCAAGAATTTCGGAAACCTCCAAGTATAAACAGGCTGCACACCCCCTCCCTCTCTCGGAATCTTCCATACTTACCTGTCCATACAATTCCAAAATATATAGACGGCAGAGGTGTGCGTTTCTCAACACTACTGGACTGAGTCCAGCACCGCATTCACCTAAATAAAAAATACGAATAATATAACCTACTGATGTAATAATATGGGAAAAATCATTTATATAATTAAAAAATTTATTTCCATACCTGAAAATATAATCAGAATTTTAAGCATCTCAAGAATTTCGGAAACCTCCAAGTATAAACAGGCTGCACACCCCCTCCCTCTCTCGGAATCTTCCATACTTACCTGTCCATACAATTCCAAAATATATAGACGGCAGAGGTGTGCGTTTCTCAAATTTTCTGGACTGAGTCCAGTACTGCATTCACCTAAATAAAAAATACGAATAATATAACCTACTGATGTAATAATATGGGAAAAATCATTTATATAATTAAAATATTTATTTCGATACCTGAAAATATAATCAGAATTTTAAGCATCTCAAGAATTTCGGAAACCTCCAAGTATAAACAGGCTGCACACCCCCTCCCTCTCTCGGAATCTTCCATACTTATCTGTCCATACAATTCCAAAATATATAAACGGCAGAGGTGTGCGTTTCTCAAAACTACTGGACTGAGTCCAGCACCGCATTCACCTAAATAAAAAATACGAATAATATAACCTACTGATGTAATAATATGGGAAAAATCATTTATATAATTAAAAAATTAATTTCCATACCTGAAAATATAATCAGAATTTTAAGCATCTCAAGAATTTCGGAAACCTCCAATTATAAACAGGCTGCACATCCCCTCCCTCTCTCGGAATCTTCCATACTTACCTGTCCATACAATTCCAAAATATATAGACGGCAGAGGTGTGCGTTTCTCAACACTACTGGACTGAGTCCAGCACCGCATTCACCTAAATAAAAAATACGAATAATATAACCTACTGATGTAATAATATGGGAAAAATCATTTATATAATTAAAAAATTAATTTCCATACCTGAAAATATAATCAGAATTTTAAGCATCTCAAGAATTTCGGAAACCTCCAAGTATAAACAGGCTGCACACCCCTCCCTCTCTCGGAATCTTCCATACTTACCTGTCCATACAATTCCAAAATATATAGACGGCAGAGGTGTGCGTTTCTCAACACTACTGGACTGAGTCCAGCACCGCATTCACCTAAATAAAAAATACGAATAATATAACCTACTGATGTAATAATATGGGAAAAATCATTTATATAATTAAAAAATTTATTTCCATACCTGAAAATATAATCAGAATTTTAAGCATCTCAAGAATTTCGGAAACCTCCAATTATAAACAGGCTGCACATCCCCTCTCTCTCTCGGAATCTTCCATACTTACCTGTCCATACAATTCCAAAATATATAGACGGCAGAGGTGTGCGTTTCTCAACACTACTGGACTGAGTCCAGCACCGCATTCACCTAAATAAAAAATACGAATAATATAACCTACTGATGTAATAATATGGGAAAAATCATTTATATAATTAAAAAATTAATTTCCATACCTGAAAATATAATCAGAATTTTAAGCATCTCAAGAATTTCGGAAACCTCCAATTATAAACAGGCTGCACATCCCTCTCTCTCTCGGAATCTTCCATACTTACTTGTCCATACAATTCCAAAATATATAGACGGCAGAGGTGTGCGTTTCTCAACACTACTGGACTGAGTTCAGCACCGCATTCACCTAAATAAAAAATACGAATAATATAACCTATTGATGTAATAATATGGGAAAAATCATTTATATAATTAAAAAATTTATTTCCATACCTGAAAATATAATCAGAATTTTAAGCATCTCAAGAATTTCGGAAACCTCCAATTATAAACAGGCTGCACATCCCTCTCTCTCTCGGAATCTTCCATACTTACTTGTCCATACAATTCCAAAATATATAGACGGCAGAGGTGTGCGTTTCTCAACACTACTGGACTGAGTTCAGCACCGCATTCACCTAAATAAAAAATACGAATAATATAACCTATTGATGTAATAATATGGGAAAAATCATTTATATAATTAAAAAATTAATTTCCATACCTGAAAATATAATCAGAATTTTAAGCATCTCAGGAATTTCGGAAACCTCCAATTATAAACAGGCTGCACATCCCCTCTCTCTCTCGGAATCTTCCATACTTACTTGTCCATACAATTCCAAAATATATAGACGGCAGAGGTGTGCGTTTCTCAA